>JAUPTC010000011.1:4110018-4152128 GCA_030762895.1 Sophora flavescens | reverse complement strand
AAAATTATGGTTTAGGGTTTCAATTATGGTTTTGGGTCAAAATTAGGGTGTAGGGTTTGAATTATGGTTTTGACTTAAAAATAGGGTTTTGGGTCAAAAATAGGGTCAGAATTAGGGATTTTGGTTAAAATTAGGGTTTTTGGTCAAAATTTCGGTTTTGGGTCCAAATTAGGGTTTTGGGTCAAAATTAGGGTTCAGGGTTTGAATTAGGGTTTTGAGTAAAAAAAAGGGTTTTGGGTGTAAATTAGGGTTTTGGCTCATAATTAGGGTTTTGGGTCAAAATTATGGCTTTGGGTTATAATTAGGGTTTTGGGGCAAAATTTCGGTTTTGTGTCCAAATTAGGGTTTTGGGTCAAAATTAGTGTTTAGGGTTTGAATTTTTAAGGTTGAGTAAAAAAAAGGGTTCTGGGTCTAAATTTGGGTCATAATTTGGGTTTTGGGTCAAAATTAGGGCATTGGGTTGAAATTAGGGTTCTGGGTCAAATTTTGGGTTTAGGGTCAAATATTGGGTTTAGGGTTTGAATTAGGATTTTGAGTAAAAAACAGGGTTAGAATTAGGGGTTTGGGTCTAAATTAGGGTTAGAATTCGGGTTTTGCGTTAAAATTAGGGTTTCGGGTCTAAATTAGGGTTTTGGGTCTAAATTAGGGTTTTAAGTCAGAATTAGGGTTTTGAGTCAAAATTAGGGATTTGGGTTAAAATAGGGTTTTGGGTCAAAATTTGGGTTTTGGGTCCAAATTAGGGTTTTGGGTCAAAATTAGGGTTCAGGGTTTGATTTAGGGATTTGACTATAAAACAGGGTTTTTTGGGTCTAAAATATGGTTAGAATTAGGGTTTTGGGACAAAATTAGGGCTTTTGGTTAAAATTAGGGTTCTCACTCAAATTTATGGTTCTGGGTTAAACTAAGGGTTTAGGGTCAAAATTTCGGTTTTGTGTCTGAATTAGTGTTTTGAGTTAAAAATAGGGTTTTGGGACATAAATAGGGTTAAAATTAGGGTTTTGGGTCTAAAATAAGTTTAGAATTAGGGTTTTGGGTCAAAATTTGGGTTTTGGGTCCAAATTTGGATTTGGGCCAAAATTAAGGTTTCGGGTTTGAATTTAAAAAATGGGTTTTGGGACAAAAATTGGGTTAGAATTAGGGTTTTAGGTCTAAATTAGGGTTAGAATTAGGTTTTGGGTCAAATTTAGGGTTTAGGATCAAAATTAGGGTTTTGGATTTGAATTAGGGTTTTGGGTTAAAAACAGGGTTTTGGGTCTAAATTAGGGCTTTCAGTCAAAATTAGGGCTTTGGGTCAAAATTATGGTTTAGGGTTTCAATTATGGTTTTGGGTCAAAATTAGGGTGTAGGGTTTGAATTATGGTTTTGACTTAAAAATAGGGTTTTGGGTCAAAAATAGGGTCAGAATTAGGGATTTTGGTTAAAATTAGGGTTTTTGGTCAAAATTTCGGTTTTGGGTCCAAATTAGGGTTTTGGGTCAAAATTAGGGTTCAGGGTTTGAATTAGGGTTTTGAGTAAAAAAAAGGGTTTTGGGTGTAAATTAGGGTTTTGGCTCATAATTAGGGTTTTGGGTCAAAATTATGGCTTTGGGTTATAATTAGGGTTTTGGGGCAAAATTTCGGTTTTGGGTCAAAATTAGTGTTTAGGGTTTGAATTTTTAAGGTTGAGTAAAAAAAAGGGTTCTGGGTCTAAATTTGGGTCATAATTTGGGTTTTGGGTCAAAATTAGGGCATTGGGTTGAAATTAGGGTTCTGGGTCAAATTTTGGGTTTAGGGTCAAATATTGGGTTTAGGGTTTGAATTAGGATTTTGAGTAAAAAACAGGGTTAGAATTAGGGGTTTGGGTCTAAATTAGGGTTAGAATTCGGGTTTTGCGTTAAAATTAGGGTTTCGGGTCTAAATTAGGGTTTTGGGTCTAAATTAGGGTTTTAAGTCAGAATTAGGGTTTTGAGTCAAAATTAGGGATTTGGGTTAAAATAGGGTTTTGGGTCAAAATTTGGGTTTTGGGTCCAAATTAGGGTTTTGGGTCAAAATTAGGGTTCAGGGTTTGATTTAGGGATTTGACTATAAAACAGGGTTTTTTGGGTCTAAAATATGGTTAGAATTAGGGTTTTGGGACAAAATTAGGGCTTTTGGTTAAAATTAGGGTTCTCACTCAAATTTATGGTTCTGGGTTAAACTAAGGGTTTAGGGTCAAAATTTCGGTTTTTGTGTCTGAATTAGTGTTTTGAGTTAAAAATAGGGTTTTGGGACATAAATAGGGTTAAAATTAGGGTTTTGGGTCTAAAATAAGTTTAGAATTAGGGTTTTGGGTCAAAATTTGGGTTTTGGGTCCAAATTTGGATTTGGGCCAAAATTAAGGTTTCGGGTTTGAATTTAAAAAATGGGTTTTGGGACAAAAATTGGGTTAGAATTAGGGTTTTAGGTCTAAATTAGGGTTAGAATTAGGTTTTGGGTCAAATTTAGGGTTTAGGATCAAAATTAGGGTTTTGGATTTGAATTAGGGTTTTGGGTTAAAAACAGGGTTTTGGGTCTAAATTAGGGCTTTCAGTCAAAATTAGGGCTTTGGGTCAAAATTATGGTTTAGGGTTTCAATTATGGTTTTGGGTCAAAATTAGGGTGTAGGGTTTGAATTATGGTTTTGACTTAAAAATAGGGTTTTGGGTCAAAAATAGGGTCAGAATTAGGGATTTTGGTTAAAATTAGGGTTTTTGGTCAAAATTTCGGTTTTGGGTCCAAATTAGGGTTTTGGGTCAAAATTAGGGTTCAGGGTTTGAATTAGGGTTTTGAGTAAAAAAAAGGGTTTTGGGTGTAAATTAGGGTTTTGGGTCTAAATTAGGGTTTTGGCTCATAATTAGGGTTTTGGGTCAAAATTATGGCTTTGGGTTATAATTAGGGTTTTGGGGCAAAATTTCGGTTTTGTGTCCAAATTAGGGTTTTGGGTCAAAATTAGTGTTTAGGGTTTGAATTTTTAAGGTTGAGTAAAAAAAAGGGTTCTGGGTCTAAATTTGGGTCATAATTTGGGTTTTGGGTCAAAATTAGGGCATTGGGTTGAAATTAGGGTTCTGGGTCAAATTTTGGGTTCTGGGTTAAATTTAGGGTTTAGGGTGAAAATTTAGATTTTTGGGTTAAAATTAGGGTTTGGGTCAAAATTATGGTTCTGGTTCAAATTTAGGGTTTAGGGTCAAATTTTGGTTTTAGGGTTTGAATTAGGATTTTGAGTTACAATAGGGTTTTGGGTACACTAGTGCAGAAAAGGGATTCCACATCGGTTATTTTTGGCTTTTCACATCGGTTTTCAAACTGATGTTGAAAAGACCGATGTGGTTTATTGCCACTTTTCACATTGGTTTTAAAACCGATGTTTAAAGTATATTTTTAACAACGGTTTTTACATAAACCGATGTGGAAAGTTCATTTGTCAATTGGTAAACTATTGGAAATGTCACTTTCCACATCGGTTTTAAGAAAACCGATGTGGAAATTAGACTTTACACATCGGTTTTTACAAAACCGATGTGAAAATTTCAATTTACACATCAGTTTTCATGAAAACCGATGTGGAAATTTCACTTTCCACACAGGTTTTCAGTAAAGCAGATGTGGAAATTGAATTTTCCACATCGGTTTTTTGAAAACCGATGTGTAAAGTCTAATTTTTTTTTGAAACTGTTATTTACATTTATATCATTCCTTTCCCCTGTTTTAGTAATAATGTAGATCAATACATATGTACGTGCAATTACATTCAGACAACAAAGATACTTAGAAACCAAAAAGCTACATGATATATTATAGATTTCATATCAAAATACATATGATCAGTCAAAAGTACACTATAGCTAGTACATGATAAGTTTTTAAACTAACTACATATATACAAACTATGGTTGGTACACTTCAAGAAAGAAAGTTGCCCAACGCCTCCTTATGTTGTTGATGTCGGAATCAGATAATGGAGTTGGATTGTTGAATATCTGCAAGTTTAATTGGACAAAAGATTATATGTTTTAAGTAATAAACTAACATTAAACATATAACGAATCTATAACTGTTAATTCTAATTGTTATCAATTAACATTTACCTCGTGCCATCTTTCAGTGATCCTGGAGGAGATAATTTCCAACATCCACAGCATCACATAGTAGCCACATTCCCATAATCCACGTTGTATATGTGACTACGTACAAATGAAACCCAATTAGAATATGAGGAATTAAATAGAAATCAATAATTATACCCACTGCATTTGATGTATTTGAACTAATAAATATCTTACGCTAGGAATAATTCATCTGATAGCCCGACGCCTTTCACCACGCAACATGTGGTTTGCATTAATAGACCTATCATGACAAAATAAACATTAATTAAAGTATATCTAATAGATTTCAGATAATTAAAACAACTGCATTACTGATTATAAAGTATTTTAATGCTTACGTTTCGATGATCGTCTTTAGTTCATTCGCCGGCTTATTTCCAACTATGCAGAAGAAGACCACGACGTTCATCCTAGGGTACAAGATCAACAGTTGCCAATGCTGGCTGTATTTACAGAACAGTTAGTGACTAAGTCATATATAGTTATAATTAAATAACCGGTACTTACTTATTGAGATAAGGCGCAAGGTAGAATTGATGATCGTCTCGGGCAAGTATATCACGTATGGTGGTGACCCGGTCTTCTGATGCTAGGAGAACATCACCCTGAATGAACATGGGGTCAATGAACCCATAAAGGGCGAGGTTACCTTGATCAACTAACATACGATGCAGATACCTAATATATTGAAAAATCATGTTAATTATCATAGTATTTAAAAATTAATTACTTAACTTATAAATAAAATGTACTTACGTGCACCATTACGATAGGTGTGCAGAACTAGCCATTTCTTTATTGAGTACAATCTCCATAAGTTCCTTCTTTGGGATATACAGTTCATCACCTGGACTGGCATCATGTTCCAACCTTACCAAAGCTGCGTCATTCTCCATGGTGACAACCTGTATAGCCAGAAGTTTAAAAACATCACCAGGTGCCCCTTTGTCGATCCCCTAAACAACAAAGATATATATTAGTAATCACAGACAAGTTATTTCATTCGTAATTAATTAAATGGTCAAATGAATACCTTGGCAGGAGCAGACATCTCTGGTCTTCCTGGATCCGACCTTTTAGCCAGAATATCATTTCCAACATCCTATAACGAATAAAAATAAAGCATTATATTTAAACAATAATAAATAATTTCAACTATGAATACAGAAAAAACACAACTAACTGAATACCTCAGATGCAACAAGAAAGCTGACCAGTCTTCTTGGCCAGAGGATGAAGTTACCGGGGGCCTGACCCACTGTTTGAACCTCCTCAGTGGACACAGGGACTCGAGCATCAGCATCTCGAATAATCTCAACAACGACCCTCAACTGATCATTCGATAATAAACTATGGTGTATGGTATTACCTAAGTTATTATGTGCCCTCCCCAATGCCACTAAGCGGCAATCATGATGATCATCAACATACAGCTCACACCTATCAAGGTCGTCATCATCATCATCATCATCATCATCATCATCATCATCATCACCATCATCGTCATTTTCAGGCTTATGAGGAGGATCACATGAGCCCTTAGTGCTCACATGGTCAGAGGGTTGGACACCGGTTGTCATCTGCTAGGACATAAAAGTCAATATTGCCATCTGCTGGGCAAACTGCTTGGCCATCTCGTGTCTAAGCTCAGCTGCAATCTCCTGTTTTAACTGTGCTCTATCTGCATCAACATCCCTGTGGCATTGGTGTGAAGATGAACCATGGTATTGGCGAATGCCGACGCCCCATCCAACACCAATGACATGGCCCGGGTGGTTTGGTTTACCGATGGCAGCAGCTAAGATATCATCGCGTCCTCTAGGAACAAAGGTTCCTTGGGTTACCTGCTCGTCCAAGGCATCCTATCACATATAAAATATCAGGTCATATTACAATTCGGTAACAATCTTAAAATGACAATTACAATTCAAACTATACTTACAATCTTCTCAGCTACTTGGAGGGCCTCCTCAGATGTATATTGTCCCGTTTTTCTTTGTTGGGCCCTCTTCCATTTACGATGGCTTGGTGGTAGAGGTGGATCAACAACCTCTGGACGATTTTCAGCGTTAGGATCCGCCCAAGATGCTGCTTCCTGACGTGCTTTCTTTTCCTCTTCCACCATTATCTGACTAAGCTTTTTATAACCCCCATGAGACATTACATGGGGGTAAACATTCTTGCTTTGGTTTTCCTGCCCCCTTTCCCTCTTCTCCTGTTATAAATAGAAGACAATTAAATTACATAAGTAAATAAAATTAATGAAATTACATAAATTTAGAGACAAATCAAATAAGTTAACCTGAAAGCCGGGATCATGTCGGCTCTGAACAAAGCGATCCCACGTCGCCTGGTCAAGAAACGGGTACACCTCAAGTGGGTTCTTTTCACATGTTGGATTGAATACATAGTATCTGCCCAGGTCGACCTTAAAAGCCCTCCAACGCTCACCAGCATACTTTAGCAAACGCTTCTTCATAACCGTCGTATCCGGTATTTCAAAGGTGAGCTACATTAAGACCAAAAGAATCAATGAATTACTGTATGATATTAGTAAGATTAAAATAAAGTAGATACAGACAAACACAGGACGTAAAAGTATAGATACCAGAATACTCTCCCATATCAATGAGTATACTAGGCCTGCTCCTAGCAAGGGTCGCCACAAAACTGTTAAACCGCTCTTCCATTGGCCCAATAGGATGAAGGAGGGATATTCTCAGGATCAGTCATGTATTCCTGTTTAAACAAAAAAAACTTGTTAGTATGTCAGGATAAATATCATACATAACTTATAAATATCGATCAACGTACTTAAACATAACTTATAAATATCAACGTAAACATATAATATGCCTTTAAACATAACTCAAACTAAACTTACTTTGTGGTCAATTAGTAAATTTCTCCCATAACCCTTCTTGGTGATCATTACGAGTAGCATGTACATCATCCACTTCATTTTCCTCATTGAAATTAGGCGCTCGTGTTGAGAAAGAAGGAGTATCAGAAATATCAAGAGTTGAATCTCGATTTCCCTCACTACCATTTTACATGTTTTTTCCCTGGAGAACCACTGACCACCTTTTGTTAGAAGTTTCACGGATATAAAACACTTGTTTTTCTTGGGATGCCATAATGAAAGGCTCCTCTTTATTACCTACCATATTAAGGTCCACCAATTTGAATCCTAACTCATTGGTTTGCACACCATTGTTACTGTCGACCCACTAACATTTAAAAACAGGTACTCTAAACTTCGTGCAATCAACCTCCCATAGCTCTTCAATGATTCCAAAGTATGAAACAGATGCCATAACAGGGTTTTTATCTTTCGAACTAGAGAAATGCATGGACTCAGTGACGACCATAACCCCACTATTTTGCATTGTACTTTTGTCATCCTGGGACATTGTATAGAAGGAAAACTTATTGATATCGTACCCACTCCAGCATATGACATCAAAGTTAGGCCCCTGTGCTAGCCATTTTAATGTATCAGAAGCAATACCATCGTTTGCAATTTTTTCTTTAAACCACTTCAAGAAAGTCTTGTTATGCTTGTTCAAACACCATTTTTCATTCATTCTAGGGTAAGTTTCATTGATGATGCTTTTGTGCTCACATAAGTATGGTTCAACCTCATCAGTGTTATTCAATATATACAAATGTGCTTGAAGGACTTCCTCCCGATCCATGCTCTTAACAGTGATACCTCGTGTACCCTTACCATCATATCTTCCTTCGTGACGAGACTTCGGAAGCCCTACAGGTTCCGCTTCTGACATGTAATCTGTACAAAACTCAATGGCTTCTTCTGCAACATACCTTTCAACAATAGATGCTTCGGGACTGTGTGGATTCTTCATATATCCTTTCAAGATCTTCATGTATCGCTCAACCGGGTACATCCACCTTAAATAAACGGGGTCGTACAATCTAATCTTCCTCACTAGATGAACAATCAAATGAACCATGATGTCAAAAAATGAAGGTGGAAAATACATCTCCAATTGGCACAAGATAATGGCTGCCTCATTTTCTAAGTCATCCAACTTTTTAGTGTCAATGACCTTGCTACATATAGCATTGAAGAATAAGCATAACCTAGTAATGGCATGTCTGACTTTTTTAGGCAATATGTCACGAATGGCCACCGATAGTAATTGTTGCATCAAGACATGACAATCATGAGACTTTAAGACAACTAATTTGAGATCTTTCATTGATACAAGTCTTTTGATATTTGAAGAGTAACCCCGTGGCACTTTGACTCCCCGTAGATATTCACAGAAACTTCTTTTCTCTTTTTTTGATAAAGTATGACATGCTGGGGGCAAATAAGTCTTATTATCCCCCACTTTAAGTGGAGCTAATTTCTCTCGTATACCCATCGCAACTAGATCCAGACGAGCATTCACACCATCCTCTGTCTTGCCTTGAATGTTGAGAAGCATTCCGATTAAACTGTCACACACATTTTTCTCCACATGCATCACATCAATACAATGTCTTACATCAAGCTTGCACCAGTATGGAAGATCAAAGAAGATCGACCTCTTCTTTCATATTTTCTTCTTGGTAGCCTTCTTCTAGGTCTTCCCATAGATAACATTAGTGTTGTTCACCCTTTCATAAACTTCCTCTCTAATCAAGGCCACCGGAGCAATTTGATTCTCCGGAAGTCCAATGAAAGCTTTTCTCAATCTACGATATGGATGATTACATCGGAGAAATCTCCGATGCCCAAGGTAAGCTGTCTTCCTTCCATGTTGCAGTTGATTGTAACATGTGCCTTCTTCACATATTGGACATGCTTTATGCCCCTTAACACTATACCCACACAGGTTCCCGTATGCTGGAAAGTCATTGATGGTGCAAAATAACATGGCACACAATCTGAATGTCTCACAGCAATACCCGTCGATCACATCAACGTATTCATCCCACAACATTCTCAAGTCTTCAATCAAGGGACTCAGATAAACATCAATATCATTTCCTGGCTGTTTAGGACCTGAAATCATCATACTTAACATAATGTATTTGCGCTTCATGCACCACCAAGGAAACAGGTTGTAAATTACCAGGAGAACTGGCCATGAACTATGAATACTACTTAAGTTTCCATATGGATTCATTCCATCGGTAGCAAGTCCAAGCCTGAGGTTTCTGGGCTCATTACCGAAATCCGGAAACAAACTATCAATTCTCTTCCATTGCAAAGAATCGGCCGGATGCCGAAGTTGTCCATCACACTTCCTCTCATCTGCATTCCATCTAATGTTCTTTGCGTCATTTACATTAGCAAACAATCGCTTGAACCGCGGAATCACGGGAAGATACCATAACACCTTCGCAGGAGGACCTTTGGTGACCACATCACAACTAGAATCACCATCCTTCACTTTGTAGCGTGATACCCCACACCTGGGGCACTCGTGCATCTCTTCAAACTCTTTCCTGTACAATAGGCAATCATTGGGGCAAGCGTGTATTTTCTTATACTCCATACCCATCGGACACAATATCTTCTTCGCCTCATAGTTTCGAGATGGCAATGTGTTGCCTTTTGGAAGCATGTCTTTCAACAACTCAAGCAATTCGGTAAAGCTTTTATCACTCCACCCATTTCTCGCCTTCACATTGAACAATCTTCACACCGCTGACAACCGTGTGAAATTAGTGCACCCCGGATACAAAGCCACTTCTATATCACTGCACAAAGTATCATATACATATGCGCGCCGAAAAGACTCTTGCCCAACATCACGGATCATGTCCTCTAGTCCATCGTCCATTTCCACGTCATCAACTTCCTCTCTATCCGACACCCTCGGCATGTCTAACGATTCACCATGACATATCCATGTTGTATAACTCTTGCAAATCCCCTCACAAATAAGATGATCACGTATCTCCTCAGCTTCTAGTCGTCTCTCATTCAAACAGTTAACACAAGGACAATAAAACCTTTTGTTACCACTATCAAGAGCATTTGTTTTTGCAAACTGTAGAAAATCTTCCACTCCATTCTCATACTCATCACTTGTCCGTCTAGCATTCATCCAACCGCGATCCATGACTAAACCAATAACTTTGTACTTAGTCCAACATATTCATCAACCACTTCTTATGACAGGGTATGGCTGATCAGCCTCTGGCTCATCTAGTTTCCAGATAGAAAAGGGGTAGATTTTGTGCCTAATCGGGCGAGTCAACCTCGCTAATCTCCCAAATTGGTCTTGTTTTGTTCCTAAGTTAGAATTTGATTCGTTTAATGCATTTTTAGTAGTTTTTAGTTTATTTTGAGTAGAATTACGCTTTTCATTTCCTTTTATTGTTTTAGGTTAAAAGTGAAGCTCTTAGAGTCAAGGAAAATGAAGAAAACAGTGGAAAAGCAATGCTGGAAGTTTCACCTCGCGAAACAGGATCTCGCCTCGCGAGCCTGAAGACCAGCCTGAACAGTAACAGTCACCCTTTCTGTCTCGCCTCGCGAATCACCATCTCGCCCCGCGAGCCTGAAGGCCTGATTGTGCCAGAGATGTCACCCTTCTGTCTCGCCTCGCGAATCACCATCTCGCCTCACGAGTATTCAAATCAAGATGGAGCCAAAACTAAATTTCGCCTCGCGAGAGCTTGCTCGTCCTGCGAGCGGGCGCGACCCAGAACCTCTATTTATAGGCTGTTTTAGGGCAGATTAGATACCTTTTGTTCACCACTTGTTTTAGATCATTTTTGAGAGACGAATCCTTATTCTCTGGAGCTGCGTCTCCCTATGTTCTTTTCCTATTTTACAATTATGATGAACTCCAATTGTTTGTGCGTTGTTACAAGCATGAGGAACTAATTCCCTTGTCTAAGGGATCAATGAAACCACCCATGGCGGTGTAGCGTTCAATGTGATGTATGTTTCCCTCATTTACCTCAAATCATGTTTTCTAATTCTGAATTTATTGCGTTGATCATAAGCATGCATGATTGACTAGTTAACGTGATGAGACTTGATAGGTAATTCGCGTTAAGAACTTGAATTGGGATCATTCATTGAATATTGCACGAGAATGAGTAGGAGATCAGTGCAACCTTATAGGGAACAAGATTTAATAGAGTTTGATGATTGGGTTATGAGACCGTAGCAAGTAATTAACTCAATTGTTGAATACGTCCTATTGAGCACGATAGTGTCATTAGGAGAATTTGGGGGTCCTGGTTGACATTGCAATTGAACTTAGGGAGGGGATCATCATCACTTGGGTACTATGCACGATTGGATAGGTGGATTTGTGACCTTAGATGTTTAATCCAGATTTTAATTCTTATCTTATCTTATCGCTACCTACTTATTTTCTGATTGATTTGTTGATTTAAATTGCTATCCTATTTTCTCTCTCATCTCAACCACTTGCTTTTACTTGGTCAAACGTATCGAATTTCTTGCGAATTGGTAGCCCAATCCCTGTGTCCGACCTCGGTAATTACTTACCGTGTTTATTACTTACGACGACCCGGTACACTTGCCGGTGACTCAACAATGGCCCTATCCCATTCGAGAAGAAACATTTTCAACATTCGGTTAACAGTTAGTCCTTAACTCTCATGCTCATACTCGACAACATTTTAAAGCATTTCCTTTCGGTCTCCGATGTACACTACTTGAACGCGATGACATCCACCACGATAAAGTATGCACCCGGAGAACGAAAGGAAATGTATCAATACGAACTTTCATCAAGTATATAACTTTAGAATCAATGAATAATTATTTTAACTGAATTAAGAAAAAGTTTTTCCCAAACTGTCCAACTTTGGACAATTCAAGATCCAACACAATGAGCGGTACATTAAGCACGTACACGTGTGCTCATTAGTATTGCATCTCAAACTGGAAACTAAGGCTTTACTAATTATGTAGCTTGCATGAAGATGGGGCTTGAAAAGTGAAGAAAATGAGCCAAACAGAGCCCATCACGGCCTAGCCGTGACAGCCATCACGGTCATGATAGAGTAGAGCTGAAAAGAAAGAATCGAAAAGTCATAACTAGTCACGGCCAGCCCATGATGTCCATCACGGCCGTGACATGCCAACTGAACCAGACCCTCACAGGCAGAACTGATCACGGCCTAGCCATGATGGTGGTCAAGGTCGTGACAGACCAACCAGTGAAGCAACCTCCAAGGCAGAATCGGTCACGGCCTAGCCGTGACAGGCATCACGGCCGTGACAGGCATCACGGCCGTGACGCGTGATACCACCACTGGTGTTCCTTTATGTGTCTTATTTGTCCACCAATTGGAAAAATCTAGTCTTGGAGCCATTTCCACTATGGTGGATTAGACACAGATTCACACTTTATAACATTTCACACAAAGAACAACACATGCAAGTATATTATATTTATGTGTGTGTGTGTGTGTGTGTGTGTGTGTGTGTGTGTGTATATATATATATATGTATATATATATATGTATGTATATATGTAGATATACACAGAACCAGGACTCAAGACACAAACTACATCAAAGGGGTCACCCTCTTAGAAAACCAGCATTAGAATATTAGAATAAGAATATTATATCTTCACAAGTCACAACATACCCACACTGTCTGCTCAGTTTTGATATCCTCCACAAAATTCTCTCTTTCTTTGTGCACCTATGATGAGCCTGAAAACCAGTAACAGGGAAAATGAGGAGTGGTTTCATGTGCCATTTTCAGGCATCCCCTATTTACTTATCCAACCATTTGGAGTCAAAATTCATAACTTTTCTAAACAAGAAACGAAGAAATAACATTTACTTATCCAACCATTCTCCTCAAAGATCATATAAGAAGTCCCAATATTAGCAATGATATAATTCTACAAATCTATAGAAAAAATTGAAGAAAAGGGTTTACCTTTGGAGGAGAGAGGAGGGTGACCCTGAAGCCGCACCACAGAATCCTTTCCCCGCCGCCGCTGTTGGTGTAAAGGTTGAAGAACCCTTTCGAGGAGTGAATGGTGGCAGCGATGAGTGAAATCAAAGAACTGGCACAAATATTCAAAGAAATCAAAACGAAAAATGAGGTAGAGTGAGCTCACAGGCATGCAGATGAAAAGGACAGATGAAAAGGTCTCTTATATAGCAGTGCGAAAATGAAAAGGAGGAAGAGGGAATTAAAAATGACAGAAAACAATACACATCGGTTAAAAAAACCGATGTTATGAGGTTTTACACATCGCTTATTTTAAAACCGATGTTAAAAGTTATATTATTTTTTTCCTTATTTTTTTATTCGTTTTTCCACATCGGTTTTTAAAAAACCGATGTTAAAACATACACATTTCCACATCGGTTAAAACAAAACCGATGTGTTAAATTATGCATTTTTAAATTTTTTTATTTTTGGTTCAATTTTCAACATCGGGTTTTTAGAAACCGATGTTCAAACCTTTATAACATCGGTTTAATATAAAACCGATGTTAAAAATTTTCACTTTAATATCAAAAATACCACCGCCTCCTTTTTCACATCGGTTTTTTTTAAACCGATGTTAAAACCCCGATGTTAAAAGTGTATTTTGGACTAGTGGTAAAAATAGGGTTAGAATTAGGGGTTTGGGTCTAAATTAAGGTTTTGGGTCAAAATTAAGGTTGTTTTGAGTTAAAAAAATGGTTTTGGGACAAAAATAGGGTTAGAATTAGGGTTTTGTGTCTAAATTAGAGTTTGAATTATGGTTTTGGGTTAAAAATAGGGTTTTGGTTCAAAAATAGGGTTTTGGGTCAAATTTAGGGTTTAGGGTCAAAATTAGGGTTTAGGGTTTGAAATAGGTTTTTGAGTTAAAAATAGGGTTTTGGGTCAAAAATAGGGTTAGAATTAGGGTTTTGGGTTAAAATTAGGGTTCTGGGTCAAATTTAAGGTTTTGGGTCAAAATTAGGGTTTAGGGTTTGAATTTGGGTTGAGTTTAAAATAGGGTTTTGGGTCAAAAATAGGGTTCGAATTAGGGTTTTGGGTCTAAATTAGGGTTAGGATTAGGGTTTTAGGTCAAAATTTGGGTTTTAGGTCCAAATTTGGGTTTTGGGTCAAAATTAAGGTTTCGGGTTTTGAGTTAAAAAAGGGTTTTGGGACAACAATAGGGTTATAATTAGGGTTTTGTGTCTAAATTAGGGTTAGAATTAGGTTTTGGGTCAAATTTTGGGTTTATGATATAAATTAGAGTTTAGGGTCAAAATTAGGGCTTAGGGTTTGAATTAGGGTTTTGGGTAAAAAATAGGGTTTTGGGTTTAAATTAAGGTTTTGGATCAGAATTAGGGTTTTCAGTCAAAATTATGGATTTGGGTCAAAATTAGGGTTTGGGGTTTGAATTAGGGTTTTGATTTAAAAATAGGGTTTGGGTCAAAAATAGGGTTATAATTAGGGATTTGGGTTAAAATTAGGGTTTCGGGTCAAAATTAGGGTGCTGGGTCAAATTTAGGGTTTAGGGTCAAAAATAGGGTTTAGGGTTTGAATTAGGGTTTTGAGTTTAAAAAGGGTTTTGGGTCAAAAATAGGGTTAGTATTACGGATTTGGTTTAAAATTTGGGTTTTGGGTCAAAATTAGGGTTCTGGGTTAAATTTATGATTTAGGGTCAAATTTTAGGTTGAGGGTTTGAATTAGGATTGAGTTGAAAATAGGGTTTTGGGATAAAAATAGGGTCAGAATTAGGGTTTTGGGCCTAAATTAGGGTTAGAATTAGGGTTTAGGGTTTGAATTAGGGTTTTGGGTTAAAAATAGGGTTTTGGGTCTAAATTTGGGTCACAATTAGGGTTTTGCATCAAAATTATGGCTTTGGGTTGAATTTAGGGTTCTCGGTCAAAATTAGTGTTCTGGGTTAAATTTTGGGTTTTATCGTCAAATTTTGGGTTTAGGGTTTAAATTAGGATCTTGAGTTAAAAATAGAGTTAGAATTAGGGATTTGGTTTAAAATTAGGGTTTCGAGTCAAATTTAGGGTTCTGGGTTAAATTTATGATTTAGGGTCAAAATTAGGGTTTCGAGTCAAAATTAGGGTTCTGGGTTAAATTTATGATTTAGGGTCAAAACTTTAGTTCCAAATTTGGGTTTTGGGTCAAAATTACGATTTCGGGTTTTGAGTTAAAAAAAGGGTTTTGGGACAAAAATAGGGTTAGAATTAGGGTTTTGTGTCTAAAGTAGGGTTTGAATTTGGTTTTGGATTATATTTAGGGTTTCGGATCAAAATTAGGGTTTAGGGGCAAAATTAGGGTTTAGGGTTTGAATTATGGTTTTGGGTTAAAAATAGGGTTTTGGGTCTAAATTAGGGTTTTGGGTTAGAATTAGGGTTTTCAGTCAAAATTAGGGCTTTGGGTCAAAATTAGGGTTTAGGGTTTGAATTAGGGTTTTGATTTAAAAATAGGATTTTGGGTCAAAAATAGGGTTAGAATTAGGGATTTGGGTTAAAATTAGGGTTTCAGGTCAAAATTTGGGTTCTAGGTTAAATTTAAGATTTAGGGTCAAAATTTGGGTTGGCGGTTTGAATTAGGGTTGAGTTTAAAATAGGGTTTTGAGATAAAAATAGGGTCAGAATTAGGGATTTGGGTCTAAATTAGGGTTTAGGGTTTTGTGTTAAAAATAAGGTTTTGGGTCTAAATTAGGGTCAGAATTAGGGTTTAGCGTTATAATAAGGGTTTAGGGTCAAATTTTGGGTTTAGGGTTTGAATTAGGTCTTTGAGTTAAAAATAGGGTTTTGGGACAAAAATTGGGTTAGAATTACGCGTTTGGGTCTAAATTATGGTTAGAATTCGGGTTTTGGGTCAAAATTAGGGTTTCAGGTCTAAATTAGGGTTTAGGGTCAAATTTAGGGTTTGGGTCTAAATTAGGGTTTTAAGTCAGAATTAGGATTTTGGGTCAAAATTAGGGATTTGGGTTAAAATAGGGATTTGTGTCAAAAATTTGGTTTTGGATCCAAATTAGGGTTTTGGGTCAAAATTAGGGTTCAGGATTTGAATTAGGGTTTTGACTAAAAAATAGGGTTTTGGGTCTAAATTATGGTTAGAATTAGGGTTTTGGGACAAAATTAGGGCTTTTGGTTAAAATTTGGGTTCTCGCTCAAATTTATGGTTCTGGGTTAAATTTAGGGTTTAGGGTCAAAATTTAGGTTTTTGGGTTTGAATTAGTGTTTTGAGTTAAAAATAGGGTTTTGAGATATAAATGGGGTTAGAATTAGGGTTTTGGGTCAAAATTAGGGTTAGAATTAGGGTTTTGGGTCAAAATTTGGGTTTTGGGTCAAAATTTGGATTTGGGTCAAAATTAAGGTTTCGGGTTTGAATTTAAAAAAGGGTTTTGGGACAAAAATAGGGTTAGAATTAGGGTTTTGGGTCTAAATTCGGGTTAGAATTAGGTTTTGGGTCAAATTTGGGGTTTAGGATCAAAATTAGGGTTTAGGGTTTGAATTAGGGTTTTGGGTCTAAATTATGTTTTTACCTCACAATTAGGTTTTTGGGTCAGAATTAGGGTTTTCAGTCAAAATTATTGCTTTGGGTCAAAATTAGGGTTTAGGGTTTGAATTAGGGTTTTGATTAAAATAGGGTTTTGGGTCAAAAATAGGGCCAGAATTAGGGATTTGGGTTAAAATTAGGGTTTCGGGTCAAAAATAGGGTTATGGGTCAAATTTAGGGTTTAGGGTTTGAATTAGGGTTTTGAGTTTTAAAAAGGATTTTTGTTCAAAAATAGGGTTCGAGTTAGGGTTTTGGGTTTGAATTAAGGTTTTGGGTCAAAATTAGGGTTTTGGGTCAGAATTAGGGTTTTGGGTTTAAATTAGGGTTTCGGATCAAAACTTCTGTTTTGGGTCAAAATTATGGGTTTTGGGTTTTGGGTTCATGGTTTGAATTAGGGTTTTGAGTAAAAAATAGG
Source organism: Sophora flavescens (assembly GCA_030762895.1). NCBI lineage: Eukaryota > Viridiplantae > Streptophyta > Magnoliopsida > Fabales > Fabaceae > Sophora > Sophora flavescens. The sequence goes on along the minus strand of JAUPTC010000011.1, from coordinate 4,135,136 downwards.
GTTTAGGGTCTAAATTTGGGGTTTAGGTTAAAATTAGGGCTTTGGGTTAAAATTAGGGTTCTGGGACAGGGTTTTGGGTCTAAATTAGGGTTAGAATTATGGTTTTGGGTCAAATTTAGGGTTTAGGATCAGAATTAGGGTTTAGGGTCAAAATTAGGGTTTAGGGTTTGAATTACGGTTTTGGGTTAAAAATAGGGTTTTGGGTCAAAATTAGGGCTTTAGGGTTGTTGGTCAAAATTTCGGTTTTGGGTCCAAATTAGGGTTTAGGATTTGAATTAGGGTTTTCAGAAAAAAAGGGTTTTGTGTCTAAAATAGGGTTTTGGGTCAAAATTAGGGCTTTGGGTTAAAATTAGGTGTTTGGGTTAAATTTAGGGTTTAGGGTCAAAATTTAGGTTTTTGGGTTAAAATTAAGGTTTCGGGTCATAATTAGGGTTCTGGTTCAAATTTAGGGTTTAGGGTCAAAATTAGGGTTTAGGGTTTGAATTAGGGTTTTGAGTTAAAAATAGTGTTTTCGGACAAAATAGGGTTATAATTAGGGTTTTCGGTCTAATTAGGGTTTAGGGTCAAATTAGGGTTTAAGGTTTAACTTAGGGTAAGAATTTAGGGTTTAGGATCAAAATTAGGATTTAGGGTTTGAATTAGGGTTTTGGGTTAAAAATAGGGTTTTGGGTCTAAATTAGGGCTTGAACTCACAATTAGGGTTTTGGGTCAGAATTAGGGTTTTCAGTCAAAATTAGGGCTTTGGGTCAAAATCAGGGTCTAGGGTTTGAATTAGGGTTTTGATTAAAAATAGGGTGTTGGGTCAAAAATAGGGCCAGAATTAGGGATTTGGGTTAAAATTAGGGTTTGGGGTTAAAATTAGGGTTCTGGGTTAAATTTATGGTTTTGAATCAGAATTAGGGTCTTGGGTCAACATTAGGGTTTTGGGTCAAATTTAGGGTTTAGGTTCAAAATTATGGTTTAGGGTTTGAATTAGGGTTTTCGGTTAAAAATAGGGTTTTGGGTCAAAATTAGGGCTTTGGGTTATAATTAGGGTTTTGGGTCAAAATTTCGGTTTTGGGTCAAAAATAAGGTCAGAATTAGGGATTTGGGTTAAAATTAGGGTTTCGGGTCATAATTAGGGTTCTGTGTCAAATTTAGGGTTTAGGGTCAAAAATAGGGTTTAGGGTTTGAATTAGGGTTTTGAGTTTAAAAAAGGGGTTTGGGTCAAAAATAGGGTTCGAGTTAGGGTTTTGGGTTTGAATTAGGGTTTTGGGTTAAAATTAGGGTTTCAGATCAAAATTTCGGTTTTGGGTCCAAATTAGGGTTTTGGGTCAAAATTAGGGTTCATGGTTTCAATTAAGGTTTTGAGTAAAAAATAGGGTTTGGGGTCTAAATTAGGGTTTTGGGTCAAAATTAGGGCTTTGGGTTAAAATGATGGTTCTCGGACAGGGTTTTTGGTCTAAATTAGGGTTAGAATTACGGCTTTGGGTCAAATTTAGGGTTTAGGATCAAAATTAGGGTTTAGGGTCAAAATTAGGGTTTAGGGTTTGAATTAGTGTTTTGGGTTAAAAATAGGGTTTTGGGTCAGAATTAGGGTTTTGGGTCAAAATTAAGGCTTTAGGGTTTTGGGTCAAAATATCAGTTTTGGGTCAAAATTAGGGTTTAGGATTTGAATTAGGGTTTTCGATAAAAAAAGGGTTTTGGGTCTAAATTAGGGCCAGAAATTAGGGTTGTGTCCAAATTAGGGCTTTGGGTTGAAATTAGGGTTCTGAGTTAAATTTAGGGTCAAATTTTAGGTTTTTGGGTTAAAATTAGGGTTTCGGGTCAAAATTAGGGTTCTGATTCAAATTTAGGGTTTAGGGTCAAAATTAGGGTTTAGGGTTTGAATTATGGTTGAGTTAAAAATAGGGTTTTGGGACAAAAATAGGGTTAGAATTAGGGGGTTGGGTCTGAATTAGGGTTAGAATTAGGGGTTTGGGTCTAAATTAGGGTTACAATTAGGGTTTTGGGTCAAAATTTGAGTTTTGGGTCAAAATTAAGGTTTAGTGTTTTGAGTTAAAAAAATGGTTTTGGGACAAAAATAGGGTGGGAATTAGGGTTTTGGGTCTAAATTAGGGTTTAGGGTCTAAATTAGGGGTTAGGGTTTGAATTAGGGTTTTGAGTTTAAAATAGGGTTTTGGTTCAAAAATAAGGTCCGAAATAGAGTTTTGGATCAGAATTAGAGTTTTGGGTCAATAGGCTTTGGGTTTAAATTTAGTTTATGGGTCAAATTTACGGTTCTGCGTTGAATTTAGGGCTTTGGGTCAAAATTAGGGTTTAGGGTTTAAATTAGGGTTGAGTTAAAAATAGGGTTTTGGGATTAGAATTACGGTTTTGGGTCAAAATTTGGGTTTTGGTTCCAAATTTGGGTTTTGGGTTAAAATTTAGGTTTCGGGTTTTAAGTTAAAAAAAAGGGTTTTGGGACAAAAATAGGGTTAGAATTAGGGTTTTGGGTCTGAGTTAGGTTTTGGGTCAAATTTAGGGTTTAGGATCAAAATTAGTGTTTAGGGTTTGAATTAGGGTTCTGGTTTAAAATTAGGGATTTGGGTCAAAATTAGGGTTTAGGGTTTGAATTAGGGTTTTGAGTTAAAAATAGGGTTTTGGGTCAAAATAGGGTTAGAATTAGGGTTTCGGGTCAAAATTAGGGTTTCGGGTCAAATTTAGGGTTTAGGGCCAAAAATAGGGTTTAGGGTTTGAATTAGGGTTTTGAGGTTAAATAGGGTTTTGGGACAAAAATAGTGTTCGGGTTAGTGTTTAGGGTTTGAATTGGGGTTTAGGGTTTGAATTAGGGTTTACGATCAAAATTAGGGTTTAGGGTCAAAATTAGGGTTTAGGGTTTGAATTAGTGTTTAGGGTTTGAATTAGGGTTTTGGGTTAAAAATAGCGTTTTGCGTCAAAATTAGCGTTTTGGGTCAGAATTAAGGTTTTCGACCAAGATTAGGGCTTTGGGTCAAAATTAGGGTTTAGGGTCAAAATTAGGGTTTTGGGTTTGAATTAGGGTTTTGAGTTAAAAATAGGGTTTTCGGTCAAAAATTTGGTTAGAATTACGGATTTGGGTTAAAGTTAGGGTTTAGTGTCAAAATTAGGGTTTTGGCTTAAATTTAGGATTTAGGGTCAAAATTTGGGTTGACAATTTGAATTAGGGTTGAGTTAAAAATAGGGTTTTGGGACAAAAATAGGGTCAGAATTAGGGTTTTGGGTCTAAATTAGGGTTTAGGGTTTGAATTAGGGTTTTGGGTTAAAAATAGGGTTTTGGGTCTAAATTGGGATTTTAGGTCAGAATTTTGGTTTCTGGTCAAAATTTGTGTTCAGTAAAAATAGGGTTTTAGGTCTAATTTAGGGTTTTACGTCAAAATTAGGGCTTTGGGTTGAAATTTGGGTTTTAGGTCAAAATTAGTGTTCTGGGTTAAATTTAGAGTTTAGGGTCAAATTTTGGGTTCAGGGTTTGAATTAGGGTTGAGTAAAAAATAGGGTTTTGGGACAAAAATAGGGTTAGAATTAGGGGTTTGGGTCTAAATTAGGGTTAGAATTAGGGTTTTGGGTCTAAATTAGGGTTTCGGGTCTAAATTAGGGTTTTGGTCAAATTTAGGGTTTTGGGTCTAAATTAGAGTTTTAAGTCAGAATTAGGGTTTTGGGTCAAAATTAGGGATTTGGGTTAAAAATAGGGTTTTGGGTTAAAATTTTGGTTTTGGGTCAAAATTAGTGTTCAGGGTTTGAATTAGGGTTTTGACTAAAAAATAGGGTTTTGGGTCTAAACTATGGTTAGAATTAGGGTTTTGGGTCAAAATTAGGGCTTTTGGTGAAAATTAGGGTTCTCGCTCAAATTTAGGGTTTAGGGTCAAAATTTAGGTTTTTGGGTTTGAATTAGTGTTTTGAGTTTAAAATAGGGTTTTGAGACTTAAATAGGGTTAGAATTAGGGTTTTGGGTCTAAATTAGGATTAGAATTAGGGTTTTGGGTCACAATTAGGGTTTTGGGTCAGAATTAGGGCTTTGGGTTGTAATTAGGGTTTTGGGTCAAAATTTCGGTTTTGGGTCCAAATTAGAGTTTTGGGTCAAAATTAGGGTTTAGGGTTTGAATTTGGGCTGAGTTAAAAGTAGGGTTTTTGGTCAAAAATAGGGTTAGAATTAGGGATTTGGGTTAAAATTAGGGTTTCCTGTCAAAATTAAGGTTGTGGGTCAAATTTTGTGTTCTAGGTCAAGTTTAGGGTTTGAATTTGGGTTGAGTTTAAAATAGGGCTTTGTGTCAAAAATAGGGTTCGAGTTAGGGTTTGAATTAGGGTTTTGTGTCAAATTTAGGGTTTAGGATCAAAATTAGGGTGGTCCAAATTTGGGTTTAGGGTTTGAATTAGGGTTTTGGGTTAAAAATAGGGTTTTGGGTCAGAATTAGGGTTTTGGGTCAAAATCAGGACTTTGGGTTATAATTAGGGTTTTGGGTCAAAATTTCGGTTTTGGGTCAAAATTAAGGTTTTGGGTCAAAATTAGGGTTTAGGGTTTTAATTAGGGTTTTAGGTCAATAATAGGGTTCGAGTTAGGGTTTAGGGTTTGAATTAGGGTTTTGGGTCAAAATTAGGGTTTTGGGTCAAATTTTAGGTTTTTGGGTTAAAATTAGGGTTTCGGGTCAAAATTAGGGTTCTGATTCAAATTTAGGGTTTAGGGTCAAAATTAGGGTTTAGGGTTTGAATTATGGTTGAGTTAAAAATAGGGTTTTGGGACAAAAATAGGGTTAGAATTAGGGGGTTGGGTCTGAATTAGGGTTAGAATTAGGGGTTTGGGTCTAAATTAGGGTTACAATTAGGGTTTTGGGTCAAAATTTGAGTTTTGGGTCAAAATTAAGGTTTAGTATTTTGAGTTAAAAAAATGGTTTTGGGACAAAAATAGGGTTGGAATTAGGGTTTTGGGTCTAAATTAGGGTTTAGGGTCTAAATTAGGGGTTAGGGTTTGAATTAGGGTTTTGAGTTTAAAATAGGGTTTTGGTTCAAAAATAAGGTCCGAAATAGAGTTTTGGATCAGAATTAGAGTTTTGGGTCAATAGGCTTTGGGTTTAAATTTAGTTTATGGGTCAAATTTACGGTTCTGCGTTGAATTTAGGGCTTTGGGTCAAAATTAGGGTTTAGGGTTTAAATTAGGGTTGAGTTAAAAATAGGGTTTTGGGATTAGAATTACGGTTTTGGGTCAAAATTTGGGTTTTGGTTCCAAATTTGGGTTTTGGGTTAAAATTTAGGTTTCGGGTTTTAAGTTAAAAAAAAGGGTTTTGGGACAAAAATAGGGTTAGAATTAGGGTTTTGGGTCTGAGTTAGGTTTTGGGTCAAATTTAGGGTTTAGGATCAAAATTAGTGTTTAGGGTTTGAATTAGGGATTTGGGTCAAAATTAGGGTTTAGGGTTTGAATTAGGGTTTTGAGTTAAAAATAGGTTTTTGGGTCAAAATAGGGTTAGAATTAGGGTTTCGGGTCAATATTAGGGTTTCGGGTCAAATTTAGGGTTTAGGGCCAAAAATAGGGTTTAGGGTTTGAATTAGGGTTTTGAGGTTAAATAGGGTTTTGTGTCAAAAATAGTGTTCGAGTTAGTGTTTAGGGTTTGAATTAGGGTTTAGGGTTTGAATTAGGGTTTACGATCAAAATTAGGGTTTATGGTCAAAATTAGGGTTTAGGGTTTGAATTAGGGTTTAGGGTTTAGTGTTTAGGGTTTGAATTAGGGTTTTGGGTTAAAAATAGGGTTTTGCGTCAAAATTAGCGTTTTGGGTCAGAATTAAGGTTTTCGACCAAGATTAGGGCTTTGGGTCAAAATTAGGGTTTAGGGTCAAAATTAGGGTTTTGGGTTTGAATTAGGGTTGAGTTAAAAATAGGGTTTTCGGTCAAAAATTTGGTTAGAATTACGGATTTGGGTTAAAGTTAGGGTTTAGTGTCAAAATTAGGGTTTTGGCTTAAATTTAGGATTTAGGGTCAAAATTTGGGTTGACAATTTGAATTAGGGTTGAGTTAAAAATAGGGTTTTGGGACAAAAATAGGGTCAGAATTAGGGTTTTGGGTCTAAATTAGGGTTTAGGGTTTGAATTAGGGTTTTGGGTTAAAAATAGGGTTTTGGGTCTAAATTGGGATTTTAGGTCAGAATTTTGGTTTCTGGTCAAAATTTGTGTTCAGTAAAAATAGGGTTTTAGGTCTAATTTAGGGTTTTACGTCAAAATTAGGGCTTTGGGTTGAAATTTGGGTTTTAGGTCAAAATTAGTGTTCTGGGTTAAATTTAGAGTTTAGGGTCAAATTTTGGGTTCAGGGTTTGAATTAGGGTTGAGTAAAAAATAGGGTTTTGGGACAAAAATAGGGTTAGAATTAGGGTTTCGGGTCTAAATTAGGGTTTTGGTCAAATTTAGGGTTTTGGGTCTAAATTAGAGTTTTAAGTCAGAATTAGGGTTTTGGGTCAAAATTAGGGATTTGGGTTAAAAATAGGGTTTTGGGTCAAAATTTTGGTTTTGGGTCAAAATTAGTGTTCAGGGTTTGAATTAGGGTTTTGACTAAAAAATAGGGTTTTGGGTCTAAACTATGGTTAGAATTAGGGTTTTGGGTCAAAATTAGGGCTTTTGGTGAAAATTAGGGTTCTCGCTCAAATTTAGGGTTTAGGGTCAAAATTTAGGTTTTTGGGTTTGAATTAGTGTTTTGAGTTTAAAATAGGGTTTTGAGACTTAAATAGGGTTAGAATTAGGGTTTTGGGTCTAAATTAGGATTAGAATTAGGGTTTTGGATCACAATTAGGGTTTTGGGTCAGAATTAGGGCTTTGGGTTGTAATTAGGGTTTTGGGTCAAAATTTCGGTTTTGGGTCCAAATTAGAGTTTTGGGTCAAAATTAGGGTTTAGGGTTTGAATTTGGGCTGAGTTAAAAGTAGGGTTTTTGGTCAAAAATAGGGTTAGAATTAGGGATTTGGGTTAAAATTAGGGTTTCCTGTCAAAATTAAGGTTGTGGGTCAAATTTTGTGTTCTAGGTCAAGTTTAGGGTTTGAATTTGGGTTGAGTTTAAAATAGGGCTTTGTGTCAAAAATAGGGTTCGAGTTAGGGTTTGAATTAGGGTTTTGTGTCAAATTTAGGGTTTAGGATCAAAATTAGGGTGGTCCAAATTTGGGTTTAGGGTTTGAATTAGGGTTTTGGGTTAAAAATAGGGTTTTGGGTCAGAATTAGGGTTTTGGGTCAAAATCAGGACTTTGGGTTATAATTAGGGTTTTGGGTCAAAATTTCGGTTTTGGGTCAAAATTAAGGTTTTGGGTCAAAATTAGGGTTTAGGGTTTTAATTAGGGTTTTAGGTCAATAATAGGGTTCGAGTTAGGGTTTAGGGTTTGAATTAGGGTTTTGGGTCAAAATTAGGGTTTTGGGTCAAATTTTGGGTTTAGGGTCAAATTTTGGGTTTAAAAATCGGGTTTTGGGTCTATATTAGGGCACTACAAAAAAAAACAACTGTTTAGCGACCAGAATATTCGGTCGCTAAACTTTCTAATTCGGTCGCTATTTAATTTAGCGACCGAATTAGCGACCGATTCATGGTGGTGGCTGATAACCTGGTCGCTAACCTTTTAGAAACCGAAATAATAATTCGGTCGCTAAATGGCGACCGTAAATTCGGTAGCTAAATAATAAAAAATGGTCGCTACACGGTTGGTCGTATTGTTTGGGTAACCATTTTTAGCGACCGATAATCGGTTGCTAGTTCGGTCGCCAATGTTGGTTACTGTTAACCTATATTAGCGACGGATTTTCGGTCGCTAGACCACAATTTGTTAATATTAATTAAAGTTTAGCGAACGAATTATTGGTTTATAATTCGGTCGCTAAACTGGTTTTTATTAAAAAAATTAAATTTAAATTTTAAAATACTAATTTTTTATGTTTTTCTTTAAAGTTTAGCAAAATTACTAATAAAACACACCAAATTACTAATGAAATATACAATCATAATAAATAATGAATATATATAAATATATATATATATATATATATATATATATATATATAAAATAATACAAAGAGTCGTACAAGAATCGTTTAATTATGATGAGGGGAGGAGGCGGAATCCAATCATCCTCAACGTCCGTACCACCAATGTCCGCTATCTTATCGCCCTCTGCGCAAAGAGCAAGATCGCGAGTCGGCGGAATCGAGGAGCGGCAAAGAGAAAAGACAACCCGTCGAAAGCATCACCCTGGGCAACTGGAGTCTGGATCCTCATCTTCTCCAACACCAGCCGCAGTGTCTGGCCCTACTCGATGCTCGTCTGCATCAGCTACTGGTGTGCCCGAGTCAACTGTGCAATCTGGTTTGCCATCTGTTGCTCTATCTCGCTCTTCTCCCGAAGCTCCGTGTTCAGCTGCGTGATGGTGTCTTGCATTTGGTTGAACTTCTCCTGAGGGACGGTATCGGCGTAGGAAGGACCAGGCGTGCCGGATGATGAAGCGATAAACTCGCTTCCCAGGTGTCCGAGGCCATACACGTGCCCCTTCTTGTTCCTGCCCCCGACGACCTCCAAATAAATGGCATTATCATCGACGGAGATAGGAGAGCTGGGCCCATCACCAGTCAAGGCCTCATCTTGTGACTGTGAGGCACGTGATATGTCATCGTCCTTCTTCTCGTTGAAGGCCACCTACAAAAGATAGTTGAAGAGATTTAGTTAAAATTATAATCAATATTAACAAATCATTTATAATAAATTACAAGTAAACACTAAATTGTTTTTTTGCTTACACAATAGTTACGGGCCTTGTCGTTGACCCATGTCCCCGACTTCAACTTCTTCGTCCTCTCCACCAACTCCGTAGCGTGGGGACCCGCTGTTTCTGTGCTTTCTGCACATAAAAATATAATCTTAAATTCATAAGAATAATTAAAAATGAAAACTAATTAAATAGTATAATAAGTCAAAAGTTTAATGTATTACCAGCTCGTCGTAATGGGCGGCGGCTGATTTAGACCTGCCGGTCCAAGCACATGCGCCACCATCAGAAGCTTGATTACGTCGAGCCATGGCCTGGATCTCCGGAACTTCTCGTAGCTCAAGATCTTGGTCCAGCTGCCTCCGATCTCAGGATCCACCCACTTCCCCTTATTCTTACCCTTCCTCAGCTTGTTCGTCAGATTCTTCATGACCAGTGAGCCTTTATGCTCAAATATGTCCCTGACGAGACCCTCTAAAGCTACGTCCCACCTATACTCTTTCTGCAACTTATAGTTGTTAGGAAATTAGTGTGTGTGTGTATATATATATATAATGTAAATTTAATTTAAATAACTTAATAAATTGTTACCTTAAACTCTAGAAACAACTGATCCCTATGGCCCCCTGGGATGGCCTTCCATGTAGGCCATGGACCATCAAACTTGCGTCGCAGGATCTTCGATATCGAATCAGAAGGCCCCTTCACGGACAGAAAGCTGCAGTAAAATTAGAGCATTAATAAATGTTATAAATAAAAAAACAAGTAAATAGAAATTAATAGTACGTTATATATATTAAAAAATTAAATTAGCTTACTTGTTATCCCCCCTGGGGATAAGAAGAATCCTCCTGTCGTATGGACCACGACTCTCCTGTTCCGATGATGATGATGGTCCTGTCATAGGTGTGGATGATGAGGATGCAGCCTGTGTCCCGACCACATGAGGCTGGGTAGGGGGTGCAACTCCATCACCCTGAGGTGTCCCGTCCACAGAGGTGCTGATAGGGTGGTCTCGATCTGAAGGCTGTGGGTCGGCCGGCGAAGGGACTCTCGCAGCACGACCTCTGCCACGACCACCACGACGAGCCCTACCTCTAGAGGAATCTGCCATCTGTGTAAGAAATGAAAAGATGATTACACAACAATGTAAATAATACAAAAATAAATTACCTAAGTAGAATGACAATTACACAATGAATTATGACACAAATAAATTACCTAAGTAGAATCTCCGTCACTAAATTCACCCTCACTCTCATCAGTCTCCAGCGTAATTTGCAACGGTACGTGGGGTCTTGAAAACTCATCATCTTGGTACGGAGCATCTTTTTCAGGTTGGTTGATTATGTTATCAGTAATTATATTGTGAGCCTTTATCTTAATAACACCCAACCAGCCTTGATGTCCTTCGTGATATGGTGAGTAATAAACCTGATCTGCCTGTTGTGAAAAAATGAATGGGTCGTACGCCTTATTATACCTACGAGACAGCCTAACTTGTACAATACCATATTTTTATCAATTTTTGTCCCTATGTCAAGAGTAGGATCAAACCAATCACACTTGAAGATAACTAACTTCATCACGGGGAAACCGGTATAATCGAGTTCAAGGATGTCAGTTACAACCCCATAGAAATCATCCTCTACATTGCCATCAGTGGCTCGCACACAAACACCATAGTTACTCGACTGAATTCCTTCATTCCATATTTTTGTGTTAAATTTATATCCATTTACAATGTAAGTATTCCATTATGTAACCCATCTGTTAGGCCCCCATGCCAAATTTGTCAACAATGGATTTTGAACATTGTTTTATGGATCTAGTACCTAAAAAAATCAAATATTATATTATTCTTGTACATGCTATATATTTAAGGAGACAAAATCTATTGCAACAAATGAAGATGCTTAACCTACATATTTACTGAACCACGTAGCAAAGTGAGAAGTAATTTCTTGATCAACCTGATCGTTTGAAATGTCAGGTTGGAGATCCCTTAGAAAATTGTTGTACATCCTACATATGGGAGATTAACAGCAGGACGATTAATAATCATAAATGTCAATTGAACTTATAAAAGACATTGTAGAAACTTACTCTAAATATGGCGCCACCTCTTCACAATTTTGAAGGATATACAGATGAGCAGCATTAATGTCACTCTGCTCCAAGAAATATCCTTTTGATTTGCCGCTAAATCTGCCCGGATAGTTGAATATTGATATAGGAGGACTAGTTGAACTTCCTTCACCCGAATCAACGTTTCTAGGCATCCTTGTCCTTCTCGTGTTAACTTCGTCCGGATATTAGTAAGAGGCAAAAGTGGAAGTCTCCTCTACTAAGTATGCTTCACAAATGGAACCCTCTACTCGTGCCTTGTTCTTGACTTTGTGTTTAAGGGAGTGCAGGAACCTATTAAAGAGGGATACATACAAATAATTACTAGTTTTAGGGAAAGCTAAACTATGATTTCGTGTTCTTGAACTTCATATGTATTAAGTAAAATAGTTGATGTTGTTTACCTCTCAAATGGATACATCCAGCGGTATTGGACTGGGCCACCAACTCTTGCTTCGTAAGGTAGAAGAACTGGCAGGTGTTACATGGAATCAAAGAAACTCGGTGGGAAGATTTGCTCCAGCTTACATAACAAAACGGGTATCTTGACTTCCATATCCTTTAATTGATTCACATTTAGTGTTGTCGATGTAAGCTCCCTGAAAAAGTGGCTAAGCTCAACAAGTGGGTTCCAAATTTGCTTCGGTAATGCGTCAAACGCAATTGGAAGCAACTGTTGCATGAACACGTGGCAATCATGACTCTTCATTCCATGTAACTTTGCATTAACCCACTTACAGATGGCCACTTTGTGTTTTGTTTAGTGTATAACTTGCCTTCGGTTTGATAAGTCTTCCACGACCACCGTCCTACAACTCAAGCTCCTTCCGATTAAAAATTTTAGCCAGATCCAATCGGGCTTTATTTGTATCCTTTGTCCTCACCTTGATGTGCATCACAGTGTCAAACACATTCAAAAACACATTCCTCACAGTATGCATGACACCAATGTTGTGACGGAGTAGCTGCGTCCTCCAATCCAACAACCTCCAAAATAAACTTTGTTTTGTCCAATGATGGTTGACGCCATAATCAGGAATATATTCTCATTGGTATACATGGACTAGCGGAAAGAAATGTACTCTCCACAATACATTAGGACCACTCAATCGTGGTGGAGGCGGTGTTGTCTCCGCACAACGCTTCTTGAATGCATTCTTGTTTCGCCTATAAGGATGATTTTCTGGAAGGAATTGACGATGACAATCAAAATATGAGATCTTTCGACTATTTTTAAGCGTGAATGCCTTCGATCGCTCGGTACATATTGGGCATCCAAGCTTCCCCGCGGTCATCCAACCCGACATCATCCCATAGGCGGGAAAGTCGTTGATCGTCCACATCAAAGCTGCTTTCATCATGATATTTTGCCTCAAAGATACGTCATATGTCAGCACACCATCATTCCACAGCATCGTCAACTCATCTATCAGCGGCTTCAAGTACACATCAATCTTACCTTTTAGATTAGACGGACCCGGAATTATGACTGTTAGGAACATAAACTCCCGCTTCATGCACATCCCCGGGGGAAGATTGTAAGGAGTCAAGATAACCGGCCAACAAGAGTATGCTTTTCCAGACTGCCCGAAAGGATTAAACCCATCGATGAGATAACCCCAATCGGGCGTTCCGAGGGTCTTGCGAAAATTCCATATGAACCCTATCAAAATGCTTCCAAGCTTCTCCATCAGATGGATGACACAAGACATCTTGGTCCCTCTCATGCTCACTATGCCACCTCATGTGAGCTGCAGTGGCCATCGAAGAGTACAATCTTGTAAGTCTTGGCACGAGCGGAAAGTACCACATATTTTTGAGCGACCTCTTCTTCTCAATGCCCATCCTAGTGGTTGTCTTATACCGATCCACACCACAAAATCGACAACATGTTATGCTTTCCACTGAATCATCCTTATAGTACAACATACATCCATTCGGGCAACAATCAATTTTCAAACACCCCAGACCCAAATTTTCCACAGACTTCTTAGCATGATAAAAACTAGTAGGCATCCAATTGTCTTCTGGCAACGGCTTGGACACTGACCTGGTGAGGCGATTAAAACAACCTTCTTGCATATTTTAGTCAGATTTGATACTCAACCATTCCATGCACATCGACAACTCCGTGTACTCCGGACATCCTTCCCACAATGGAGATCATGCAGCACTCAGCATATCATAGAATAATTGAGCTTCGAGATTCGGATTCTCCTCTATGTATTGGGAACCCATTCCACCATCTTCTCCCCCATCTTCTTCTAGTACAACACCAATCGATGGTCCAGCAGGATCCATTATCATCTGCTCGTATGTATTCAATTCTTCCCTCCGGTCACCACTTCCATAGTACGAACCTTCAAACACAATCGGGTTTAAATCAGGCAACGTCTCACCATGGTTACTCCACCAATAGTAATCAGGCATGAAGCCCTTCTCATAAAGATCGGTTACAACTCTATACTCTTCCCTAAGACGTTTATTCCGATCCAACCTATGATACATCCATTTCCGATTCTCCGGAATATCCATTGCTGGCAATTAAATAGCCTGACCAATCCTACAATAACACTTATATATTATGGTGCATTCCAATAACTCCATCAATCTCGTTCTTATGACAAGGTATGAACCTATCCCATTCGAGAAGAAACCTTTACCACACTCGGCTAATAATAGTTATTCCCATATTCAAATACCTTATACTTGACAAAATTTTGGCAGCATTTCCCATCGGTCTCCAAGTACACGACTCGAGCATGGTGAGAATCACCACGATCAAGTATGCACCAGGAGAACAAAAGGAAATGCATCTGACCGAGATTTCAACAATTATATAAGGCATTTGAACATTGAAATGACTATTGTACGAGTGTGAAAAAGGTTTTTTCCCAAACTGTCCCACTTGGACAATTCAAGATTCAATACAATGAGCATGCGTACCCTGAGAAGGTATGCATGCTCATTAATATTGAATCTCAAACAGGAAACTAAGGCTTTTGTAAATTAATAATTAAATCTAACAGAAAATAAAACCATTAACCTATAAATATAGTTGAGCTTATATATTGCAACGTAAATCAATACAAACTTAGATAAAATATTGTAGCAAACATCCTATTGAGCTCTGCTCTCCACTAACAAGTAACACATAATTGTCAAACACATGCATAACTTCTAAATTATCAGCACACAACCAGCATCCAGCCTTTCGGACTGGTTCACATCCTATTGAGCTCTGCTCTCCACTAACAAACAACACATATTGGCAAACACATGCATAAACATTAAATTATCAGCACACAAATCCTATCGAGCTCCGCTCTCCACTAACAAACAACACAACTTCACATTACACATTACAGATACCACACAAATCAAGGAAGAATAAAGATGTAGTTAACTTACCTCAGCTCCCAGCAAAGAATGATAAATAGTGATAAAGATCGAGGAGTGCTACAAGTGATAAAATTCAACAGTCTGTTAAAAAATAAGTGATTAAATTCATTTCACATGTGACTTAGACATCTCAGCAGATACGGTTTAATAAGACCATGTCATGGTAGTCATGGACTCTAGAATTAACAAAATGCTTTTATTCTTATAATCACTAGCCAACTTTATATTCCATGATTTATATACATTGTTAGTTACATGGTTTGATTTATACTTAGGATCATTTGTGAGGCTCATCCACAACTCTTTAGGTCTCTTACAAGCCAACAAACAATTTGTTTACTTAATATTAATTTTTCTCAAATGTGTCAATGCCTTGTCAAACATGTACTTATTATGAACCATACCAACAACCCATAACAAAGTTTCCAGCATTAAAGTGTTATACACCTCTTAGTGAAATTATTCAATAGGGGATTACAATAAAACCTACATAAACAACTTACAACACATAGTCACACAACCATAATTGAATAAAATTGATGCACATTACCACATTGTATCTGATTCAAGTACCATCTATAAGCAACAAAATCAATCAAAACAAAGAAATTGGAAGCTATATACATGTGTTATGCATAAGGGAATGTTCACAGCCCCATCAACAACTATGTCCCTGGTGATGCTGCCCCTTTCACTATAAAATCCTTGAACCCTTTATTCCCAACATCAAACAAACCACATCCAAAGCCTATATATTTCTGTTATGTATTCTTGTTCTCATCTAAAATCCAAATCATGAATTGGCATCAACATAAAATAGACAATCACAAAAGCATTGAATGAATGGAAATTTTAACCTACAAAAAACACTAGACACTATGACCCATCCCATCACAGTAGCAATACAACAAACCTTAAAGATAAGGAATGGGGGATGATAATTTTACCTCCTTAGTGATGAACAGAGACGCATCAAGGGGATGAGGAAGTGGAGCAGTGGTGGCACACCGGGAGTTGCGCAGTGGTGGCTCACCGAAGGTGTGCTAGACAGAGAAAGAGAGAAATTAGATAGAGAGGAACAGAGCAAGAGAGAATGAGAAAGAGACACAAAGCAATAGAGAACTTATGGTGGTGATGTTGTGGTGGTGTTGGTGGTGGCGCGACCGGAGCTTGTAGGCGGCCGGAGAGAGCGAAGGTCTGTGGGGGAGGAGCTGTTGCGCGTGAGAGAGAAGAGAAGAAAAGAGAGAAATAGGGGAAGAGATGAAGGAAATCGTGATTTTGGGATTTTATTTTTAGCGACCGAATAATTCGGTCGCTAAATCGGTCGCTAACTGGGTTAGTTTGAAATTTGAATTCATAAATTTAGCGACCGATTTAAAAGTGGTTGCTAACACGCTCTATTTTAATTTTTTTACGTGCCATTTAGCGATCGAATTAATATCGGTTGCAAATATAGATAAAATTTAACCGTTACATTTAACTCGGTCGCCATTTCGGTTGCTAAAAAGCCAGCAAGTTTTGACTTTTACTTTCCGTTATTTAGAGATCGAAATAGCGACCGATAAATCTGCTACACTCAATTTCGGTCGCAGTATCAACTATAACCAGGTTTCATGAAGATCCTACAATCGGTCGCCATTTTGGTCGCAAACAGCAACCAACAAATTCGGTCACTATTTTCAGTCGCTAAATAACATTTTTTTGTAGTGGGGATAGAATTAGGGGTTTGGGTCAAAATTAGGGTTAGAATTAGGGTTTTGGGTCAAAATTAGGGTTTCGGGTCTAAATTAGGGTTTTAAGTCAGAATTAGCGTTTTGGGTCAAAATTAGGGATTTGGGTTAAAATTAGGGTTTTGGATCAAAATTTCGGTTTTGTGTTCAAATTAGGGTTCAGGATTTGAATTAGGGTTTTGAGTAAGGTTTGGGGTCTAGTTTTGGGTCAAAATTAGGGCTTTGGGTTAAAATTAGGGTTCTGGGACAGGGTTTTGGTCTAAATTAGGGTTTTGGATCAAATTTAAGGTTTAGGATCAAAATCAGGGTTTAGGGTTTGAATTAGGGTTTTGGGTTAAAAATAAGGTTTTGGGTCAGAATTAGGGTTTTGGGTCAAAATTAGCGCTTTGGGTTATAATGAGGGTTTTGGGCCCAAATTAGGGTTTTGGGTCAAAATTAGGGTTTAGGGTTTGAATTAAGGTTGAGTAAAAAAAAGGGGTTTGGGTCTAAATTGGGGCCAGAATTTGGGTTTTGGGTCAAAATTAGGGCATTGGGTTGAAATTAGGGTTCAGGGTTAAATTTAGTGTTTAGGGTCAAAAATTAGGTTTTTGGGTTAAAATTAGGGTTTCGTGTCAAAATTAGGGTTCTGGTTCAAATTTAGGGTTTAGGGTCAAAATTAGGTTTTACGGTTTGAATTAGGGTTGAGTTAAAAATAGGGTTTTGGGTAAAAATAAGGATAGAATTAGGGGTTTGGGTCTAAATTAGGGTTTTGGGTCAAAATTTGAGTTTTGGGTCAAAATTAAAGTTTAGGGTTTTGAGTTAAAAAATTTATTTTGGGACAAAAATAGGGTTAGAATTAGGGTTTTGGGTCTGAATTATGGTTTTGGATTAAAAATAGGGTTTTGGGTCTGAACTAGGGTTTTGGGTCAAATTTAGGGTTTAGGGTCAAAATTAGTGTTTAGGGTTTGAAATAGGGTTTTGAGTTAAAAATAGAGTTTTGGGTCAAAAATAGGGTTAGAATTAGGGTTTTGGGTCTAAATTAGGGTTAGGATTAGGGTTTTAGGTCAAAATTTGGGTTTTAGGTCAAAATTTGGGTTTTAGGTCCAAATTTGGGTTTTGGGTCAAAATTAAGGTTTCGGGTTTTGAGTTAAAAAAGGGTTTTGGGACAAAAATAGGGTTAAAATTAGGGTATTGTGTCTAAATTAGGGTTAGAATTAGGTTTTGGGTCAAATTTAGGGTTTAGGATCAAAATTAGGGTTTAGGGTTTGAATTAGGGTTTTGGTTTAAAATTAGGGTTTCGTTTCAAAATTAGGGTTCTGGGTTAAATTTAGGGTTTAGGGTCAAATTTTGGGTGTATGGTTTGAATTAGGGTTTGAGTTAAAAATAGGGTTTTGGGACTAAAATAGGGTTAGATTTAGGGTTTTGGGTCTAAATTAGGGTTAGGATTAGGGTTTTAGGTCAAAAATTGGGTTTTAGGTCCAATTTTGGGTTTTGGGTCAATTTAAGGTTTCGGGTTTTGAGTTAAAAAAGGGGTTTTGGGACAAAAATAGGGTTAAAATTAGGGGTTTTTTTTGTCTAAATTAGGTTTAGAATTAGGTTTTGGGTCAAATTTAGGGTTTAGGATCAAAATTTGGGTCAAAATTAGGGTTTAGGGTTTGAATTAGGGTTTTGGGTTAAAATTAGGTTTTTTGATAAAAATTAGGGTTTTGGGTTAAATATAGGGCTTTGGGTCAAAATTAGGGTTTAGGGTTTCAATTAGGGCTTTGGGTCAAAAATAGGATTAAAATTAGGGTTTCGTTTCAAAATTAGGGTTCTGGGTTAAATTTAGGGTTTATGGTCAAAATTTGGGTTTAGGATTTGAATTAGGGTTGAGTTAAAAATAGGGTTTTGGGACAAAAATAGGGTTAGATTTAGGGTTTTGGGTCTAAATTAGGGTTAAGATTAGGGTTTGAGGTCAAATTTTGGGTTTTAGGTCCAAATTTGGGTTTTGGGTCAAAATTAAGGTTTCCGGTTTTGAGTTAAAAAAAGTGTTTTGGGACAAAAATAGGGTTTAAATTAGGGTTTTGTGTCTAAATTAGGGTTAGAATTAGGTTTTGGTTCAAATTTAGGGTTTAGGACCAAAATTAGGGCTTTGGGTCAAAAATAGGGTTTAGGGCTTGAATTAGGGTTTTGATTTAAAAATAGGGTTTAGGGACAAAAATAGGGTCATAATTAGGGATGTGGGTTAAAATTAGGGTTTCGGGTCAAAATTAGGGTTCTGGGTCAAATTTAGGGTTTACTATCAAAAATAGGGTTTAGGGTTTGAATTAGGATTTTGAGTTTAAAAAGGTTTTGGGTCAAAAATAGGGTTAGTTTTACAGATTTGGGTTAGAATTAGGGTTTAGGGTTTGAATTAGGGTTTTGGGTTAAAAATAGGGTTTTGGGTCTAAATAGGGATTTTGGGTCAGAATTTGGGTTTTGGGTCAAAATTAATGTTTTGAGTAAATAATAGGGTTTTGCGTCTAAATTAGGGTCAGAATTAGGGTTTTGCATCAAAATTAGGGTTTTTGGTTGAAATTAGGGTTTTCGGTCAAAATTTAGGGTTATGGGTTAAATTTAGGGTTTAGGTTCAAAATTTAGGTTTTTGGGTTGAAATTTGGGTTTCTAGTCAAAAGTAGTGTTCTGGGTTAAATTTAGGGTTTAGGGTCAAATTTTGGGTTTAGGGTTTGATTAGGGTTTTGAGTTAAAAATAGGGTTTTGGGACAAAAATAGGGTTAGAATTAGGGGTTAGGGTCTAAATTAGGGTTTTGGGTCAAAATTAGGGTTTCGAGTCTAAATTAGGGTTTTGGGTCAAATTTAGGGTTTTGGGTCTAAATTAGGGTTTTAAGTCAGAATTAGGGTTTTGGGTCAAAATTAGGGATTTGGGTTAAAAACAGGGTTTTGGGTCAAATTAGGGATTTGGGTCAAAATTAGGGCTCAGGGTTTGAATTAGGTTTTTGACTAAAAAATAGGGTTTTGTGTCTAAATTATGATTAGAATTAGGGTTTTGGTTAAAATTAGGGTTCTCGTTCAAATTTATGGTTCTGGGTTAAATTTAGGGTTTAGGGTCAAAATTTAGATTTTTGGGTTTGAATTAGTGTTTTGTGATAAGCCTTTGTCTCGTCTAGTTTTATAACTAGTAAGACCATGGTTTTTGTACTAATTATTCGAGTTTAATCTCGTTTTCGCCCAAATTTGGATTTAATTGTCCTCAACCAACATTTTGAGTCTCTTAAGTAGTTTTAGGATATTTTAGTTAATTTTGAGTCAAATAAAGCATTTACTGCTATTTCATATTTTCAGGTTAATGAGAAGAGCAAAAAGGGAAGGACACTTAAAGCAGAAGCCATCACGCCCAGGCCGTGACACTGGTCACGGCCGTGATGAGCTACCCATGAAGACCATAAACCATCACGACCCAGCTGTGATACCCATCACGGGCGTGATGAGAAGACCCTGAAGATCAGAGAGCATCACGGCCTAGCCGTGATGGAGGTCACGGCCGTGACAGATTAGCACCCATTGACAGAATTGATCACGGCCTGGCCGTGATAGGCATCACGGCCGTGACAGACTAGAATTTGAATGCGCGCCCTTGGCAGAACACGTCACGGCCTGGCCGTGATGGCCATCACGGCCGTGACGCGCACCTGATCTATAAAAAGGCATCAGGGAAGACAGAAAAAAAAACAATTTTCACTATTTATGAATTATTCCAAAGGTTTTTATTACGTTTGTGATGGAGAACTAATCACCAGGGATTAGTCTGATGTAATCAGTTTCCGCCGACACTTGAGGTTCCATAATTCCCAATCAAATTGCTTATCCCTTTCAGTATTATGCTATATGCCTTGTTTGCTTAATTCAAGTTATATAGAACAAGTATTGATTAATTTTGATGATTCTATGTTCCTTTACCTTGATCGCGTTTGCTTAATCCGTGTGTGTTTGATCGTGTTTGCTTAATTCACGATAGCTTTAATCCGTCTGGTTAATTCGGAAATTAGGAACATATATCTCGTAGTGTCAATTGCGCTTGTTTAATTGCTGCTACATTTGAAAAGGGATTAGAATCCGCTTAGGGCATGGAAATTATATGAATCAATGATAGTTGGGAAACCGAAACAGTAGATTAATCGTTCTAGCTTATTGATAATCACTTAATTGCACTGTTACCTTAAACGAATATTAAACCAAACCCCCCCCCCCCCCCCCCCCCAAATCGATTTGTGATTGCATGATATATCTTATGCCTACTTCTGTTCAATTTTATTAAATTTAGCTTAGATGTATTGCATGATATATGTTGACTATTGATGATTTCCCCCAAGGTATTGAAAATCGAAAATTTGATCCCCATGTGAAAAACTGAAAATCGAACTTTGACAAAATTTTATTGTGATTGCTTAATTTATGACAAGTTTGGGGTGAAGGGGTGCACACACTAGGAATTGTATCTCGGTCAAACAATTTGGAAAAATGTCCAGGTGAGGAATTTGAGCCTCCAACATTGTTTTTAATTGTGTGAATCGCTTTTAAGCTGAACTTTCCCGAATTTGCTTGAATCTCTTCATGGTTTGCATGTTTATATGGTTGCATCAAATGATTTAGGCAATTTTCTTTGAAATAATTACTTGGCCTAAAAAGAACCATCCCTAATGCATGTTCCCTAGTTAGCCACATTGTGCTAATAAGCCTATTGTTTCTTGATGACCTTATGTTATAAGCCAAAAATCTGGAAAAACCATATTAACCCAATCTTAGGATTAGGAGAGCATGGAAGCTTAGCAAGAGAAGGGTTGTAAGAAAGTAGGTTTGGGGTGGCTACAAGGTTTGATATGTCATTCTGGGTTGAGAAAAAGAAAAAATAAAGGTTGATGCCAAGGGCAAAAAAAAAATGCCAAAAGAAAAGGGGCAAAAACAAAAAGCTTAGCAAGAAAAAGGTTGTAGCCACCCAAAGCATCAAAAAGAAAAATGGAAAAAGGAATTAGAGTGAAAATAATGGTGTACAGGCTTCATGCTCTCTTAATTCCTAGGGATGTAAAGCCTAGTACCTTTGAATAATCCTACCCTTTGCCAGGCCCCATTACAGCCTTTAAAAGACCTTTTGATGTTGCATTCATGTTTTCGTGGGAACTATTTTGAGATGGAAATCAAATTCATGGGAAGTGCTCTTGGAATGTGATATTGAGTGAAAAGTTGATAGCCTAGACAAATTGAGCGAATGAGTGAAATATTAAATGCCCTTGTGAGGAAGGCAATTGTTTGAAATTGGTGATCTCCCTTTTGTGTGTAACTTGGATCCTCAACTCAGATTATTGATTGCATGAATGATGGAATTCTCAATTGTTTAAAGTAAATGAATGTGGGGATTACATTGTTGCAAAAGGGGAAAAAATTGGAGAAAAATTGTTTTGTTAAAATTGCATGAAGTTTGTGCGAAATTGGTTGAATCCTTTAAGCTTGCCAAGTTTGAGTCTTTTTGAGTTTTAGTTTGCTTGGGGACAAGCAAAGTTTAAGTTTGGGGTATTTTGATAAGCATCTGGCTCGTCTAGTTTTATAACTAGTAAGACCATGGTTTTTGTACTAATTATTCGAGTTTAATCTCGTTTTCGCCCAAATTTGGATTTAATTGTCCTCAACCAACATTTTGAGTCTCTTAAGTAGTTTTAGGATATTTTAGTTAATTTTGAGTCAAATAAAGCATTTACTGCTATTTCATATTTTCAGATTAATGAGAAGAGCAAAAAGGGAAGGACACTTAAAGCAGAAGCCATCACGCCCAGTCCGTGACACTGGTCACGGCCGTGATCAGCTACCCATGAAGACAATAAACCATCACGGCCCAGCCGTGATGCCCATCACGGCCCAGCCGTGATGCCCATCACGGGCGTGATGAGAAGACCCTGAAGATCAGAGAGCATCACGGCCTAGCCATGATGGAGGTCACGGTCGTGACAGATCAGCACCCATGGACAGAATTGATCACGGCCATGACAGACTAGAATTTGAATGCGCGCCCTTGGCAGAACACGTCACGGCCTGGTCGTGATGGCCATCACGGCCGTGACGCGCACCTGATCTATAAAAAGGCATCATGGCAGACATAAAGAAAAAACAATTTTCACTATTTACGAATTATTCCAAAGGTTTTTATTACGTTTGTGATGGAGAACTAATCACCAGGGATTAGTCTGTCAGAATGTCGATTTCGCCCGACACTTGAGGTTCCATAATTCCCAATCAAATTGGTTATCCCTTTCAATATTATGCTATATGCCTTGTTTGCTTAATTCAAGTTATTTAGAACAAGTATTGATTAATTTCGACGATTCTATGTTCCTATACCTTGATCGTGTTTGCTTAATCCGCGTGTGTTTGATCGTGTTTGCTTAATTCACGATAGCTTTAATCCGTCTGCTTAATACGAAAATTAGGAACATATATCTGGTAGTGTCAATTGCGCTTGTTTAATTGCTGCTACATTCGAAAAGGGATTAGAATCCGCTTAGGGCATGGAAATTATATGAATCAATGATAGTTGGGAAACCGAAACAGTACATTAATCGTTCTAGCTTATTAATAATCACTTAATTGCACTGTTTGCTTAATCGAATCTTAAACCTAAAACTCCCACCCCAAATCGATTTGTAGGTTAATAATAATCCAAGAGTCCTTCAGATACGATACTCGAGTTGTCGTTCCCAAACTACAGTTTTTCTTCTAATTACTCGTTTTTGAACCGAGTGCGACAGCGGATCATTTTGATTTAAAAATAGGGTTTTGGGACATAAATAGGGTTAGAATTAGGGTTTTGGGTCTAAATTAGGGTTTGGGGTCAAACTTAGGGTTTAGGGTTTGAATTAGGGTTTTGAGTTTAAAATAGGGTTTTGGTTCAAAAATAGGGTTCGAAATAGAGTTTTGGATCAGAATTTGGTTTAGGGTCAATAGGCATTGGGTTAAAATTAGGTTTATGGGTCAAATTTACGGTTCTAGGTTAAATTTACGGTTTAGCATCAAAATTTAGGGTTTTCGGTAAAAATTAGGGTTTCGGGTCAAAATTAGGGTGCTGGGTTAAATTTAGGGTTTAGGGTCAAATTTGGGTTTAGGGTTTGAATCAGTGTTTTGAGTTAAAAATAGGGTTTTGGGACAAAAATAGGGTTAGAAACAGGGTTTTGGGTCTAAATTTGGGTTAGGATTAGGGTTTTGGGTCAAAATTTGGGTTTTGGGTCAAATTTGGGTTTTGGGCCAAAATTCAGGTTTTGGGTTTTGAGTTAAAAAAAGGGTTTTGGAACAATAGGGTTAGAATTAGGGTTTTGGTTCTAAATTAGGATTAGAATTAGGCATTGTTTCAAATTTAGCGTTTAGGATCAAAATTAGGGTTTAGGGTTTGAATTAGGGTTTTGGGTTAAAATTAGGGTTTCGGGTCAAAATTAGGGTTATGGGTTAAATTTAGGGCTCTGGGTCAAAATTTGGTTTAGGGTTTGAATTAAGGTTTTGAGTTAAATATAGGGTTTTGGGTCAAAAATAGGGTTAGAATTAAGGTTTTGGTTTAAAAATAGGGTTTCGGGTCAAAATTTGGGTTCTGGGTCAAATTTAGGGTTTAGGGTCAAAAATAGGGTTTTGGGTTTGAATTAGGGTTTATGGTTTGAATTAGTGTTTTGGGTTAAAAATAGGGTTTTGCGTCAAAATTAGGGTTTGGGGTCAGAATTACGGTTTTCGGTCAAGATTAGGGCTTTGGGTCAAAATTAGGGTTTAGGGTCATAATTAGAGTTTTGGGTCAAAATTTCGGTTTTGGGTCCAAATTAGGGTTTTGGGTCAAAAATAGGGTCAGAATTAGGGATTTGAGTTAAAATTAAGGTTCTAGGAAAGGGTTTTGGGTCTAAAATAGGGTTAGAATTAGGGTTTTGGGTCAAATTTAGGGTTTAGGATAAAAATTAGGGTTTAGGGTAAAAATTACGGTTTAGGGTTTGAATTAGGGTTTTGGTTAAAAATAGGGTTTTGGGTCAGAATTATGGTTTTGGGTTATGATTAGGGTTTTGGGTCAAAATTAGGGTAGAGGGTTTGAATTAGGGTTTTGAGTAAAAAAAAGGTTTTGGTTCTAAATTAGGGTCAGAATTAGGGTTTTGGGTCAAAATTAGGGCTTTGGGTTGAAATTAGGGTTCTGGGTTAAATTTAGGGTTTATGGTCAAAATTTAGGTTTTTGGGTAAAAATTAGGGTTTCGGGTCAAAATTAGGGTTCTGGTTCAAATTTAGGGTTTAGGGTCAAAATTAGGGTTTAGGGTTTGAATTAGGGTTTTGATTTAAAATAGGGTTTTGGGACCAAAATGACGTTAAAATTAGGGGTTTGGGTGTAAATTAGGGTTTTGGTTCAAAATTTGAGTTTTGGGTCAAAATTAAGGTTTAGGGTTTAGAGTTAAAAAATGGTTTTGGGACAAAAATAGGGTTAGAATTAGGGTTTTGGGACTAAATTAGGGTTTAGGGTCAAAATTAGGGTATAGGGTTTGAATTAGGGTTTTGAGTTTAAAATAGGGTTTTGGTTCGAAAATAGGGTTAGAAATAGAGTTTTGGATCAGAATTACGGTTTTGGGTCAAAAGTCTTTGGGTTAAAATTAGGTTTATGGGTAAAATTGATGGTTCTGGGTTAAATTTAGGGTTTAGCTTCAAAATTTAGTGTTTGGGGTAAAAATTAATGTTTCGGGTCAAAATTAGGGTGCTGGGTTAAATTTAGGGTTTAGGGTCAAATTTGGGTTTAGGGTTTGAATTAGGGTTTTGAGTTTAAAAAAGGGTTTTGGGACAAAAATAGGGTTAGAAACAGGGTTTTGGGTCTAAATTTGGGTTAGGATTAGGGTTTTGGGTCAAAATTTGGGTTTTGGGTCAAATTTGGGTTTTGGGCCAAAATTCAGGTTTTGGGTTTTGAGTTAAAAAAAGGGTTTTGGAACAATAGGGTTAGAATTAGGGTTAGAATTAGGCATTGTTTCAAATTTAGCGTTTAGGATCAAAATTAGGGTTTAGGGTTTGAATTAGGGTTTTGGGTTAAAATTAGGGTTTCGGGTCAAAATTAGGGTTATGGGTTAAATTTAGGGCTCTGGGTCAAAATTTGGTTTAGGGTTTGAATTAAGGTTTTGAGTTAAATATAGGGTTTTGGGT
>JAUPTC010000011.1:4006014-4109518 GCA_030762895.1 Sophora flavescens | reverse complement strand
GTGTGAATGGGTGTGTAACTTGTTCTTTCCTTTCCCTAACTATTCAGCCACCACATGAAGATACTAGGGGACGAAATGGCTATGCAAATATGAGTGAAATGAGTGAAGGAGAATATAAATACTTTGCTATTTTGATTGAATCATTGGATGGCGTGATTTAGTCAATTGCATGCATGTTAGGCTAGGTGTCATTGGGAGATTAATTTAGGGAGATAGTGAGTCCATGTGTTAGGCTTAGGAATTGTTTGGTTTTTAGTGGATTCCATTTGTCATTGACTTAGCTATGTTAGATGAGTTAGTGAATTCTAGGTGTCACTTTGGCATCGCGACACGTGTCATCTGCGCTTTCGTACAACCAAGGTGTTTCTTCGCATTTTCCTCGTAACTCATCAACTTAAATATTCTTCTTATTATTTTAGGTTACTCCCAAGACCTATTGTACTCAGGCCCACATAATTTAATATTCCAGCTCTCAATTCATTTATCAATCAACTAATAGCTCGATTTATGTTTCTTTGTGTTCTGGACCCGTTTTCAACTCTAATTCTCCTCAAACTTGAAACACATGCTCACTAACACCTAAGGAGAATGATTAAGCCTTCAAACATGCTTAATCCTTTCATCATACACTACGGAAAACGGGTGTTACAATTGTTAGTGGGAGAACAAGAGGCGGGTCGATCGATAGCATCCTTCATAGCGCAACTAAGTTTTAGAAGATTGGAAAATGGCAAATTCTGTTGTAACCTTACGCACTTCTTCTCACCGGAGGAGTGCATCATCTAATTCAGCTGGTTTGCCTGAGTTGGTAGTTGAAGTGTAATATATATGCTAGTTTTTTCACAACGTAATAATACAACAACCATCGGTGTGTGTATTAGGGATGAAAAGGGTGATTTTGTTATTGCGAAAAACAGAAATCATCCCCTTTTATCTTCCAGCATGTGAGGTGAAGCTAAGGGCATGCAAAGCTCTCCAACGGGTACAAGACATGGCTATGAATTCACAACAAATTATTTTTAGTTAGATTGCCATGTGGTGAGTTAACAATGTTAATACTCCAAAAATTGATGTTTTTGATTTTGGAGTAATTATTAAATCCTGTTATGATGTAGCCCACAACTAGCTAGGGGCAATGCCTTTCTTAGCTAGCCACCAGATTTTTTTATCATATTCCACTTTGTATTACACATTTGATTATTAATGAAATGCAGTGAGTTTCGTTAAGTCTATGTTTTTGACATCTCTAATTTTGATGAATCCAAACAAAGAATGATTTTAGTTGAACCTTTTGAAATATGCTAATATGTGTATTAAGTGTGCGTACTATAAAGTGAAAGCAATTTGGCAAAACAACAAGTCTCAACGATGTGTTCGTGTTGTTGCTAACACAATGCGTCCGAAGGAAGACTTAGTATCTACAAGCCATGAAAATGCGTCGACGCTACAACTTGATTGGAATTCTTTCACTCCTCTTATATTTGAAAGTCAAGAATATTCCCCTTGCATTTTCAAATCAAGAAATCGATTTTAGAAGCTTAAAGCATCAATCCGTGTTTGAAATTCCTTTTGTTGCAAAAGGCAAAATAACCTTTACTCAATCCCAGCAGACCCATGTTGCACAAATAAAAGGAAGTCGCTGCCCAAGTTTGAAAACAATGTCATCAACGCCTGAAACAAGTTGCACTCGATAAAGCAATGCCAACAAATACGTTCAACTTGTCTTGGAGCTCTCCAATGATCACAAACATTAAATGAAAGCTCAGACGACTTCCCCTGGCATTAATGGTTGAAGATCAAAAGCTTTACTCATCTCAAGAACTCTACTCAACGATTTATTATTAATGAGTATAAATAGAAGACTTTAAAGCTAGTTGAAGACACACACCTGAACTTAATCACTTAAGCATTCAATACTCTTCGTATTCAAATCTCTCTAGGTTTTTCTTCTTAGAATACTTTTTGCTCATCATTTGTATTTAGTGAGAATACTTGTTATTCGATTGACTTGAAATTTGTAAATCGTGAAGTCTTGTTTCATCTCAACTCTTACCATTTGTAGAGCCACAAGAGGCTTAACTGAAAGAATACTTGTTTGATCCCGGGAGAGGCTACATGCAAACAATACTTGTTAGTTGAGCCCCGAGGAGGCTAGGTGTATAACCACTACCTGTCTACGTAAACTGTCAAACTCTCTTTCCTTATCTATTTAAATTTGCTTTATATTTATTGTGCTAACTGGGTTGGAAGCGCTAAGTTTTATTTAAACGTGCTTTATATCGAGATGGATCCTTGTGTCTCGATTCTTTAAGTCGAGAAAACTTTCACTTTTGCTAAAAGTTAACTAAAACATAACTATACCCCTTCCTCGTGTTTTAACTGCTTCATTTCGGTTGATACGAAGAGCTTAACCTCTAGGTTGAGCACTTAACATTGTTGAGGAAAGATCCCATTGAACGAAACCATGACCACCGGAGCTAGCACAAGAGGAAGTAACTAAGGGATGAAGGAGCATCCATGACTAGACCATCATTCTTGATGGAGAAAAACTACATTTATTGATAGAAATATTCCAATGGTTCATCATGACTACAAACTCAGATATAGGAAATCATTACGAAGATCCTTATACTCCAAAGAATGCTTTGATAACACCGATAAACCTAAAGTCGAGTGGAGTCTATGGAAAAAGACTAAATGGGAGCTAAATCATAAAGCAAGGTATTCCTTGATGTATGCCCAAGTCGGGAAGAATTTGAAAAGGTCCATGCATGTAGATTTGCAAAAAGAAATATGTAATACTCTAGAAGTAAGTCATGAAGGTTCAACAAGGGTGAAAGAAACAAAGATAAATATGCTTGTACGAAAGTATGAGTTATTCACCATGGAAGATGGAGAGAGCATTGCTCACAATGATAGGAAGATTTAAGACCATCACAATAATCTGAAATCTCTGGGAAAAATCTACACCAATGCCGAGAAAGTAAGTAAAATTATGAGAATTCTTCCTAAACAATGGAGACCCTCTCGTTGCAAAGCAATAACTCAAGCCAAAGATCTCTCAACTCTTCAAATGAGTGATCTTCTTGGAACTTTACAAGTTCATGAGCAAGAGCTTAATGAAGATAGCTCAATAAAGAAAGGAAAATCCATTGCTCTCAAAGTTGAGAAGACTCCCTCAAAGGCTCTAAAGGTTGAGGGGAATCGGATTGGAATCGGATGCATCCAAGAAGATTCCCGGCGATGATGACGAAATGTCATTGTTAACTAGAAAATGAGGAAGTTATGGAAAAAGAAGAATTTCAGAAAAGATAGACCACCTTTCAAGAAGTTCAACAAAGAAAGCAACAGTTCATATAAGAGTCCTATAGTATGCAATGAATTTAAAAAACCACGGACACATTAAACTCGAATGTCCTTAGCTGAAAAAAGCAACCCTTCAAAAATTTCTACAAAAAGAAAAAGAAAGTGATGATGGCTACATGGGAAGATCTAGATGGTAACTCATCGATGAAGATGCAGAATGTGAAGAAGCAAATTTGTGTCTCATGTTGGCGAATCCGATTCATATTCGAGGTAATTTGTCATCTTAAGGAATTGCAAGATGCCTATAATGAATTGATTGAAGAATCTATCCGTTTAACTAAGACTTTCAGATCACTTAAGAGACAATATGTGAAACTCTTTAAAAGATCATGAACATAAGACTCAAGAGTGTGACAGATCGTCTTAGGAAAACAAAGTAACGTAACCATTGAAAAGCCTAAGGCGAGGTTTCTCATAGTTCGGTTATTGGTTTTACGTTCCGTCTTCAGATTTGGGGTACATGTGACTTATGCTACTTGTACATGTGTTCGTGTGATTTTGGCACCTGAGGTGCTAGTTTGGTGCATGGAGATTCGAGGCTTTAGCGGAGGGGTTCGTTTCATGGTCCCAGAGCTAGCTACATATACCCAGGTGGGAGAAAGAAGGTACATATCGTCGGAAATGGCTAAGTAGCATTTTTATACAATAATGGTGTAGGGCGACCTAAACCCTACTAGTGAGCGAGTAACCAACAATAACAAAATCACGTTGGCGACTACCTCATAATACTAATAATGATTTGAGGATTGTAGATTTATTTCCACGAGGTTTTAATTTTACGATACTCGAGGTTGTCTCGATTTTATCATGTTTGAGATGCTTGTGATGTATCGCAGTGATAACATGCGTTATGTGATATTTTGTGATACTTGAATACTTTATTATTATTTTAATACATGTAACATGCGTTGTATGATAACATGCTATATCTATCCGTATATGCTTAGTTTGCCTCTAGGTTATGATATTTGTTGGTT
This sequence comes from Sophora flavescens, assembly GCA_030762895.1. Classification (NCBI taxonomy): domain Eukaryota; kingdom Viridiplantae; phylum Streptophyta; class Magnoliopsida; order Fabales; family Fabaceae; genus Sophora; species Sophora flavescens. Next base: position 4,105,175 of record JAUPTC010000011.1, on the reverse strand, counting down.
AGGAGATATGTATGTTAGGGAGAGTGTGAATTATGACTTAGAAGTGACTAGCCTAATAAAATATTATTTTATACATGATGAGCTAAATGATGTGACTCTGAGATACTTGATCTGATTTGGTGATGAAAGATTGAGGCACTAGGTTATGACTCGATGCAAGTCGTGAGACTCATATAGTTTGCATTGTGTTGTTGATAGCACGTGTGGATGGAACACACGAGGTCGGTGTTGCTCAAAATGTGCAATGTGCAAGTATACATAATCATAACAAGTAACAAAGAGTAAGTAAGAGATCGTTCCCACGAAGATTAGAATGTCAGTAACAATTACCAAAATTCGGATTAATTGTTCTTGGTAGTTAAGATTAAGGGGTAACCAAATAGTGTGTGAAAGTGTTGATTTTCAAATATTAAAAAGGTAGTAATAAGATAGCAAAGACAATAAAAAGGGTTTTCAACAAAGATGGTAAAGCAAACTACAAGTATGAATCCCTTTGTAATTTCAGTTTAGCTTCAGTTATGTTTTCAATGCCGCAACATTTAGCCTCTAGTAAATTAAAGTTTGTGTTTTCCAACACTTGAAAGATAAGGTTCATTAAACGCTTTCGATTCCGAGATTCATATTAATTACACCCTCTTATTAATAAGTGTAGATTGATGATGATATTCAAGTCTCAAGTATGCTTCGTGAAGAATATCTCCATCCATGTTCAAGAATGAAGATATGAAATGTGTTTTGATGATGATCGTGTTGATTGAAAATGTTGTAATCGTTTTGATAGTTTATGTTTGCTTTTATAGGGTTTTGATGTAAGTCATAAGTAACTTAGTATGATTAGATGGCTTAACAAAATTAAAAAGATAATAATGCTAAACCTAAAAATAGAATCAATTATAGCTATTATCAAATTCCAAATGTTGGAAAATGTTTTCAAGGTATAAGTAATCACATACATAGTTGTATATTGGTCTACTTTGAGGAAAACTCGAAATTCCTTCAAGAGTATTCAAATACCAACTTATGTATGCCATTACAAATGCAATTTGGAAATTTTTGAAGGGGGTATTCAAATATCCCTGTTAGTATTAGAACACTACCCATTAGGTTAAGTTTGTTGGGTTCTCATACGGGAGTATTCGAATACCCCGTAGTATTCAAATACCCACCCTAAAATTCAAGTAAAACTTCAGTTTTTCAGCTTCAATTGAAGTCTATATAAAGGATAATGTGTTTAAGAGTTTTGACAACGAAATCATATGCAAAAATATACTATTATAATGCCAAAATAGAAAGCCATCTATTCATCCTTTGTTGAAAGTGATCTTATAGATACAAGTTTGATGCACAAGTGTTTGTGCTAGGATTTTCTCTTAGACTCAATTTGTTTTCTCGAGTGTTGTATTGGGAGTGTGGATTGATAAGCTTTTGGCTTATCTAGTTTTATAACTAGATGGACTCGTGGTTTTTGTGCAAATTATTCGAGTTCAATCTCCTTACCCAAATTTGGCCTTGTTTTGTTCCTAAGTAGACTTTGACTCGTTCTAGGTATTTTTAGTAGTTTTTAGTCTATTTTGAATAGAATTACGCTTTTTGTGTCTTTTTATTGTTTCAGGTTAGAAGTGAAGCTCCGAGAGTCAAGGAAAGTCAAGAAATACAGTGGAAATTTCCATTCCGAAGATACTCGCCCATGAGTGTATACTCGCCCATGAGCACGAAGATCAAGAAACACAGCAACGAGCCATACATTCTATCTCGCCTCGCCAATCACAGTCGCCTCGCGATCATTCAAACTCAGTGATGGAGCCAACACCGAAATTCGCCACGCGAGAGTCTTCTCGCCGCGAGAACTCCAAGACCCCGGAAGAGAGAGACCATCACGGCCAGCTGTGATGAAGGTCACCTACTGTGACAGATTAAGGTTTGAAGTCTCGCCCCGAACACACACTCTCGCCTCGCGAAAATCCAAATTGAAAGCGCGCAAAACTAATGATTCGCCTCGCGAAATCTTGTTCGCCCACGAGCGGCCGAGAACCAGAATCCCTATTTATAGGCTGTTTGAGATCGAAGAAAGGAGTTTTTTGGGGGGGGGGGGCTCGCAGGGAGCTTTTTTGAGATCCGAATCCTAGTAGGTTTTTCCACTTTGTAGCGTTTAGGAATATTTCTTTTCTCTTTGGAGCCTGCGTCTCCCTTTTCTTTTTCTTATGTTGATATGGAGATTATGTCCGATTGTTTGTCTAAGAGCATGAGGAACTAATCCCCCTGCCTACGAGGAACAATGAAGCCACCCATGGCGGTGTAGATTCGATGTGATGTATGTCTTTCTCCCTTGTCTCAATTTATGTTTTCCAATTCTGATTTGATTAAGCCGATCATATGTGTTGCGTGATTGACTAGTTAAACGTGTTGAGGCCGAGAGGCGATTCACGTTTTAGAACTTGAATTGGGATCATCGATCGAATATTGCACGAAAGTGAGTAGGAGATCGATGCAACCTTATAGGGAACAAGAATTAACAGAGTTTGATGATTAGGATTATGAGACCTAGTAAGTAATTAATCCAATCTTCGAATATGTCCTAATGAGCACGATAGTGGATTTAGGAGAATTTGGGGGTCCCGGTTGACATTGTAATTGAACTTAGGGAGGAATTCATCATCACTTGGGTATGCATATGTGGGTAGGTGGATTTGTGACCTTGGACATTTTAATTTCAGATTTTTAGTTAATTACTTTATTAGATTTGTTAATTGAATTTTGATCCTATTTTCTCTCCATTCTCAACCACTTTCTTACTTGACCAACGTGACGAGCTTCTCGCAATTAGTCGAATTGGTAGCCCAATCCCTGAGAGTTCGACCTCAGAAATTCTTTCACCGTGTTTCTTTTATTACTTATGACGACCCGGCACACTTTGCGGTGACATCATCATGGATCCCAGGTTCTCAAGAGTGAGGCATCTCTTGAGGGGCATAAATCTTTGTTGGTGAGGTATCCATCAAAGTGGCCATTGGAGAAAAATCTTTGTTGGTGAGGTATCCTTCAAAGTAAGGGTGAGGCATCCCTTTTTGGCAAGGGTGAGGTATCTCTTGTGGTGATTGTTGGTGAGGTATCGAACAAGGTGTAAGAGGTGAGGCATCCCTTAGTGAGTTGTTGGTGAGGTATCCAACAAGTTTCAAGAGTGAGGTATCTCTTGAGAGTGTGGTACTTGTGGGTGAGGTATCCTACAAGGGAGAGTGACTTTGTAAGGAGGTCGTATCTCTTGTACAAACTTTGTCATAGTGAATTTCTCCAAGAGGATTCTTGGGGACCGGATGTAGGCCACTCAAGGTTGTGTGCCAAACCAAGAAAATACTTGTGTCACTTCTCTATCCATACTCTCTTTTACTTTCTTGCAATCTTTAATATCGCATGCATGATTCTTTATGTTCTATGCTTATGATACTATAGTTGTTGTATGATATTATCTCTTAGCTTATACAATTGAATATCTTTCTCTAAGTGCATTCTTGAATTTGTATTGCAATTGTTTCTTGCTTAAGCTTCAAGCAAAGTTTACTATCTTGCTATTCCATTTGAAAAAGGAACTTAAACATTGTTTTTCGAAAAGTTTTAAAATGGTTCAATCCCCCCCGCTTCCTCTTGACTAAGAACCGTTTCCACATTTTACAATTGGTATCTAAAGCGGTTTCTTGAATAAGGTTAATCACCTTTCAAGTCTCGTGGAAATGGATTCTCAATCAAATGGGACAAGTGATTATGTTTTTATTTCTAAACCCCCTATTTTCAATGGTGAAGGTTATCCTTATTGGAAAGCAAGGATGAAAATTTTCATTGAGGCAAAAGATGTTGATATATGGGATACGGTTTTGAATGGTCCTTTATGCCTAAACATGTTGTTAATGAAGAGGAAAAGATAAACCTAGATCTTTATGGACCGATGATGATAAGAAGAAGGTCTAATTAGATAATAAGGCTAAGAACATCATTACTACGGGAGTTAGTATTGATGAGTTCTTTAGAATCTCTACTTACAATTCCGGAAAGGAAATATGGGATACACTTGAGGTAGCCCATGAGGGCACAAGTGAAGTAAGGAGATCTAGGATGAACACTTTAACCTATGAGTATGAATTGTTTAGAATGATGCATGATGAATCTATATGTGATATGAAAAAACGTTTTACATATATTGTTAACCAACTTAGTGCTCTTGGTAAAGTGTTTGATAATGAGGATCTTATTAACAAAGTTCTAAGATGTTTGAATAGGATCTTTCTACAATGTCACTTGCTACACTCTTTGGCCAGCTTCAAGAGCTTGAACTTGAGCTATCAAGATTAAATGAGAGTGAAGATCAAGACAAGAGGAAGAAAGGCATAGCCTTGGTTGCGTATTCAAGAAAGGAAGACCTAAGTGAAAGTGATGATTCAAGTGAGGAGTTTTAAGAGGAGCACATCAACTTGTTAGTGAGGAAGTTTGGAAAGTTTTCAAGAGAAGAGGCAACTTCAACAACAAGAAGTTCACAAAGAAGTAGAGTACTTCCAACCCAACTTGCTATGAATATGGAAAGCCCGGTCACATGAAATATGATTGCCCCAACTACAAGAAGAAGAATGATTAAAATGAGAAGAAGGGCAAGAAAGATAAGAAGGGTAAGAAAGCATACATAGCATGGAATGATAATGAGATGTCATCCTCAAGTGATGAAGACAGTCAAAGTGAAGAGGCCAATCTATGTTTAGTGGCTTCACATCAAAGTGAAGATGAGGGTCTCTTTTACTTATGATGAGTTGCATGACTCTTTTGAAAAATTGCAAAAAGAATCTCTTGATTTAGCCAAACTAGTTGAGAAACAAAAGAATTTTATGGCTCAACTTGAAAAATAAAAATTTGTTCTGAAAAAGCAAGTTGAGGATCAAAGCTAGAGATTGACACTATGCAAAAGATTTGTAAAAACTCTTCAAAAGGAAAAGAAAAAGAATGGTGCACCACTTGTGAAAATTGGAAGAATTTGTAAAGTGAAAACATTGATTTGAAAAAGTCACTGGCAAGATTCACAAATGGGAGTAACAATCTTACTATTTTTACTTGGTAAACAAACTATGAGTTTTGTTAAGGCCTCCAACAAGACTAAATTTGTTCCATCAAGCAAACAAAAGAAATCAACTATACAATGTTTTTTTTTGTTGCAAGCATGGACATCATATTTAAAATGTTATATTAAAAGAAAAGGTGTTGAGAATTGTAACATGATGTGGGTCCCTAAAGGGATTAAACCCAAGACTAACATACAAGGACCCAATTCAAATTGGGTACCTAAGATTTGATCTCTTTTGTATAGGTATGCTTGAAGACACTATGCAAGGAGTGGTACTTGGATAGTGGATGCTCTAAACATATGACCGAGACATCTCCAAGTTTTCCCATCTATCTCCAAGAAAAAGTGGTCATGTCATATATGGAGATAACAACAAGGGTAAAATTCTTGGCGTGGGTAAGGTTGGTAATAATTCTAATACCATAATTCATAATGCTATTGGTTGAAGGTCTTAAGCATAACTTGTTAAGCATTAGTCAACTATGTGATAAGGGATTTAAAGTTGTTTTCGATGAAAAATGTTGCTTAGTTGAAAGTATGCATGATAAACAAGTTAGGTTTATAGGCAAAAGAATCAACAACATATATATGCTTGATTTGAATGAAATTTCATCTTCCATACAATGCTTGATTAGTAAAGATGATGATGCATGGCTATGGCATAGAAGAATTGCACACATTCACATGGATCACCTTAACAAACTTATCTCTAAGGATTTAGTGATTGGTTTGCCTAAGGTAAAAATTTAACAAAGAAGGTTTATGTGATGCATGCCGAAGGGTAAACAAACCAGAGTTAGTTTTAAACCCAAGAAAGTTGTTTCTACTTCTAGACCTTTGCAGTTGCTTCATATGGATTTATTTAGTCCTTCAACGACAATGAGTTTTTGGTGGAAACTATTATGCTTTTAGTGACTGGTGATGATTTCTCAAGATTTATATGGACATTTTTTTTGTTCATAAAAGTGATGCATTCCATGCTTTCAAGAAACTTACTAAAAATGATTCAAAATGAAAAATATTTGAAAATAGCATGCATAAGAAGTGATAATGGTGGGGAATTTGAAAACCATGACTTTGAATGTTTTTGTGATAAACATGGAATTGAACATAACTTTTCGGCTCCAAGGATCCCTCAACAAAATGTAGTTGTTGAGAGGAAGAATAGGTCATTAGAAGAGTTGGCAAGAACCATGTCGACAGATCTAGGCAAGTATACCTAGTCGTACAAGTAATACGGTGGTGAGACCGTTTTATCGTTCCCACGAGGACTGTGACAAGTACTAGCACGTACTGAATCAATTACTATCTAAGCGGATATTTGGATTGAAGGGGGCTCAATAGTAAATACCAAGCCAAATCAGATTCAAAACCTAAAATAAACAAATTAAAAAGAAAAGTTCTTTGAGAGTTTCTGTCGAACACTTGGAAGGCAGTTAAAAGAATTCTTCAAATATATGAACGATGTTGGGATTAGGTTCACTAAACTTCATCCCCAAGCAGTTAAATGACTAATAAACAGTTTCTACTTCAATTATGACAATCAATCCACTAGATTACTCAAGCCCTGATCCCTCAGATGACAAGAGCCTAAATCCACTAATAGACCCTAATTCCTTAGGTGGCCTAGATTAATGAATTTACATGATGATTAGGGATTACACGATTGCTAATAAACCTAAATCCATTCCTAGATACAAGGTTTACTAGGTGGTTGATTTCAGTTCCTCGTTCTAATACGAATTTTCCAATTGCATACCAAAACAATAATCAAGTCATGGGGGTGCTAGCCACAACAAGCATTAAGCATAGAAATCAATCACTCATAAAGAAGCAAAAAATGTATTAAAAGGTCAAACCGAATACATGGATAATTCAGAAATAGCTACATCTAATCCCAACAATGGTAGTTTAGCTACTCATGATCATAGACAAAATCACGAAATAGAGATGAAGAGGAGAAGAAACTCCATGGAATCCTTGTGCAATTTGCCCTGGTTCGAGAGAGAGTGTTTGAGGGTTTCAAAAACTGTTTTCTTCTCGTTCTGCCCGTGCCTCTTTATAGATCGGGGATTCGTGTCACGGTGGTGATGGCCATCACGGCCGGGGACGTGACCCTTTCTCCCTTGGCGCACTTTCAAATTTTGGATCATCACGGTCGTGACACTCATCACGGCTAGGTCGTGATAGCTTTTGCCTCCACCAATTGGTCCGTCACGGTCGTGATGGGCATCACGGCTAGGCCGTGATGTATTCGCCTAGGAGGGTTCTCGACTCGGTTAATGACATCACGGCGTGATGGGCATCACGCGGCTAAAGCCGTGAGCCTCCCGACTTTTGCCTTCTTTCTTCTCAATTATTGCTCGATCACAGCCGTGATGGTCATCACGGCTAGGCCGTGATGGGCTCTGCTTTGGGTCATTTTCTTCACTTTTCAATCTCTGTCTTCATCCAAGCACCATCATGGCTAATCTCGAGCATTTTTCCTTAAATTCATGCAAAACAACACCAAGAAACCCGCCTCACCCGTTCCAAGGTAAAAACTAATAAAAATCAATTTAAATATGCCTAAACTATATGGAAAAGCATGCATAAATGTACAAGAATTATGATGTGAAATCACACTATCAAATCACCCCAAGCTTATTCATTTGCTTGTCCTTAAGCAATCACTAAGGCCGAAGATATAAATAATCAGAACATGGATATCGAACCAAGAACCCGAGTAAATAATCCAAGTAGCAGACATTTCAAATAATTCAGCAAGAGACAATCATTTTCAAGTCCAATTAGAGGCTCAGGTTTCTTAGACTCATATTCTCACTGATTTGGGCACTCTTTCTCACCCCGAAACTCACCCCAAGCTTGTTCATTTGCTTGACACTATTTCTCACCTCACTCAGTGTTTAGGGATCTATGACAACTCGCTCCATTTTCCTCAAGGAATGAATTCTACCATAGGCTTGACTATCAACCAAATATCTACTTTATTAATGAAAACAATTAGGAATCAAGAGGTATTTTTCTTTGGTTGTACTGGGGCCATGGGATTAATCGTTAGGTGGGGAAATCAAGAAAAGGAAATTTCAAAAGGCTATACAAACTATCAAGCATTGCAAAGCATGACCTTCTAAAATACCTTTTTGAGTTTTGATTCATTTTTCCACCTTTCTTCCTTTCTTTTTATTTTATTTCTCATTTCTTTTGTCATCCCCTTCTCTATTGATATTTCTTTTTCTTTTATTTTTTTTTCTTTTATTTGGAGAAGGGGAGATTTTTAGCTCCAAGAGAAACATTTTTCTGATTTTCTCATCCCATACTTTTTCAACTACCTTTTTACCCTTTGTGCAATACTTTAGAAGGTCACCCATTCAATCATCATTCATCAAAGTATTTCAAGGTACCAAGAAAAGTATTTTATTCTTTCAGGATCAAAATTGGGCAACTAAGGGGTAGCATTTAGTCAATCAAATCTCAGAAGAGCGGAAAAATACCTAGTGCCTCAATCATTTTCAAAAATGATTTAAAAATTTTTAAGCTTTAAAACGATTTCAAGTCAAGTTCTAGAGAAAAGCATCCAAGAGGAATAACACTCTATCACAAAGAGTGGGGTAGATTTAGTGAGTACCCCTTTTTGGCTCAAAATCTCACATTTTAGTAGTTCAAAATTCAGTGAGAAACACAAACCTACGAAACCCCATACTAATTATCCAACTATCACATATCATCTCAAGATTTTTTATTTGTAGCCCTATCACAAGAATAGAAAATTGGGTTCAACAGTTCACTTATCTCAATTTAATTGGCACTCCGTTCTCACAATCGGATGCAAAATCTAAGCAAGGGGGGGAATCCGATCATGTGATCATGCAAACTACGCCTATATGAATGCAACATGCAAAATACACAAATATGAAAAAGTACCCCTACCCCAAGCTTACGAACTTACATTGTCCCCAATATAAACAATCAAGTCGGAGAGAGGAGAAAAAATGGAACGACTTACCAAGGCGGTAGCGGTGCTGGCTCACATTCCTAGTCATAAGGAATTCCATGAAAATTCTGGGTCACGACCATGATGATTATCACGGGCAGGCCGTGATGCATTCTTGGTCCATAGGGGTAGCCCTGTCACGATCATGACCTCCATCACGGCCAGGCCGTGATGCTCTATGATCTTCAGTGGTCCTCCCATCACGCCTGTGATGGGGATCACCACTGGTCCGTGATCCTTTCTCGATCTTCAATTCTGGCTCATCACGATCAGTGACCGGTGTCACGGCGGCGTGAGGGTGAGGTGCTGACTTTGCTTGTCCTTTCCTTTTGCATCTCCTTCCTTCTTACCCCGAAAACACTTAACAAAACCATTAATCTATGATATTTTTCCTCTTGATCTTCTCCAATTATTCAAGAGTTAAAAATCAAAAACGAAAGGAAAAAGGGAAAGAGAACATGGGTTGCCTCCCAATAAGCTCTTCTTTAACGTCACTAGCTTGACGTGCTTCTTTCAATTAACCGGGGTCGGTTGGGCGTAGAAGTGCAAGAACACTTCTCTTCCATGGAACTCCTTCAAGGAGCTGATTTTGCTTATAAGGCCAATACTTTTGCTTCATCTTTGCCCTTTTCACTCTGAGCCTCGTGGCCTTATTCTTACTCCCTCCCGACGAAAGTTCTGTTTTCACATGATGAGCAAATCCAACTTCATCACCATTTGGTGCATCATTTGTCTTGCGAGCTTCGAGTTTCTTTCATGTTGAGCTCTTCCTTCTTAGTATTAATGACAAGTTGATTGGGTTGAGCTTCCAAATCACATAAACACTCCCTCTTTTTCCTTTTCCTCTTTCCCATCAAGATTTTCAATAGAATTCATAATTACCTTCTCAAGAGTGGAGGAGTGGTGCTGAGGTGCAAAGACTTCTTTAGCCACTACAACGTCCATGCGGAAACAATTCTATTCATCACTCGGCGATGCATAGCTTCAAATACATTGAAAGTAACCTCTTCATCTTTCACTCTGAATCGAAGTTGGCCTTTTTGTACATCTATCAAAGCCACGACCAGCCGCTAGAAAAGGTCTCCCCAATATAAGCGGAACTTTTGCATCCTCCTCTATGTCTAATATCATAAAATCCACTGGCAAGATAAACTCATCCACCTTTACCAGAACATCTTCCAAAATACCATAAGGACGCTTGATTGATCTATCGGCTAGTTGCAATGCCATCCTTGTTGGTTTCACCTCACCACCTCCAAGCTTGTTCAAAATTGAAAGCGGCATCAAATTGATACTCGCTCCCAAGTCACACAAGGCCTTTCCAATAGCAACACTCCCAATAGTGCAAGGGATTGTAAAACTACCAGGATCTTTAAGCTTTGGAGGTAGCTTCCTTTGAAGTATTACACTACACTCTTCATCAAGGCAATAGTCTCACCTTCTTTAAACTTTCTTTTCTTCATGATCAACTCCTTCATGAACTTTGCATATTACTCTAGTGCTTCTGCAAAGGGTATGTTGATTTGTAGCCTCTTGAAGATGTCAAGAAACTTGGCAAACTGCTCTTCCTTCTCCTTTTTCTTGCTCAAATGAGGATATGGCAACTTCACATAAGAGGGGATCTCTTGAGGCTTGTCTCCATCTTTCAAAATCTGGCTTTTACTCCTCCTCAAAATTGAATTCTCATCCACTAACTTTTCCCTCTTGTCTTCTTCCTCCATTACAACCTCATTGCCTTTTTCTTTATTCAAATCAGTTTTTCAAAGAATCACCTGTTTTTTCAAAGCAACTCTCCCATTTTTCAACAAGGGCTCACCGCTCACATTATTAAGACTTTTAACACTCCTCAAAACAACAACATTGCAATGCTCTTTGAGATTGTTCCGCTAGATGCTTTACAATTTGTCCAACTTGAACCTCCAAGTTTTTATAGAAGCATCGGTGTTTTTCTGGTTTGATATGGACATTTGCATGAATTGATTGAGGGTGTTCTCCAAGGTAGAAACCGGTCTTGAGGCGGTTATGTAGGAAGAGGCTGTTGTGTGGGATGAGGCTTGATTGCTCGTCCAGCATCTTGTTTCCAACCAAAACTTGTTTGCTTCCTCCACCCTTGGTTGTAATTGTTTGGAGTATTCGTTGTTGCCTTGCCGCCCATAGTTCCCATATAATTTGCTTCCTCATGGGAACTAGGTGGGGCCTCACAATTTCCATTATCATGATCTCCTCCACAAAAATCACATATCATTACCTTTTGAGGTGGCATGGTTGTCCCTTGAACAGTTTGGAGTTGTTGTGGGAGTTGAGCTAGTTGCTTGGTGATGGACTCCATTCTTTGTGTCATGAGCTTATTTTGATCCGTAGTGCAATTTGTGAATCTAACTCCAACACTCCCCTCCTTGATGTGGGACCCCGATCATGATGCATCAAATAGTCATTGGATGCCATAGCCTCTATCAAAACCAATGTTCCTCCGGTGTTTTTGTGTTCATGGAACCCCCAGTTGAGGCATCCAACATATACCTGGTTGACGGCCTCAATCCATTGCAAAATGTTTGTATTTGGGTAAGATCATCAAACCCATGATTTGGACATTTTTGGAGCAAGTCTTTGAACATTTCCCATGTGTCATGAAGAGTCTCACCCTCTTGTTGAGCAAAGCTTATGATATCACCCCTTGTCTTCACAAATCTTAAGGTGGGGAAGAATCTTGCCAGAAATTTTGCCTCCTAAGTCATCCCATGTAGTGATGCTCCCCCTTGGGTGAGATTGGAGCCAAGACTTGGCTCTATCTCTTAGAGAGAAAGGAAACAACCTTAGGCGGATTGCATCATCGAAGCACCATTTATCTTCACCGTATCACACAACTCCGGGAAGTTGGAGACATGACTATTAGGATCTTCTTTCTCCAACCCGGCAAATTGATTTTGTGAAACCATATTGATGAAAGCGGCTTGATTTCAAAATTTCGCAGATTCACTGGAGGTCTCACTATGCTAGTGACATGCCGATTGACATTTTTGTTGGCATAGTCCCCAAGTGTCCTCCGTGGTGGAGCACCTTCACCATTGCTTGCCATCCCGAGTTTTTCTTGATGAACTTGAGAGGTGGATGCGCTTCTCTCTTGTTGTTCTAACAGTTTTGCTCTCTTGCTTGCCTCCGATTCTCCCTGGTTGTTCTTTTTATTTCAGGATCGTAGAGGAGTTGGTCACGCCTGGATAGTACCTCGCATGCACAAACAGTCTAGCAACCAAGAGTGGTAGCAGAAATGCCAACACACAAATAGTAAATAAAACGGAAAAACCTATGACAACAAAAAACAGAAAAAAAAACCTATGACAAAGAATGAGATAATAAACAGAAATTTTTTTTGCTTAAATTAGTAATCGAAATGGGTATGCTAATATTGAAACACAGTCACCGGCAACGGCGCCAAAAACTTCTTGACAGATCTAGGCAAGTATACCTAGTCGTACAAGTGATACGGTGGTGAGACCGTTTTATCGTTCCCACGAGGACTGTGACAAGTACTAGCACGTCTATGAATCAATTACTATCTAAGCGGATATTTGGATTGAAGGGGGCTCAATAGTAAATACCAAGCCAAATCAGATTCAAAACCTAAAATAAACAAATTAAAAAGAAAAGTTCTTTGAGAGTTTCTGTCGAACACTTGGAAGGCAGTTAAAAGAATTCTTCAAATATATGAACGATGTTGGGATTAGGTTCACTAAACTTCATCCCCATGCTGCGAAATGACTAATAAACAGTTTCTACTTCAATTATGACAATCAATCCACTAGATTACTCAAGCCCTGATCCCTCAGATGACAAGAGCCTAAATCCACTAATAGACCCTAATTCCTTAGGAGGCCTAGATTAATGAATTTACATGATGATTAGGGATTACACGATTGCTAATAAACCTAAATCCATTCCTAGATACAAGGTTTACTAGGTGGTTGATTTCAGTTCTCGTTCTAATACCAATTTTCCAATTGCATACCTAAACAATAATCAAGTCATGGGGGTGCTAGCTACAACAAGCATTAAGCATAGAAATAAATCACTCATTGACGCATTGTTCGCACACGGTCAAAAGCGAGAGGTTTACAAAAATTGTAGTAGAGCGCGACAACTCGAGTATCGTCTCACAAGGACTCTTGAATTGTTATTTACCACAAAAATCATTTTTTTTTGGGGTGGGGGGGGTTGAGTTGAAATTCAATTGGAAAACAAAGCAAAAACAAAGCAATAAAAACAAAAAGCAGTTTAAAGGATCATCAAATAAGCTAAGGACGATTAATCTACTGTTCTCGGTTTCCCAACCATCATCGGTTCATATAAATTCCAAGCCCTAAGCAGATTCTAATCCCCTTTCGGTTGTAGCAACAATTAACAAGCGAAATCGCTACTACGAGATATATGTTCCTAATTCCGAATTAAGTAAACGGGGTGAAGCTCTCGTGAATTAAGCTAACACGATTGTACACACGTGAATTAAGCAAACGCGATTAAATATAGGAACATAACATCACCGAAATAAATCAACACACATTCTATACACTCCTGAATTAAGCAAACAGAAATATATAGCATAGCATTGAAAAGGGAAAAGCAAACAAAATGGGAATTCTGAGAACCTCAAGTGCGGTGGAAACCGATTACTGATGAGACTAATCAAATGGAATTAGTTCTCCATGGAAAATTCAATACAACTCAGAATTCGTAAAAAACAATGGATAATGAAAAGTGTCTCCTAATCTGCCCGAACAACAATTTATAACATTCAGGATTTGCGCCTTCTGGAGGCGAAGCCGCGAGGCGAGCAATGGAAGAGTCTTCTTATTATGCCCATTATGAGCATCGGGGCTAACCGTGATGCTTTCGGCTTCTAGGCTCGTGAGGCGAGACATGGTTCGCGAGGCGACACGAAAAGGTTTGCATTTTTTGGCACGATCGGCCTTAGGCATTGCGGTTCACGGGCGAGACAGAGAGGAGGACATTCTACTGTTCAGCTGGTCTCAGGTTCGCGAGGCGAGTAGACTCTCGCGAGGCGAATACTTCCAAGATTGCAATTTCCCCTGTTTCTTTATTCCCTTGACTCTAAGTTAACCTGAAAACAATGAAATAGCCATAAGTGCATTATTTGACTCCAAACTGGCTAAATTAACCTAAAACTACTTAAACGACTTAAAATGTTGCTTGAGGACAATCTAATCTAATTTGGGCGAACACGAAATATAATTAGCACAAAACCATAGTCATACTAGTCATAAAACTAGATGAGCCAGTGACTTATCAAAATACCCCAAACTTGAACTTTGCTTGTCCCCAAGCAAACTAAAACTCAAAAACTCAAAAAGACTCAAGACATGGCAAGCTTAAAGGATTCAATCAACTTTGCACAATTTTCAAACAATTCACCAAAATAATTTTTCCTTCAATGTTCCCCCCTTTCAAACAAAGCAATCCCCACATGCATTTACTCTAAACATTTGAAAATTTCGTCATTCAAGCAATCATTAATCTAAGCAAGGGATCCAAGTTACACACAAGAAGGAGATCACGAAATTCAAACAATTGCCTTCCTCACAAGGGCATTTAACATTTCACTCAATCGCTCAATTTGTCTAGGCAATCAACATTTCACTCAATTTCACATTTAAGAGCACTTCCCATGAATTTGATTTTCATCTCAAACAAGGCTCCCACGCAAACATGCATGCAACATCAAAAGGTCTTTCAAGGTTGTAATGGGGCCTGGCTAAGGGTAGGATATTCAAAGGTACTAGGCTTAAGTCCCTAGGAACTAAGAGAGCATGAAACAATTTTATACATCGAATTTCCACTCAAGTTCCTTTTTCCATTTTTCTTTATGCTTTTGGGTGACTACAGCCTTTTCCTTCAAATAGCCTTTTTGACATTTTGAACCTTTTATTTTTTATTTTATTTTATTTTATTTTATTTTATTTTTCTTTTTGCCTTTGGTTCCAACCTTTTTATTATATATATATATATATATATATATATATATATATATATATATATTTTCACCCCAGAATGACATAACACATCCTTGTATCCACCCCAAACTTAGTTTCTTGCAACCATTCTCTTGCTAAGATTCCATGCTCTCCTAACCTAAGATCGGGTTAACATGGTTTTTCCAGATTTTGGCTCATAACATGAGGTTATCAAGAACAATAGGCTAATTAGGCTCAATGGGGCTAACTAGGAAACATGCATTAAGGATGGTTCGATTTAAGCCAAGTGGTGATTTACAAAGAAAATCTGCCTAAATCATTTGATGAAAACACATAAACATGTAAACCATGAAGAGATTCACGCAAATTTGGGAAAGTGCAATTCAAAAGTGATTCACACAGTTAAAAACATGTTGGAGGCTCAAATCCTCACCTGGACATTTTTACAAATTGTTTGACCGAGATTCAATCCCTAGTGTGTGCACCCCTTCACCCCAAACTTATCATAAATCATGCCATCACAACAAAATATCTCAAAGTTCAGTTTTCAAATTTTTTCATATGGGGATCACTTTTCAAAAAAAATTTCAACCTAGGGGGAATCATCACATAATCATGCAATAAATTTGTGCCAAATCAATCAAAACCAATCAAGCTCACCGACCAAAGATTCACACAATTTATTCAAGAGCTAAAAGAAAAACACGACAAAACACAAAACAATTTGTTCTCTCCCCCACACTTAAAACATACATTGTCCTCAATGAAACAACATAAATATAAAATCATAGTGAGGGAAAGGAAAGGGTGCTCCCTGATCAAGTGGCAGTGTAGGTGGTTTCACCAGGATCCCACTGTCTGTGATACAGCAGCCACGGATTGTCCAAAATGCAATATGATCCTCTCGGATCCCACGGTATGTAGCATAAGCATGCGAGTGAGCACTTGATAATCATGGTGACTTTGCTGACTGCGGCGGACTTCTCACTCCCTCTTGGGTCAAAGATGACCTCCTTGCCAACCTTGTCAACAAAATCTTCCCAATAAAAATGGGGTTCAACCTCTTGGACTGGCCATAGTGCCTTCATATCCAAGGGTACAAAATCCAGAGGCTTGAACTCCATCGCTGGTGGTTCCACAGTGGGAGGTGATAAGCAAGTGGAGAGGGTTACTGGTGCTGCTTCCAAATCATCATACGTTTCATCAACAATTTCAGAGAGCATCTCTAATTGAAAAACAGAGTGCTCTTCCAAGGTATGCTTCATAGCATCGAAAATGTTGAATTTTTCCATAATGTCACCAAACTCCATGGACATGGTTCCATCGTGAACATCAATCTTTGTCCTTGCTGTCTTCATGAACGTCTGCCCAGAATGATCGGTGATTTGCTTGGATTTGTTTCCCCTGCCATATCCGAGGATGTAAAAATCAGCAGGAAAATCAATTCATTAACCTGCACCAACACATCTTCTACCACTCCAACGGGCGAGCATTGGTCCTGTTTGCCAACTGAATAGTAAGACATGTATGTCGCAAGGGACCAAGATTAAGGTTGTTGAAGACAGAAGTGGGCATGACATTAATAGAAGCTCCCAAATCCAACATGCAGTTGTCGAATTTACTGTCCCCAATGGTGCATGGAATAGCAAAAGTGCTTGGATCCTTGCACTTCTGTGGCAGTGCCTGAGTGAGGGCTGAAACAGGAACCCTTTCAAGTGCAGGCTTAGGCTGAATGAGGGCTGAAACATTTCACCCCAAATTAACTCTCTCATTGCCTTTCAACCTCCTCTTGTGTGTGCACAAATCCTTCATAAACTTTGCATACTTCGGAACTTGCTTAATCACATCCAGAAGCGGAATGTTTATCGCCACCTTTCTAAACACATCTAGAATCTCCCTCTCCTTGTCTTCCCCATCAATCTTCTTATTTTTCTGCACTCTTTACGGGAAGGAGATTGGTGGCACATAAACTCTCTCAGCTTCAACAACAAAGAAGGCTCGGGAGTTACCTCAACAGCTTTCTTCATTTTTTTAGGGGCTGCCTCTACAACTTTCCCGGATCTCGAAGAAATGGCACTCACATTAGGATTGGGGGCAATGGGATTCACCACTGTCTGTGCAGGTATTTGGTTCGATCCTTGAGCTTGTTGTATGGTATTCATGGAAGTGGCAAGCTGTCCAATATGTACTTGCAAAGTATTAATGCTAGCATCCGTTCGCTGCTGAAACTGTCCAACCTGTGTTTGCAAAGTATGAATACTAGCATTTACTTACTGCTGGAACTGGAGATTTTGTTCAGCCATTTACTTGACCAAGTCTTCTAATGAAGGTTCGGAAGGTGCGAAGTGGTCATTTGGGGAGGATTTCGTGGTGGTGCCATCTATTGTTGTTGTGATGAGTTTCCATACCGAAGGTTAGGATGATTCCTCCATTGGGGTGGTATTTATTTGTGGAGAGGTCGAGAACGCTGTATTCGGTTCTGATTGTTGCCTTGATTGTAAGGATTAGATGCATAAGCTTGAGGCAAATCAGCGATCGACTCATCCTTCGGAATAGGGCATGCATCGGACAAGTGCTCGGGATAAGTACAAATGCCACACAACCTTGCTAGTTGAACCTTATCCATTGCCAATTGCTTTACCAAAGAAGTGAGCTCATCAATTCTAGTCTCAAGGGCCTTGTTGGAAGAAGAACCTTGGATCTCATTCACATCCCTTGTCTCAATGGAATTTCTCCTGGTTGTGAACTCTTTGGGAGTTTAGTGACATATTTTCAATCAATTGCTTGGCAGCACTGGAGTCTTATCAACAAGTGCTCCCCACTAGCAAAGCATCCAAAATATTTCTATCCATCGGTAGTAACCCCTCATAAAAATAGTGAATAAGGAGCTGCTCGGAAATCTGATGCTGAGGGCAACTGGATACCAACTGCTTGAATCTCTCCCAATACTCAGCCAAATGACTCATTGCCTTGTCTGATGCCACATATTTCCTTCCTGATTGATGCAGCCTGGAGGCAGGAAAGTATCTCTATAAGAAAACCTTCTTCAAATCGTTCCAGGTGGTAACAGAGTTTGGCTCAAGATAGTCCAGTCAATCCTTTACAGTGCCCTGTAGTGAGAACGGGAAGGGTCTCAACTTGATGTGATCCTCAGTTATTCCCTCTGGTCTCAAGGGTGTGGAGCAGACAACCTGGAATTCCTTCAGATGCTTATGTGGATCCTCACTTGCAAGACCACTAAACCTTGGCAACAAGTGTATTAAACCAGATTTTAATTCAAAGGGAGCAACAGCACCAGCATATTCAATACACAAGCCATTATAATTAACATCAGGGGCAGCAAGCTGTCTTAATGTCCTTTGGTCACCCATGTTATCAAAAACAGTTTCAGAATTAGAATCACCACTAGTGCTAGCCCGAATTGCTCTACGGTGTGTGTGCAGTGTTCTTTCAATTTCAGGATCAAAATTACACAAGTCAGGGCAAGTAGACCTAGTAGCCAGACTAATTCAAAACAAAAACGAAAAAAAATGCGAAAATAACAAACAAGAGTCCGCTGCAACGACGCTAATTTTTGACGCACTGTCGCACACGGGTCAAAAAGAGAGCGGTTCACAAAAATTGTAGTAGAGCGCGACAACTGGAGTATCGTCTCACAAGGACTCTTGAATTGTTATTGAGTTGAAATTCAATTGGAAAACAAAGCAAAAACAGAGCAGTTTAAAGGATTATCAAATAAGCTAAGGACGATTAATCTACTGTTCTCGGTTTCCCAACCATCATCGGTTCATATAAATTCCAAGCCCTAAGCAGATTCTAATCCCCTTTCGGTTGTAGCAACAATTAACAAGCGAAATCGCTACTACGAGATATATGTTCCTAATTCCCGAATTAAGCAAACGAGGTGAAGCTCTCGTGAATTAAGCAAACACGATTGTACACACACGAATTAAGCAAACGCGATTAAATATAGGAACATAACATCACCGAAATAAATCAACACACATTCTATACACTCCTGAATTAAGCAAACAGAAATATATAGCATAGCATTGAAAAGGGAAAAGCAAACAAAACGGGAATTACAGAACCTCAAGTGCGGTGAAAATCGATTATAGTAGACTAATCAAATGGAATTAGTTCTCCATGGAAAATTCAATACAACTCAGAATTCGTAAAAAACAATGGATAATGAAAAGTGTCTCCTAATCTGCCCAGAACAACAATTTATAACATTCAGGATTTGCGCCCTCTCGCGAGGCGGAGAAAGGCTCGCGAGACGAGGAATGGAAGAGTCTTCTTATTACGCCCATTATGAGCATCAGGGGCTAACCGTGATGCTTTCTGACTTCCAGGCTCGCGAGGCGAGACATGGTTCACGAGGCGACACAGAAAGGTTTGTATTTTCTGGCACAGTCGGCCTTCAGGCTCGCGGGGCGAGGTGTGGTTCGCGGGGCGAGATAGAGAGGAGGACATTCTGCTGTTCAGCTGGTCTCAGGTTCACGAGGCGAGTAGACTCTCGCGGGGCGAATACTTCCAAGATTGCAATTTCCCCTGTTTCTTTATTCCCTTGACTCTAAGTTAACCTGAAAACAATGAAATAGCCATAAGTGCATTATTTGACTCCAAACTGGCTAAATTAACCTAAAACTACTTAAACGACTCAAAATGTTGCTTGAGGACAATCTAATCTAATTTGGGTGAAAATGAAATATAATTAGCACAAAACCATGGTCATACTAGTCATAAAACTAGATGAGCCAGCGGCTTATCACTCATAAAGAAGCAAAAACTGTATTAAAAGGTCAAACCGAATACATGGAGAATTCAGAAATAGCTACATCTAATCCCAACAATGGGAGTTTAGCTACTCATGGTCATAGCCAAAATCACAGAAATAGAGATGAAGAGGAGAAGAAACTCCATGGAATCCTTGTGCAGCTGCCCCTGGTTCAGAGAGAGTGTTTGAGGGTTTCAAAAATTGTTTTCTTCTGTTCTGGCCTTACCTCTTTATCGATCAGGATTCGCGTCACGCCCGTGATGGCCATCACGGCCAGGCCGTGACCCTTTCTGCCTTAGCGCGCTTTCAAATTTTGGAGCATCACGGCCGTGACACTCATCACGGCTAGGCCGTGATAGCTTCTGGCTCCACCAATTGGTCTGTCACGGCCGTGATGGGCATCACGGCTAAGCCGTGACAGATTCTGCCTAGGAGGGTTCTGACTCAGTTAACCTGTCACGACCGTGATGGGCATCATGGCTAGGCCGTGACAACTTCTGACTTTTGCCTTCTTTCTTCTCAATTATTGCTCGATCACGGTCATGATGGTCATCACAGCTAGGCGGTGATGGACTCTGCTTGGGTCATTTTCTTCACTTTTCAAGCTCTGTCTTCATCCAAGCTCCATCATGGCTAATCTCGAGCATTTTTCCTTAAATTCCTACCAAACAACACCAAGAAACCGCCTCACCCGTTCCAAGGTAAAAACTAATAAAAATCAATTTAAATATGCCTAAACTATATGAAAATGCATGCATAAATGTACAAGAATTATGATGTGAAATCACACTATCAATAAACATGGAATTGAACTTAACTTTTTGGCTCCAAGGACCCCTCAACAAAATGGAGTTGTTGAGAGGAAGAATAGGTCCTTAGAAGAGTTGGCAAGAACCGTGTTAAATGAATCAATTCTACCCAAGTATTTTTATGCCGCGCGGTTAACACCGCTTGCTATGTGTCTAATGGAGTGCTTATTAGACCTATTTTGTTGGAAACTCCTTATGAGTTATATAAAGGTAGAAAACCAAATATATCACATTTACATGTCTTTGGATGTAAATGCTATGTTTTGAATAATGGAAAAAACAATCTTAGTAAGTTTAATGCCAAAGCAAATCAAGCAATCTCTCTTGGATATTCATCATCAAGTAAAGCATATAGGGTTTTCAATAAACGAACCAAGACTATAGAAGAATATATTCATGTATCATTTGATGAGACTAACCCCAAGAAATTGGGAAAGTGCATAATGATGATATTGTAGATACAAAAATGGATTCACAAGAAGAGCAAGCAAAGGACAATGAACAAGAATCAAGATTGGAGCCTCAAGTTCAACAACAAAGAGATGAGGAACTTCTTAAGGAGTGGAGAATCACTAAATACCATCCAATTATTAAGGTGATAGGTGACATCACCAAAGGGGTAACTACTTGTTCTTATCTTAGGAATGTATATCATTTTATGTCTTTTGTGTCTCAAGTTGAGCCTAATGTTGGGTTTTGGGCTCCCTTCCTATGTGGAGAAAGGCCCAAATGTGTAAGTGACACACTGTTTGAGCGGGCGGGTCAAAAAGCGAGCGGGTTGTAAAAGCTGTAGTGAGGGTGCGTCAACTCGGGTGTCGTCTCACGCAGACTCTTGAATTGTTGTTATCACAGAAAATCGGTTTTTGGGGGGAGTTTGGTTTGAAATTGATTAGAAAACAGAACAAAAACAGAGTAGAAAAGCAGAGCAATTTAAGTGATTATCAAATAAGACAAAGACGATCAATCTGCTGTTCGGTTTCCCACTATCATCGGTTCATGTAATTCCATGCCCTAAGCGGATTCTAATCCCTTTTCGATTGTAGCATCGATTAACAAGCGAAATCGACGCTACAGGACATATGTTCCTAATTCCGAATTAAGCAAACGGATGAAGCCCTCGTAAATTAAGCAAACACGATTGAACGCACGCGAATTAAGCAAACGCGATTAAGTTTAGGACCATACAATCATCAAAAATTAATAAACACTAATTCAATACAAACTGAATTAAGCAAACAGAGAATATAGAATAGTATTGAAGGAGAGAAGGAAATTCAATCGGGAATTACAAAACCTCAAGTGTCGGCGGAAGCCGATTACAGCAGATTAATCTAGGGAGAGTAGTTCTCCATCAAAAATGCAATACAATCAGAGAAATTCGTAAACAAGGATTAGCAAAAGATCCTCCTGTTCTGCCCTAAAACAGCTATTTATAACTTTCAGAAACTGCGCACGCTCGCGAGGCGAGTAGACTCTCGCGAGGCGAATATTAAAATGGTGCCAGTTCAAATTTGGGCTCTCGCGAGGCGAGATGATGCCTCAGCGATGCTTCAAATTCTAGTTTGTCACAACCGTGATGCCTATCACGGCCAGGTCGTGATCACTTATGACTTTGGGTGCTTCTCTATCATGGCCGTGACCTTCATCATGGCTAAGCCGTGATGGTCTTTGTCCTCCAGGGTCTTCTCTTCACGCCCATGATGGGGGTCACGGGCTGACCGTGATTCTTTCTGACTTCCAGGCTCGCGAGGCGAGACATGGTTTCCGAGGCGAGGCAGAGAAGATGACATTTCTGGCACAGGCTGGTCTTTAGTCTCGCGGGGCGAGTACTTCCAGGATTGTAATTTCCACTGTTTCCTTCATTCCCTGGACTCTAAGTTAACCTGAAAACATGAAATAGTCGTAAGTGCTTTATTTGACTCAAAACTGGCTAAATTACCCTAAAACTACTTAAGGGACTCAAAACCTTTCTTGAGGGCAATCAAGTCTAATTTGGGCAAAAACGAGATATAATTGGCACAAAACCACGGCCATACTAGTCATAAAACTAGATGAGCCAGAGGCTGATCAAAATACCCCAAACTTGAACTTTGCTTGTCCCCAAGTAAACTAAAACTCAAAACGACTCAAGACTTGGCAAGCTCAAAGGATTCAGTCAATTTCGCACACATTTGAAGCAATTCATCAAAACAATTTTCCTTCAATGTTCCCCCATATTCAACAATGCAATCCCCACAATCATTTACTTTAAACATCTAAGATTTTCATCATTCAAACAATCATTAATCTAAGCAAGGGATCCAAGTTACACACAAAAGGGAGATCACCAAATTCAAACAATCGCCTTCCTCACAAGGGCGTGTAATATTTCACTCATTCGCTCAATTTGTCTAGGCTATCAACATTTCACTCAATTTCACTTTTAAGAGCACTTCCCATGAATTTGATTTTCATCTCAAACAAGGTTCCCATGAAAACATGCATGCAACATCAAAAGGTCTTTCAAAGGTTGTAATGGGGCCTGGCCAAGGGTAGGATATACAAAGGAACTAGGCTTAAGTCCCTAGGAACTAAGAGAGCATGAAGCTTGTACACTATTATTTTTTCACTCTAATTCCTTTTTCCATTTTTTTCTTTTTGGTGCTTTGGGTGGCTACACCTTTTTCCTTTGACACCTTTTTTTTTGTTTTGCCCTTTTCTTTTTGGCAAATTTTTCTTTTGCAACTCTTTTTTTTCTTTGCCCTTGGCTTCAAACTTTATATTTTTTTCTTTTTCTCACTTCAGAATGACATATCACTGTAGCCACCCCAAACTTACTTTCTTGCAACCCTTCTCTTGCTGGGCTTCCATGCTCTCCTAATCCTAAGATCGGGTTAACATGGTTTTTCCAGATTTTGGCTTATAACATGAGGTTATCAAGAACAACAGGCTAATCAGGCTCAATGGGGCTAACTAGGGAACATGCATTAGGGATGGTTCAATTTAGGCTAAGTAGCTAATTCAAAGAAAATATGCCTAAATCATCTTATGCAATCACATAAACATGCAAACCAAGAAGAGACTCAAGCAAAATCGGGAAAGTGCAACTTGAAAGAGATTCACACAGTTAAAAACATGTTGGAGGTTCAAACCCTCACCTAGACATTTTTTCGCAAATTGTTTGACCGAGATTCAATCCCTAGTGTGTGCACCCCTTCACCCCAAACTTATCATAAATCATGCAATTACAATGAAATATCTCAAAATTCAGTTTTCAATTTTTCACATGGGGGTTACTTTCCAATTTTTAAAACCTATGGGGAATCATCAACATATATCATGCAATCAATCTGTGCTAAATCAACAAAACCCACCAAGCTTGCCGACACAAGACTCACACACATGCTCTTGAGCTTCTCAAATTATTCAAGAGCTAAAAGAAAACAAAACAAAAACAAAAACACAAAACAAAACACAACAAATGGTTCCCTCCCCCACACTTAAAACATACATTGTCCTTAATGAAACAACACAAATATCAAATCAGAGTGAGGGAAAGGAGAGGGTGCTCCCTGATCAAGTTGCAGTGTAGGTGGGCTCTCCCAAGGAGAGCTACTCAACAGTAGCATCCTCAGGCACCGAGCTCTCATGGAATAGCTTCAGCCGCTGCCCGTTAACCTTGAAGGCCTTGTTGCTACCTGCACTTTTAATTTCTACTGCACCATGAGGAAAAACATTAGTAACAACAAATGGGCCAATCCACTTGGATCGAAGTTTCCCAGCCATCACTTTCAGGCGGGAGTTAAACAGTAAGACCTGTTGGCCCACAGAGAATTCCTTCCTAGAAATCATCCTATCATGGAAATGCTTGGTTTTCTCCTTATAAATCCGAGAGATTTCATAGGATTCTAGCCTAAGCTCTTCAAGCTGTTGTAATTGGAGTTTCCTTTCAATGCCAGCTTGTTGCATTTCCAAATTACAGCACTTGACCGCCCAATAAGCACGGTGCTCAACTTCCATAGGGAGATGACATGCCTTACCGAACACAAGCCTATAGGGGGACATCCCTATTGGTGTCTTGAAAGCGGTCCTCTGAGCCCAAAGTGCGTCTTCTAGACGGCGGCTCCAGTCCTTCCTATTCGGCTGCACCACTTTCTCTAGGATCTGTTTGATCTCTCTGTTGGAGATCTCAGCCTGGCCATTGGTCTGGGGATGATAAGCAGTGGAGACCCTGTGCACAACTCCATACTTCCGGAGTAGAGCTTCCATGGTGCGGTTGCAGAAGTGAGTGCCCTGGTCACTGATGATGGCACGAGGTATGCCGAACCTGCAAAAAATATTGGACCTAACAAAATTTGCAACAACTTTAGAATCGTTAGTCCTAGTGGGGATAGCTTCCACCCACTTTGAAACATAGTCAACAGCCAAAAGAATGAAGAGAAAGCCAAAAGATGCATGGAAAGGACCCATAAAGTCGATTCCTCACACCTCAAACACTTCACAGAAGAGCATAGGTTGCTGAGGCATTTCACTCTTGCGAGTGATGACTGTACCTGCTATCTGACACTCCTTACAAGTTCGGTATACCTCATAAGCATCTCTAAAAATGGTGGGCCAGTAAAAACCAGAATCTAGGACTTTTCTTGCAGTCCTCTGTGGCCCAAAGTGTCCTCCTACTTGAGAGGCATGAGAAAAGTGCAAGATAGACTCAATCTCATACTCGGGGACACATCTCCTAATCACCTGATCACTACAAAATTTCCAGAGGAATGGATCATCCCAAACATTGTACTTGGCATCACTCTTTAGTTTGTGGATTTGTGACCTAGATGCTCTTGTCGGAAAGACACCAGCAACTAGGTAATTAACAATGTCGGCAAACCAAGGAGTTACGCCATGCAACTGTAAAAGCTGCTCATCAGGAAAGTCATCCTGAATAGGGGAAGGATCCTCATCCCTCTCTATCCTACTCAAGTGATCAGCCACTAAGTTTTCAGCTCCACTATTGTCCTTTATCTCTACATTAAACTCTTGGAGCAACAACATCCACCGAATCAACCTCGGCTTTTTTCGGCTTCTTCAACAAGTACTTTGAGCTTCATGGTCAGTGAAAACAATAACCTTGGAACCTACTAAGTATGAACTAAATTTATCAAGAGCAAAAACAACAGCTAGAAGTTCCTTTTCAGTGGTGGTGTAATTAGACTGTGCAGCATCTAAAGTCCTAGAAGCAAAATAAATGACATGTGCAGCCTTGCCCACCTTTTGTGCCAGGACCGCCCCCACAACATAGTTAGAAGAATCACACATGAGCTCAAAAGGGAGGGTCCAGTCAGGGGGCTGAATGATGGGGGTAGAGGTCAATGCCTTTTTCAAGAAGTCGAACGCCTTCTTGCAGTTATCATCAAAGCTGAATATGGCATCATTCTTTAGCAAGTTTGACAGAGGAAGAGCTATCTTGCTGAAGTCCTTAATGAAGCGCCTGTAGAAACCTGCATGACCAAGAAAAGAACGAATCTCGCGAACGCAAGATGGGTAAGGCAATGTAGAAATCACACCAATTTTAGCAGGATCTACTGAAATACCCTCTTTGGAAATAATATGCCCCAAAACAATCCCCTGTTCAACCATAAAATGGCATTTTTCATAGTTCAAAACAAGGTCAGTTTCAATGCATCTCTCTAAAACCAAATTTAGACTATGCAAGCATGCATCAAATGAGGAACCATATACAGTGAAATCATCCATGAACACTTCCATGCAATTTTCAATAAATTCAGTAAAAATGCTAATCATGCATCTCTGGAAAGTGCCAGGAGCATTGCAAAGGCCAAATGGCATCCTCCTGTAGGCAAACGTGCCGAAGGGGCACGTGAAAGTGGTCTTTTCCTGATCCTCTGGTGCAATGTAGATCTGGAAGTATCCGGAAAATCCATCAAGAAAACAATAGTGGGATTTACCAGCCAGCCGTTCGAGCATCTGATCGATGAACGTCAAAGGAAAGTGATCCTTTCGAGTGGCCTGGTTCAACCTCCTATAATCAATACAGACTCTCTAGCTATTCTGGACTCTAGTGGGTACAAGCTCATTGTTCTCATTTCTTACCATTGTGAGGCCAGATTTCTTGGGTACAACTTGCACTGGACTCACCCAAGTACTATCAGAGATGGGGTATATGATACCCGCATGCAGGAGTTTTGTCACCTCCTTCTTTACAACATCCAGAATCAATGGATTTAGCCGCCTTTTTGCTGCCTAACTGGTTTAGCCCCATCCTCCAACAGAATCCTATGCATACATCTAGAGGGGCTAATTCCTGGGATGTTAGCCAAGGTCCAACCAATCGCCTTCTTATGCTTCTTGGAACCTCCAAGAGTTTAGCTTCTGGTCGAGTCAAGGTTGGAGGATATTATCACTGGAAGTTTTTCATTCCTCTCCAAGTAAGCATACTTGATTTCCAGGAACGGCTTAAGCTCTAAGGAGGTTGGCTACTCAACAGATGGTATGTTTGGGGCAGCCGGGTTGTCAAGAACTTCAGCCGAACAGACAGCTTCACTCACACTTCACCTTGCAAGGTAACATCAATCTCAGCACAAACAGCACAAGGGTTAGTGTCAGTACAGTCAGTACATGAATAAACATCATTAAAATCATAAATGGATGGAAAATCAGCAACCAAGTCATCATAGGTGTCATCAACAATTTCAGAGAGCAACTCTATTTGAAATATAGAGTGCTCTTCCAAGGGATGCTTCATAGCATCGAAAATGTTGAACCTTACAATAATGTCACCGAACTCCATGGACATGGTTCCATCATCAACATCAATCTTTGTCTTTGCCGTCTTCATGAACGGTCTGCCCAGGATGATTGGTGATCTGCTTGAATTTGTTTCCCCTGCCATATCCAGGATGTAAAAGTCAGCAGGGAAAATCAAATCATCAACTTGTACCAGCACATCTTCTACCACTCCCATGGGGCGAGCATTGGTCCTGTTGGCCAACTGGATAGTGAGACCTGTATGTTGCAAAGGACCCAGACCAAGGTTGTTGAAAACAGAGGTGGGCATGACATTTATGGAGGCTCCCAAATCCAACATGCAATTGTCGAATTTGTTGTCCCCATTGGTGCATGGAATAGCAAAAGTTCCCGGATCCTTGCACTTCTGTGGCAGTGCCTGAGTGAGGGCTGAAACTGTAACCTTCTCGGGAGCAAATTTAGGTTGAATGAGGGCTGAAACATTTCTCCCCAAATTGACTCTCTCATTACCCTTCAACCTCCTCTTGTGTGTACACAAATCCTTCAAAAACTTTGCATACTTCGGAACCTGCTTAATCACATCCAGAAGCGGAATGTTTACCGCCACCTTTCTGAACACATCTAGAATTTCCATCTCCTTGTCTTCCCCATCCATCTTCTTATTTTTCTACACTCTTTGCGGGAAGGGGATCGGTGGCACATATACTCTCTCAGCTTCAACAACAACAGAAGGCTCAGGAGTTACCTCAACAGTTTCTTCATCTTTTTCAGGGGCTGCCTCTACAACTTTACCGGATCTCAAAGAAATGGCACTCACATTAGGGTTGGGGTCATTGGGATTGACCACTGTCTGTGCAGGTAGTTGGTTCGATCCTTGAGCTTGCTGTATGGCATTCATCGAAGTGGAAAGTTGTCCAATCTGTGTCTGCAAATTGTGAATGCTAGCATCCGATTCATTCGCTTTGAAGCGGTGCTGCGAGGCCCGGAACTGTCCAAATTGTTGCTGAAACTGGAGATTTTGTGCATTTATTTGTGCAGTCATTTGCTTGAACATGTCCTCTAGTGGAGGTCCAGAAGGTGCAGAGTTGGTCACTTGAGGAGGATTCTGTGGTGGTGCCATCAACTGTTGTTGTGATGAATTCCCATACCGAAGGTTTGGATGATTCCTCCAGTTAGGGTGGTACTTATTTGTGGAGAGGTCAGGAATGTTGTATTTGGTTTCGATTGTTTCCTTGATTGTAGAGATTAGCTGCATAAGCTTGAGGCAAATCGATGGTCGACTCATCCTTCAAAATAGGGCATGCATCGGTCGGTGCTCGGGAGAGCTACACATGCCACACAACCTTACCGGCTGAACCTTATCCATTGCAGTTGCTTCACCAAAGAAGTGAGCTCAACAATTCTGGTTTCAAGGGCCTTATTGGAAGAAGAACCTTGGATCTCATTTACACCCCTTGTCTCGGCAGAGTTGCTTTCGGTTGTGAACTCGCTGGGAGTTTAATGACATATTTTCAATCAATAGCTTGGCAGCAGCTGGAGTTTTATCAACGAGTGCTCCCCACTAGCGGCATCCAAAATATTTCTGTCCAATGGGAGCAATCCCTCATAAAAATCCTGAATAAGGAGCTGCTCGAAAACGGTGTTTAGGGCAGCTAGATACCAACTTCTTGAATCTCTCCCAATACTCACCAATGACTCATTGCCTTGTCTCGATGCCACATATCTCATTTTCGATGGATGCGGCTTTCGAGGCAGGAAAGTATCTTTCTAGGAAACCTTCTTCAGATCATTCCAAGTTGTAACAGAATTTGGCTCCAAATAGTACAGCCAATCCTTTGCAGCGCCTTCAAGTGAGAATGG
This sequence comes from Sophora flavescens, assembly GCA_030762895.1. Lineage (NCBI taxonomy): Eukaryota > Viridiplantae > Streptophyta > Magnoliopsida > Fabales > Fabaceae > Sophora > Sophora flavescens. Next base: position 4,075,912 of record JAUPTC010000011.1, on the reverse strand, counting down.
GAAGGCTCGTAATTTGATATGGTCTTCAGTTATGCCTTCCGGTCTCAAGGGTGTAGAGCAGACAACCTGGAATTCCTTCAAATGCTTATGTGGATCCTCACCTGCAAGACCACTAAATCTTGGCAACAAGTGTATTAAACCAGATTTAAGTTCAAAAGGAGCAACCACACCAACATACTCAATACACAACCCATTATAATTAATATCAGGGGAAGCAAGCTGTCTTAATGTTCTTTGATCAGCCATGTTATTAGAAACAGGTGCAAAATTAGAATTACTACTAGTACTAGCCCGAATTGCTCTACGGCGTGTGTGCAGTATTCTTTCAATTTCAGGATCAAAATCACACAAGTCAAAACAAGTAGACCTAGTAGCCAGACTAATTCGGCAGAAAAAAAGAAAAACGATAAATGCGAAAACAACAAAAAGAGTCCCGCAACGGCACCAATTTGACACCTGTGTGGCCCGCGGTCAAAAAGCGAGCGGGTTGTAAAACTGGAGTGAGGGTACGACAACTCGGGTATCGTCTCACGCGGACTATTGAATTGTTGTTATCATAGAAAATCGGTTTGGGTGGGGGGGGGGGGGGGTTTGTTTTTAAATTTATTATAAAACAGAACAAAAAAATAGTATAAAAGCATACCAATTTAAGTGATTAACAAATAAGACAAAGACGATCAATTGGCTGTTCGGTTTCCCACTATCATCGGTTCATGTAATTCCATGCCCTAAGCGGATTCTAATCCCTTTTCGATTGTAGCATCGATTAACAAGCGAAATCGACGCTACGGGACATATGTTCCTAATTCTGAATTAAGCAAACGGATGAAGCCCTCGTGAATTAAGCAAACACGATTGAACGCACGCGAATTAAGCAAATGCGATTAAGTTTAATAACATACAATCATCGAAAATTAATCAACACTAATTCGATACAAACTAAATTAAGCAAACAGAGAATATAGAATAGTATTGAAGGAGAGAAGGAAATTCAATCGGGAATTACAAAACCTCAAGTGTCGGCGGAAGCCGATTACAGCAGATTAATCTAGGGAGATTAGTTCTCCATAAAAAACGCAATACAATCAGAGAAATTCGTAAACAAGGATTAGGAAAAGATCCTTTTGTTCTGCCCTAAAACAGCTATTTATAACTTTCAGAAACTGCGCACGCTCACGAGGCGAGTAGACTCTCGCGAGGCGAATATTAAAATGGCGCCAGTTCAAATTTGGGCTCTCGCGAGGCGAGACTTCAAATTCTAGTTTGTCATAGCCGTGATGCCTATCACGGCCAGGCCGTGATCACTTATGACTTTGGGTGCTTCTCTATCATGGTCGTGACCTTCATCACGGCTAGGCCGTGATGGTCTCTGAACTCTAGGGTCTTCTCTTCACGCCCGTGATGGGGGTCACGGGCTGACCGTGATTCTTTCTGACTTCTAGGCTCGCGAGGCGAGACATGGTTCACGAGGCGAGGCAGAGAAGATGACATTTCTGGCACAGGCTGGTCTTTAGTCTCGCGGGGCGAGTACTTCCAGGATTGCAATTTCCACTGTTTCCTTCATTCCCTGGACTCTAAGTTAACCTGAAAACATGAAATAGCCATAAGTGCTTTATTTGACTCAAAACTGGCTAAATTACCCTAAAACTACTTAAGGGGCTCAAAACCTTGCTTGAGGGCAATCATGTCTAATTTGGGCGAAAACGAGATATAATTGGCACAAAATCACGATCATACTAGTCATAAAACTAGATGAGCCAGAGGCTGATCTGTAAGCCCATTTTGTCTCACTTGTTTAAGTGGAGAGAGGTAAGGTTAGGGTTGCAGAGAGGTCTCATTTTAGTAAGAATATGGCAGCCAGCAAGAGAGAAGAGAGGAGAGAAAGCCAACCCGCATACCCACCAGACAATCACCGTAAAATCGTAACAGAGGATTCGTTCACCGTTGGATCGGGCTGAAATTCCTACAGCAGGTTCAGGACGTGTGGTTCTTCATTCTAACCGTTCAGATTTTTAAGTCGAGGTCTGAAATGAGAGATATTGGCTTCGCACAATAGCTCTATTTTTGGGGTAAGTTTCATCTTCTTGTTTCTTATTTGTAAGCATTGGTGCTTGGTTGTTTTGGTTGATTATTAGCACGGTTTGTGCACTTGTTGGAGACTCTTTTGTACCTTTATTTGATCATAGTGGGGCTATTTATTTGGTCTGGACGACCCGTGGTTTTTACCCTTGCTTTAAGGGGTTTTCCACGTTAAAATCTTGGTGTCTCTTTTATGTTTTGTGTTGTTCTATTTGATGCCATATATTTGTTGTTGCTCCTCATAGATTCTTTCAAGTTTGGGGGGATTTATTTCCGTTGTTTATTGCTTTGTTATTGTGTTACACTATTGCATTGTTGTTCTCCCCATCAGAGTGGCATCAGAGCTACTTGGCTTGGGGCATTTGGACTTGCTTGAATGGTGGAGGCAAATACAAAGATGGTCTGTTTGAATGGCACTAATTATCATTTGTGGAAGGGCAAGATGAAGGATTTGCTCTTTGTGAAGAATATGCATCTTCCTGTTTTTGCTACTCAGAAGCCGGATGCCAAGTCTGATGAAGAATGGGATTTTGAACATCAACAGGTGTGTGGTTTTATTCGGTAATTTGTAGAAGATAATGTTTATAATCATATTTCTAATGAGACACATGCAAAATATTTGTGGGCAAAGATAGAGTCCTTGTATCCCTCTAAATCAGGGAATGATAAATTGTACTTGCTGAAGAGCTTTACTAGTTTGAGGTACAAGGAGGGGACTTCCATTTCAGATCACTTGAATGAATTTCAAGGGCTCCTTGATCAGATGTCAGGAATGGGTATCAAGTTTGATGATGAGCTTTTGGGACTATTTCTATTGTTATCTCTACCAGAGTCTTGGGAGACATTTCGAGTTTCTATCACAAGTTCAGCCCCTAATGGTGTTGTTTCTTTGGAAATGGCAAAGGGTGGTGTTCTTAATGAGGAGATGAGAAGGAAGGTATAGGGTACTTCATCTCAGTCCGAGGTGCTTGTCACTGAAAATAGGGGGAGAAGTCAGAAAAAAGAACCGAAGGGTGGTAGAGAGAAAAGCAGGAGCAAGTCCAAGTCTCGATACAAGAATGTGGAGTGTCATTATTGTCACAAAACAGGGCACATACAGAAGAATTGTTTTCTATGGAAAAAGGAGAACAAAGACAAGGGTAAGCAGAAAGAGAAGGATCATGATGATAATGACCGTGTCACTACTGCTACTGGTGATGATCTTGTTATTCTCCGTGACCATGAGTCGGTTAATCTTGTATCAGATAAGAGCATGTGGATAATTGATAGTGGTGCTACATTGCATGTTACACCGAGGATGGAGTTCTTCACATCTTATACTTCAGGTGACTTTGGAGTGTTGAATATGGGTAATGATGGTGTGTCTAAGGTGATTGGTGTTGGTGATGCTTGCTTGCAAACCAACATAGGAATGCAGTTGTTGCTTAAAGGAGTCAAACATGCTCCGGATGTCCGCTTTAATTTGATCTCTGTGCAATTTCTTGATAAGGGTGTTTATGATAATCACTTTGGTTCTGGAAAGTGGAAACTCAGCAAAGGTAACTTCGTTGTGGCTAGAGGGGAGAAAATTTATAAACTGTATTGGATAAAATATTTGGTTGCTAAAGACAGCGTGAATGCTGTGGATATGGAGTCATCTTTGTGGCACTGAAGGCTTATTCATATCAGTGTAAAAGGGTTAAATTGTTTAGCCAAAAAGGATGTGCTTAGGGATTGAAGAGTGCAGAGTTGGAGAAGTGTTCTCATTGCATGGCTAGTAAACAGACTAGAGTCTTCAAGAAGAATCCTCCCTCAAGGAAGTCAGAGTTGCTTCAGTTGGTACATTCTGATGTGTGTGGCCCATTGAAGGTAAAATCCTTTAGTGGTGCCCTCTACTTTGTTACCTTTATTGATGATTGTTCCAGGAAACTATGGGTCTATGCTTTGAAGACAAAAGACCAAGTGCTGGAGAAGTTCAAACAGTTTTAGGCTTTGGTTGAGAGATAGTTAGGCAAGAAGCTGAAATGAATTCGTACTGACAATGGTGGTGAGTATTGTGGATCCTTTCATGTCTATTGCAAGCAGCAAGGTATTGCACATGAAAAGACTCCTCCTAAAACTCCTCAGCTGAATGGTTTAGTAGAGAGGATGAACAGGACATTGATTGAGAGAGTGAGATGTATGCTTTTTGAAGTTAAGTTACCCAAGCACCACTTGGGGTGAGGCACTATACACAGCGGTACATGTTATTAATCTTAGTCCTGCAGTTGCTTTGAACAGTGATGTGCAAGACAAAATTTGGTTTGGCAAGAATGTCAGGTATGATCACTTGAGAGTCTTTGGTTGCAAGGCTTTTGTGCATGTTCCGAAGGATGAAAGATCCAAGTTGGATGCAAAGACAAAGCAGTGTATCTTCATCGGCTATGGTCAAGATGAATTTGGTTACAGGTTGTATGATCCTGTTGAGAAAAAGCTTGTCAGAAGCCGTGATGTAGAGTTCATGGAAGATCAAACCATTGAAGACATTGATAAGGTGGAGAAGACTACACCCAAGAATGATAGCAACTTGTTTGATGTTGATCCAATTCGATTGCCTATTTATAATCCGGATACTGTTGATGGTAATGTTCAGAATGGCGAGCCACATGATTATGTTAATGATCAGCAGCTTGGAGATGAGTTAGATGTTCCAGGTGATGATGATGAAGAGGAACATGAGATGTCACAGGATGAGAATCTTGGTGATGCTCCCAAACCACCTCAAATCCAACTCAGGAGATCTAACAGGCAGAGACAACCATCTACAAGGTATCATTAAAATGAGTATGTAACCTTGACTGATGAGGGAGAACCTGAGTGTTTTGGAGGGGCCATGGAGAGTGAAGACAAACAAAAGTGGCTGGATGCAATGCAGGATGAAATGAAATTCTTGTATGATAATCACACTTATGATTTGGTGAAGTTGCCTAAAGGCAAGAGGGCCTTGGAAAACAGGTGGATTTATAGGGTGAAACATGAGAGTAACTCTACGTCTCCGAGGTATAAAGCCAGATTAGTGGTGAAGGGCTTCCGTCAAAGAAAGGGTGTTGATTTTAATGAGATTTTCTCACCTGTGGTAAAGATGTCATCCATTAGAACCGTGTTGAGTTTGGCGGCTACTCTTGATTTGGAGGTAGAGCAAATGGATGTGAAAACAGCTTTCCTTCATGGTAATTTGGAGGAAGAGATTTACATGAAGCAACCTGATGGTTTTCAAGTTGAAGGCAAGGAAGACTATGTGTGTAGGTTGAGAAAAAGCCTATATGGTTTCAAGCATGCTCCGAGGCAGTGGTATAAGAAGTTTGAGTCTGTTATGTGCGACCAAGGATATAAGAAGACTACTTCTGACCATTGTGTCTTTGTTAGAAAGTTTTCTAATGATGACTTCATTATCATGTTATTATATGTTGATGACATGCTTATTGTTGGGAAAAATATTTCCAGGATTGACAGGTTAAAGAAGCAATTGGGCGAGTCATTTTCCATGAAAGACATGGGAGATGCTAAACAGATTCTTGGTAAGAATCATGCGTGACAGAAAGAAGAAGAAGCTATGGCTATCACAAGAACACCAGGTTAAAAGAGTGTTGCAGAGATTCCATATGGAAAATGCCAAGGTGGTAAGCACTCCTCTTGCTACTCATTTCAAGCTGAGTGCTAAACAAAGTCCTTCAAATGAAGCAGAGAAATTAGATATGGAACGGGTTCCTTATGCATCTGCTGTGGGTAGTTTGATGTATGTAATGGTATGTACAAGACCAGATATAGCACATGATGTTGGTACAGTCAGTAGATTTTTGCCTAATCCAGGTAGAGAGCATTGGAATGCTGTGAAATGTACTTTGAGATATCTTTGTGGTGCCGCTGGTATGAAGCTTTGCTTTGGAGGTGATAAGCCTAATTTGGTGGGGTACTCAGACTCGGATAAGGCTGGAGACATTGATTCCAGGAAGTCCACTTCGGGCTATATGGTTAGATTTGCAGGGGGAGATGTGGCTTGGCAGTCTAAGTTGCAGAAGTGTGTAGCATTGTCCACTACTGAAGCATAGTTCATTGCCATTACCCAAGCATGCAAGGAGTTGCTCTGGTTGAAGAAATTCTTGTAGGAGCTTGGTTTTGTTCAAGAAAAATATTTGTTGTTTGTTGATAGTCAGAGTGCTATTCATCTTGGTAAGAATCCAACGTTTCATTCTAGGTCCAAACATATTGATGTGAGGTATCATTGGATACGTGATGCTTTGGATGCTAAGCTGTTGGAGTTGGCTAAAGTTCATACTAATGATAATGGTGCTGATATGATGACTAAAGCACTATCAAGAGGGAAATTTGAAACTTGTTGTGATATCGCCGGTTTGGCGGTTATCTCCACATAGTTGTGAGGGGGAGATTTGTTGGGTTTTGGGTTCCCTTCCTATGTGGAGAAAGGCCCAAATGTGTAAGCCCATTTTGTCTCACTTGTTTAAGTGGAGAGAGGTCAAATTAGGGTTGCAGAGAGGTCTCATTTTAGTAAGAATATAGCAGCCATCAAGAGAGAAGAGAGGAGAGAAAGCCAACCCGCATATCCACCAAATAGCCACCGTAAAATCGTAACAGAGGATTTGTTCACCGTTAGATCGGGTTGAAATTCCTACAGCAGGTTCAGGACGTGTGGTTCTTCATTCTAACCGTTTTGAGGACTGAAATGAGAGATATTGGCTTCGCCCAGTAGCTCTATTTTTGGGGTAAGTTTCATCTTCTTATTTCTCTTTTGTAAGAATTGGTGCTTGGTTGTTTTGGTTGATTGTTAGCACGGTTTGTGCACTTGTTGGAGAATCTTTTGTACCCTTATTTGATCATAGTGGAGCTATTTCTTCGGTCTGGACGACCCGTGGTTTTTACCCTTTCTTTAAGGGGTTTTCCACGTTAAAATCTTGGTGTCTCTTTTATGTTTGTGTTGTTCTATTTGCTGCCATATATTTGTTGTTGCTACTCACAGATTCTTGCAAGTTTAGGGGGATTTATTTCCGCTGTGTATTGCTTTGTTATTGTGTTACACTGTTGCATTGTTGTTCCCCCCATCACCTAAGGCAATTGGTGAGGCTATTATAGATGAACATTGGGTAATTGCTATGCAAGATGAGTTAAATCAATTTACAAGAAATGATGTATGGGAACTTGTACCTAAACCTAGTAATAAACAAGTAATTGGAACTAAATGAGTTTTTTTGGAAGAAGTTAGATGAGAATGGTATAATTGTTAGAAACAAAGCTAGATTAGTAGCCAAAGGTTATAATCAAGAAGAAGGAATAGACTATGAGGAAACTTATGCACCCATTGCTAGATTAGAAGCTATTAGATTGCTTCTTGACGTTGCATGTCTTATGGATTTTAAGCTCTATCAAATGGATGTCAAAAGTGCTTTTCTTAATGGCTTAATTCAAGAAGAAGTTAATTTAGATCAACCACCTGGTTTTGAAAACTTTGAAAAACCAAATTTTATTTTTAAACTTAAAAAGGCTCTTTATGGTTTGAAACAAGCTCCAAGATCTTGGTATAATAGACTTAGCAAATTTATTTTGCAAAAAGATTTTCAAAGAGGAAAGGTTGACACTACTCTTTTCATTAAAAAGAAAAAGCATGATATCTTGATTGTACAAGTATATGTTGATGACATTATTTTTGGAGCCACTAATGAATCTATGTGCAAGGAATTCTCTAAGAAAATGCAAGGTGAATTTGAAATGTCTATGATGGGTGAACTCACTTTCTTCTTGGGGCTACAAATCAAACAAGTGCCTAGTGGAACTTTCATCAACCAAGCCAAGTATTGCAAAGAACTACTCAAAATATTTGGCATCGGCAAGTAAAAAGAGGTTTCCACACCTATGGGCACATCCTCCTATCTTGGCAAAGAAGAACATGGTAATCTGGTAGATGTAACTAAGTATAGAGGTATAATTGGCTCTCTACTTTATATTACCGCTACAAGACCGGATATTATGTGTAGTGTATGCATGTGTGCCCGTTATCAATCATGTCCTAAAGAATCTCACCTAACCGCCGTAAAAAGAATAATGAAATATTTGTTAGGTACAACTAATGTAGGACTTTGGTATCTTGAAGGATCAAGTTGTAGTCTAGTTGGATATTCGGATTCGGATTTTGCCGGATGCAAACTTGATAGGAAGAGTACTAGTGGAACATGTCATATTTTTTGTATTTGCCTAATTTCATGGTTTAGTAAAAAGCAAGTTGGTGTTGCTTTGTCAACCGCCGAAGCGAAATACGTTGCGGCCGGTAGTTGTTGTGCCCAAATTCTTTGGATGAAACAACAATTGTTAGACTATGGAATAGAATTGGACCAAGTTCCAATTAGATGTGATAATACAAGTGCCATCAATCTTTCCAAGAATCCTATCCAACACTCTAGGACTAAACATATTGAGATAAGGTACCATTTCTTAAGAGATCATGTTCAAAAAGGAGATATTGTTCTAGACTTTGTAGAATCAAATAAACAATTAGCCAATATCTTTACCAAACCTTTACCTAGAGAAAACTTCTTTTATATAAGAAGAGAACTAGGGATCATAGATGAAACATTTATTGATTGATCTTATATGCTATGATTGTTTGGATGCATGTTTGTTTGATTCATATCATGTATGTATTGATATCTAATCTTATAAGTATGTGATTTGATCTCTGGATGAGCAATATGTATGAATATATGTGAAATCTATGTGTTTTTTGCTCTCTGTCCAAGTAGTATTCGAATGCCACCATAGAGTATTTGAATACTCTGTTTTTTCTGGGTAGTTTTCGATTACCCACCTCTGTATTCGAATACCAGCAAAAAACTGGTACTTTTTTCCGGAGTATTCGAATACTCCCCCTAGTATTCGAATACTCTGAAGATATGAAAAAAAATTCATGGCTTATAAGTGCTTTGCTCGACCTATGATGTATGAGAACCTCTATTTTCCAACATTCTTCCCATATATAGCAAGAACATCATGTTTAGACCATAGTTTATTCATATTTATTCATAAAACATCATTCTTGGTCTTTGTTCTTCATATACTTCTCTCTTGACATCATCAAACTCTCATCTATCTCTCCTAAACCTCCTTCATCACCATGGCTGGAAAGAAACCTCGCACAAGAGGAGGAACCTCATCCTCTACTCAACCATCTCCTTCACCCCAACCAAGAAGGAAAAGTGATAGGTTGGTTAGTGGATCTGGAAAAGGAAAGAAGAGGGATGCTTTGGAAGAGGAAGCCATCTTTATGGAAACTGAAGAGTTGGAAGATAGTTCTATGGAAGGAGAGGAAGAGCAAGTGGAAGAAGAAATGGAAGAAGAAGAAGAAGAAAATGCTGATAGAGTGGACAAGTCTTCTTGGTTTATAAGTAAATCAAAATTCATGGAATACAAAGAAGATTTTATGAACTAGAAAGCATTATGTCCAATCTACATGAAGTGCAGCTGGTATGAGAAAAACAATTTCTCTTTTCACAAGTTGTTCATCAGGCAGAAGTTCCAGTCCTTTGTTGAGTGGGGAGATATATTCTCATGATCTGTGTGACACCCTAACTCGGTCATCACATGGTTACCCGTTTGCGGAAATAAAACTTAATTTGCTGGTTGCTTTCGGAAAATAATGTTTTCTCAACGTTCATCTTTTCAAAATATGGTGATAATTTTTTTTTCTTTTTAACCTTATAACAACAACAACGTAATCAAATCACACTTAAATACATAATGTATATAAGTCATACAACTATCTTGCCTCATATGTCTTCACACCTAGATCATTATCAGTTTCATTCTCCTAAACACAATATACCAAAATAGGACCTAAGCTGGTCGTAACTAACAGACACTACCGCCAACTGGAGCAGCACAGCATGCCTTGAACTAGACAGCCTTCTCCTTTTTGTAGAGATTTTATCCCTTGTGCGACTATGATATGTTTGTAAGGGTGAGACGCCAATATATGGATTTAACAAAATAACTAAATGCGCGACACAAAAGAAGACATATGCACATATACATATTTATAACAACATAAGCATCCATATTATAGCACACAATTTATCAATGGGTTTCACACCCAAAACATCAACGTTGGAAAATTATGCATGAACACTTCTATACATCATCTAAACATTCACACCTAATCTCATGAGATATCCCAACAAGTAATGAGTTGATCAGACTCCCAGGCACATAGCCAGAATACCAGGCACGCAGCCAGAACACCAGGCACACAACCAGAATACCAGGCACGCAGCCAGAATACAGGCAGCCAGCCAGAACACCAGGCACTCAGCCAAAACACCAGGCACACAGCCAGAATACAGGCACGCAGTCAGAACACCAGGCACACAGCCAGAACATAACGGCACGTCTGCCAAATGCATGCAAAAACACTCTGTTCTTGACACTTTTCTTTGTGTTCAATATTTCTTTGCCGAAGCTCAAAATGGCTTACGACTCACACAGTTTTAACATCCTTAAAACTTTTATTAAAACACAGGACCTCACAGTCCGAGTGCTCAACCACGACGCCTCTCGACCTTGCAATCAGTCTTAGGTTCGTGGTAGTAGAAAACATCTTAAATGTTTAAACACAGTATACACAACGTATCTGATGAGACACCAAGTCTACAGGACCTCAAAGTCCAAAGGACCCCAAGTCCATAACAACAAAGAACCTTAGTTCCCCGACGTCTCGGTTACTAAGTTCCACACCACTTTCAACACGGTTGAATTAATTTTGTTTTCGGAGAATCTTTTCACATGGAAAATTCTTCAATAAAGTCTTTAAATACTAAAACTTAGTTTTCACAAGGTGAGTCACTTGATATTTTAAACTTACTTAAAATACGACTTGCCGTTTCAAGATACTTGTCGTCGACACTTTTCCAAATTCGCCGTCAATTATCACTTTTAAAGCTTTTTAAGCCAAAACTTAGCTTTTTCCACTTAAATAATTTTCTAAAATCATAATTAACTTATTTTCAACAATTAATTTCATAAAATAATTTTTTTATAATATTGCAGATTTTCTTACGTGAAAATTAGCGGTGCAAAAATATTTTCACGGTTTCGCTCTCATTGTGACTCATAATTCATTTTTTTATTACTAAATCATTAAAATAATAACATTTCTCAAAAACTCATTATTTTTCCAAAACAATATTTTCCACCACTATTATATTCCAACATTTCCCATAAAACATTGAATATAATTCTCACAGCTTATTAAAGCTTTTATCTGATTAATCGGTTATGCACTGACCACTGTCAGGCTTCTCAAACAACACTCACAAACAACAGTCAACAACAATTATCAGAATTATATCACCAGGCAGATCATGCATCATAGCAATATAATATACAACTGCAGATAATTAAATAAATTAAAAGCAGATCAAACACCGATACATAGATAAACAACGCAACGTAAACAACATAAACAAATAACCACAACCACATATAATTCATATAAACCACACTACAAACAAATAGTTATTGAGAAAAATCCCTCAGGTAAGCTCCCCTTACCTCTTGAAGCTCCTCGGTGAAATTAACAGAACTCCGTCGGTTGTTGGAAACCCTTGTACGTCGTAAAACAATTAACCTTCAACAACACATCCAAAAAACCAATCAAAACAAGCTAAACAAACACCTAATCCTCTCTAATAGGTAACGGCCTCTTAGGGTTTTGGGTGACTAAAAATTCCTGATCATGATTAAATCATGGATTAATGGTCCTAATCAACCAAGATCATGGATTAGTGGCTAAACAACTAAATCTTAAACTCAAAACTTCCTAACCCTCATATACTTAGATTCGTCCTTGACATGATCATAGGTCTAGGGTTTTTAGTTTGATAAACCAACTTGGATTTATTAAGAATACATACTAATAGCTTGATTACTAAGGTCATTAATGAAAACTTTGAACAAAACTCATCAAATCTCATCCACCTAGGGTTCGGCCTTTATGAAACAAATAGGTTAGAGTTTGATTTTTGATCTTCTATACAAGAATTATCAAGGTACTAGAAGATTGAATCATGAATCAAGACATGAAAATGAAACAAAACCTATAAACACTGTTTTGTCCTAGATTCGGCCCAGTCCAGAAATCAAGGAAATAAATTTCTCATGATCATATTCTTCTAGATGATGAAAATAGAGATTATTATAAGATCATAGCAATTGGTTTCATGTAAAAAGGATTTTTCTAGAATTAGTATGAATTTTCAAAGTTCTAGATCTAGAAACTTAAAAGTGATGAACATAAATGAAATAGACTTTGAACCAAGAAAATTATTGAAGAACATAGGCATGATTAAGTAAGAAGATTAGGATTTACCTCTTGAAGATCAATGACAAAGGAAATCCAAGAACTTGCTTCACAATTTGACACTAAAAGACTTATGAACTTTAGGGTTTTTGAACAAATGGCAATAGAAACTAAATGAAATGTGAGAGAATGTATTTATAGAGATGGGTGGTGCCATCTTGGAAGGATCTAGTAAGGATGAGTTGTCTTGTTCAAGGGATTGAAATGCAAATACTTCCTAGGGACCATTTTGCAAAGATTCCAAAAGTATAAGGACTATTTTGCAAATTGCCAATAAATTGTAATGATGACTATTTGCCACATTAAATGTGGTCTTATCTTGACTAACTTTGGCTGATTTTTTTCTCCATAAGATATTTTAGGAATAATCAAGAAGAGTTTAGAACATTTTAGAAGATGGTAGAATAATGTAGAACATTCTAGAACATTCTTGACTCATACAAAAATTATGAGGGCAGCCCCTTCTACCTCATGGGCTTGCTCATGGGCCTACTAAATTTGGGCTTGGATTCATTTTTGTGGGGCCCACTTAACGATTTAAGCTTAAGCATGACATAGGAAATTTGTATAGTTTCAAATAGGCTTTATGGAATTAATCCATGGACAAGAAATTTGGGCTTCATAGCCACGGTCCAATAAGAGATTGGGAACAAGGATTCTAGCCCAATTCACTTGAAAAAAACCTAGAAACTAACTTAGGGACAAAAGGGTAATTAACAGAAAGTTCAGGGACTTAAGCATAAAATTAAAAAATTATCACTTTAACCCTGTAGAACCTTCTAGACTTAAAAATATGATTCATACCCTTGAATCATCTCAAAATACTAAGATAAACACTTTATCTGCTCTTGGAAACTCCGAAATTCATTCTGCCGCTCACCCGATTGCATATTCTGCCCGTAAAACGTAAATTTTTTTTTCTGAAATAAATCTAAAAATACAGAATGGTAGGAAATAAATAAAAATCTTAAGTCTTTCGTTCACGAATTAAAATTAGGTCTTTTGAGCAGTATAAATATACTGTCAATGAAAATAGCGGGCCGGGATTTGCCCGTCGTTTCAACCTAAATTTTTAATCATAGCTTCCTACATTCAAGTAGGATTGAGTGATGAACTCCGTTGATTTAAAATAATTTTCTAAGTTTCAGATAAAAATATAAACATAATTATATAAATTTCTGATATTAGAAAACGGCGGAAAGTCGGGGTGTTACAATCTGGCTAGAGTCTTTATTACCGGGCTTAAGCAAGGCAAAAATGGTACGTTACTCTATTCAGTAGCTAGGAGGAACTTTATTATTCATCCTCAGGATTGGGATAGTGTGATAGGAATACCCTATGTAGGACTTGAGATTTCTGATCCCTCATCTATTACAAACTTTTATAGGAGAGGAATTATAGAAAATTTTGCTAATGGTCCTATCTCTGATCGCCTTAAGAGAAAGCCTAAGGTTGTCTTACTTAACATGGAGGGTAGATTGCTTCACTATGTTGTAGATACTATTTTGAACCCTAGGCATCTGTGATGCTTGAAGAAGATTTATTTCTGATGTATTGCATGAAGCACAATGTGCAAATGAATTGGGCATGGTACATTTCACAAAGATGGTTGTCTTGTAAGAACAACCATCGTAGCCCGATTCAATATGCAAATCTAATCCAAGCATTTATGGAATATTTTGATGTTGATCTCAATACAACCTATCTGCCTGTGATAAGAAGATTCGGCGCTACTACCTTAGCCAAAATAAGTATTAACAAAATGAATGGATTTTGGTTTCATGATGGATCCCCGGTGAACCAAGCTTAGTATGAACCAGATGAGCTAGATGCGGCTTTGGATATGGCTGATCAAATACATGCTTCACACAGTTCTCAGCCTAGCCACTCTGCTCACACCTTTGCAATGAATTTCTCTGATCCATTTCAATCCTATGTGGCTTCAATCTTGAACCGCATGGAAACAGGATTGGAAACCTTTAAAATGTAGATGGACACAAGGTTCACAGACATGAAGGGTTACTCGAAAATTGAGTTCACAAGCATGGATGTTCGCAATCAAGGGATATCCAATGATATGGCAGCTTTAACAGACAGAGTGGGGAGGTTGCAGTCACAGTTCAATGATGAAGAGGATGGAGATGATGATGAGATTTGATATCTCTTGTTCCTCTTTCTATGCTTTATATGATTATATTTTGTTGGATGACTGTATGTTCTCTATATTGCTATGATACTGCTATGGATTTGTGTGATGATACTGTTTGACCCCTATTTTTTATTCCTGGATAACTGTATTGGTATATCTCTGTTGGTATACGAACTTGACTCTGATACACTAAACTTTGTTTTTCATCACACATATGCTTTTATGAATGTTAGTATGAATGCTTTGAACTTATTTGATATATTTTGTTTATGCATGTATGACATCTATTACATATATATTTATAAATATTGTGTCTTTTCTCTCCATATATTATATGCTTTTTGATAATGCCAAAAGGGGAGAAAAGGTGTGCTTTTGTGTTTATTTTGCAGGAATCTCTAAATCTACTCAGAAGGAGTGTCATATATTTAGGGGGAGTTTAACAAATATCATGATACACCTTATTCACAAGTTATCAAAACCTTATGATACAAAAGCAAAGCAAGAAGATTCCAATTTCATCAAAAGAGTTGTCATCATCAAAAAGGGGGAGATTGTAGATGATGATGAGATTCAAGTCTCAAGTTTGCTTCCGTGAAGAATATCTCCACCCATGTTCAAGAATGAAGATATGAAATGTGTTTTGATGATGATTATGTTGATTGAAAATGTTGTAATCATTTTGATAGTTAATGTTTGCTTTTCTAGGGTTTTGATGTAAGTCATAAGTAACTTAGTATGATTATATGGCTTAACAAAATTGAGAAGATAATAATGCTAAACCTAAAAATAGAAATCAATTAGAGCTATTATCAAATGCCAAATGTTTGAAAATGTTTTTAAGGTATAAGTAATCATATACATAGTTGTATATTGGTCTACTTTGAGGAAAACTCGAAATTCCTTCTACAGTATTCAAATACCAACTAATGTATGCCATTACAAATGCAATTTGGAAATTTTTGATGGGAGTATTCGAATACCCCTGTCAATATTCGAATACTACCCATTCTGTTAAGTTTGTTGGGTTCTGTTACAGGGAGTATTCGAATACCCTGTATGAGTATTCGAATACTCACCCCAACATTCAGTAAAACTTCAGATTTTCAGCTCCAAATGAAGTCTATATAAATGGTATGTGTTTAGGAGTTCTGGCAACGAAATCGTATGCAAAAATATATTGTTATAATGCTAAAATAGAAAGCCATCTATTCATCCTTTGTTACAAGTGATTTAGAAGCTACAAGCTTTGGTGCATAAGTGTTTGTGCTAGGATTTTCTCTTCTACTCAATTTGTTTTGAGTTTTGTTTTGGGAGTGTGGATCCCAAGGTTCTCAAGAGTGAGGCATATCTTGAGGGGCATAAATATTTGTTGGTGAGGTATCCATCAAAGTGGCCATTGGAGAATAATCTTTGTTGGTGAGGAATCCAACAAGGTTTAAGGGTGAGTGACAACTCTTTAAATGAAGAGTTATTTAGTTCCTTTTTTACTGTGATTCTTTGCCATCCTTAAGGTTTTGAGTTTCATTTTTATTAGAAAATGTTAGTGTGTCAATATTTGTGTTAAGTTTAGTGAATATCAACCATTTGCTCTTGATTGCTCTATCATTGTCTTAAAATTGTGTCTTGCTATGCAGAAAGCTTGCTGGAGCAAGGCTGAAGAATTGGGATACAAGGACTTGGTTGTTGCAACAAGGACTATCTTCCTGTAGTATTGCACTAAAGGACAAAAGCTGAGAAGGACACATTTCCTCTCTCCTCAAGGGCGCGGCGCTGTTACTTTTAAGGAAGCACACGTGCCTAGGATCAGCTACCCTACATCTTTTGGAATTTGGGCTAGGGTTATTCTATGAATTCTTTTTGGTTGTTGGCCCAAATGGAATGAAAGATAATAGGGTTTTGTGTACTATAAAAGCATTATAGCAACCCTAGTGAAAGGGGACTTTTTGAACATTTATTTTACACATTGTCTTATGGAGAGCGGTGCAGGTTTTATTTCTTCCTGAGCTGCTGCTGCTGCTGTGTTTCTTCGTTGTTTCTTCCTTTATAATGGTTTCTTGCTCTTCTCTTATATTTGTTCTTTGTAAGCTCACTACGAGCTAAACTCTGTAAGCTTTGGGTATGCTAGTATAATGAATGTTTAGCTGAACTATGTGATGGCTATGTTTGCATCTTCTTTTATCACGCATTTAATGTTGTTTGATTAAGTGTGCTCTACTTGATTGAATACTTAGCTTGCTAAATTTGGAAGAATTAAGTAAGTGGAAACTTGATAAAAGATAGGGGTTAAGTCATTAATTGAAAAATTAATTGATGATGAGTAGGCTAGGAATAGCTATTCATGTCCCTGAGCTAGCTGGAACGAGCTTTAGTTAGTGGGTGGTGTAATTAATCTGAATCTAGGAATAGAACAAAGTTAATGAACCTAACCCTGTAGTGTTGGAAAACACACTTTAAATTCCTGGAGCTAGATGCTAGAGCATGGTCAGAGAATAATGAGGGCTAAACAGAATTTATGCTTCAGCATACCTGAAGCTGTTTTAAGTATTTAAATCAACAGTTCGTCCTTTTTCTATTAATAGGTTTTAATTTTAATTTCAAGTCACAACTTGTTTATTATCTAGCATTAACACCCTTATTTCAATTTGTTTGCACACAACAATTTTTAGTTTCCTCATCCTAACTCCTGGACTTATAACCTGAACTGGAATTTTGTTGCATCAATTTAATCCCTGTGGGAACGATATATGAACGAAAGTTCTATATTACTTGATGCGATTGTGTATACTTGCACAAGCTTAAAGACATGTTTTTAAGGCAACAAGTTTTTGGTGCCGTTGCCGGGGATTGTGTTGGTGTTAAAATTCTATTTTTAGATTATTAGTTCTGTAGTTAGTGGTACCGATACTTTTAGTGACTTGTTGTAGCACAAGATATTGAATCCGTATGCATAGGTTCTTGTCACCTAACTAAGGATTTGATCCAGAGACAGAAAGGACATTCAGAAGGCTTAGAAGAGGTCAAACGTCTCAGCCTATACCTGAGTAGGTTCTGAATACTCCAACCAACTCCACACCTAATTTTGTTGAAGCATTGTCTCCTACTGAATCAGAAATGGCTGAAGAAGCACCACAAGACAGCATGGCTATGGCTAATGATAGAAACTGTGCCATAAGGGGGTATGCAGTGATGTTCCAAATGTTGCAAATAATTGGCCAATTTAATGGAGCTACAACAGAGGACCCTCACTTGCATCTCAAACAGTTTCTAGATGTAGCAAGCAACTTCAAGATCCCAGGAGTCACTGATAATGCATTCAGATTAAGATTATTTCCATTCTCCTTGGGAGGAAGGGATAAAAATTGGCTAAATTCCTTGGATTCAAATTCAATTGATACTTGGAACAAACTTGCGGAAATTTTTTTGACCAAGTTCTTCCCACCAACTATGAATGCAAAGATGAGGACTGACATCACTTCATTCAGGCAGCATAATGATGAAACACTATTTGAAGCATGGGAAAAATTTAAGCAACTGATTAAGAAGTGCCCCCACCATGGTATTCCATTTTGTATTCAGATGGAGCACTTATATAATGGAGTTTTACCTAGCTCAAGGTTAGATGCCTCAGCTGGAGGCAGTCTGTAACACCCTATTTTTCGTATGCTTCTTTATCAGTAAATACATGCTTTAATGTGTTTAATTTTTATAAAATCTAGAGGATGATTTTATTTAAAATAAAATCATTTTCTTGTGTTATTTTACCGTATGAAGTCACAAGAAAATTTTTCAGTCGAAAATTCGGATTGAAAACCGGTCGGGGTTCTCACTGCCAGTACAAGTTTACTGAGCTAGAGACCAAATTTTAATTTGTGAATGAGACGGTTAGTGTTTTTATGATGTTTTGTGTGGGTTTGGAGTTTTTCGAAAATTCTTGTTCGGGGCCAAATCTTAGGGATTTCTCGGGCGAAATCATCGGGAAATACGATCGGGGAAGTCATCTGATACGCAACGGAGCAGAGCATCAAGAGGATAAAGTGACATGAAGTGACTTTATGTGAAGGTTATGACACACCTCAAAAGGTGAATCATGACTTTTTTCCAAAAATCTCACTTTTTCGTCTTTCTCTCTCCAATCACATCACATCACCTTAACTCCTTATCCTCTCTACAAGCAACCCACCTTCTTTCTTCTCTTCTTTCTTCCTCTCCCAAAACCGTGACCCTCTCCTCTCACTCTCTATAAACACTCTTCATTTCCACACTTCATCACTTTCCTCTCTATAAGACTCCTTGATATAGAAGGATGCTAAGTCCAAAAGATTGGAAAGTTTGAATATTTCTAACCCCTATTTCTTGAAAAGGCCGAAACCTTAAATGGTTATGGCAAAGATGTTGAGTTTTGTTTTCCAAAGTGATCATGGACTAAAAATCTCCTTATGTTAAAGATGATATGTCTAAGTGATTGGAAAGTTTAAAATATTTTCTTGCTTTATTTTTCTATGATGGCCGAATGTAACATTTGACCTAGGATGTGTTATTTTATTTTGTTTTCCAAGATGATTGTGGATTAAAGCTCCTTCATGTTAAAGGATGCTATGTCCAAAAGATTGGATGATTTAAAGATCTCTAACCTCACAAACTTGTTAAGGCCGAACCTAAGAGTTCATGGTCTAAGACTTTTGATTTTTCCATTTTCCGAAATGATCATGGTTTCAAGCTCCTTACTATGTATGGATGCTAACCTAAAGAGATTGGAAAGTTTAGAAATTCCTATCCTATTTAACTATGTTTGGCCGAAACCCTAAGTCAAGTACTTAGTGGGATTTTTAATTCAACTTTGTTAAAAGATTGTTGTTTATGAACTTCTAGCACTTAAGGATCATAAATCTAAGAGTCGCATAAATTTCGGAAACCCCTAATCCTAGTTTATTGTATGAACCGAACCTATACCTTGTTGTTAGTGTTCTCGAGTTGATTTTTTTTAACTCATGATTTTATGTTGGTAACCTTAGACTTCCATAGCCGGAGAAGCGAGGACGTTCGTGAACCTTCTTTTCAAATCCAAAACTCTTAACTTCGGCGTGAGGTAAGAGGGGATTTCCTAAAGATATTCAATAATTGTATGCATGTGTGTATGTGTTTAACTGGATATTTATATTTTGATTGAGCTTACTTGGTTATCTAATGTACTTGAATTGTTATGCTATTATCTGATGTTGAACTGTGCTTGTTCTAAATGTTATAAAGCATATCTGTGATGAATTGCTTTCACCTGTGATATTAGCATTGAATTGAGAATATATATTGTTGTTGATTGAAAGTTTGCTAAGCCAGACTTGTGTCTGTTCTCAACTGTTATATGGATTAAAAGCCTTAATAAGCTTTGAAGATTAAGGATTGGTGTTATTTTCTAAAAGCTCATTAACTTAAAGTACTTGTTTTAAATGTTGAAATGGTTTTGGTGAACTATTGTTATACAAGAGAAAAATCCTTTTCGAACTATGTGTCTTCAAGTGAAAACTTTCAAGATTATTTGGTAATATCCTATTGGGGATTTTCAAAGATGCTTTATAAAAGATTTTCAAAGAAAAGGTTTTCTCCAAAATGTTTTAGAAACATTCTGATAGCCTAGATAGGTTATCGAGGATTCGGTTTTGAATTTGATTTTCACTGAACGAAAAATAAGTACTTAAGAAAGAGAATCTAGTACGTGAGACGTCGCCTCTAGTATTCAGTTATACGCACGTGATCTTGGATCAGTGTTAATTCGGGGCCATAAGTCCTTTTCATGATGTTCTGGACTAAGAGTCCAATTCTCAAAATCGAGGACAGTGCGTTCTGATTTTGTTGTTGTGGGCTATTGTCCTTATCATGTTAAGTTCAAAACATGAATAAAAGCATAAGTGATTTATATGACCACAACTCTTGACTGCGGCATCGGTCTCGGGCGTTGTGATTGAGCATTCGGACTGTGTGTCCTATGTTTCTGAGTTTTCAAGTGATGTGGAAATGATGATTAAGTTGTTAGCTTTGAGCTACGACAGTGAAAAAGAATGAACACAAAGAAAACCTTTTTAATAAAATATTTTCTCATGTGCATTTCACCAGGCAGACGTGCTTTCTTACATATCAGATACAAGGTGGTATCTGGGAGTCAGTCCATGTGACCGGTTCAGAGGCACATGTGACGTTGTTCGTCCCGAGACCTTAAATGCATGAGGGTATGGAGGCAACTGCCCAGTGGGCTAGAGATTGACCAACTCTAATTCTTCTCCAGTGGAAAACGGTGTTGATATCTCATGAGATTAAGTTAGAGCCTGATATTGAAATGCCATGCATATTTTCAAAGATTGACTATGCGGGTTTGAGACCCTTTGATATAACACTGTTATGTTATGTATATGCATGATTTGACTGCTTATATGATTATATGATGTATGTATCATGTATATGGTTGTTGTGGGATATATCTTATGATGGTATCTCACTCTTGTACATCTGTACGTTATGTTCTTTTCTTCTTGTATCGGGTATGCGCGTGCTTTTAGATGGATCCAAACGTTCCCTTGGCACAGTCGAGCTCGAGGAGCGAAGTGTTTGATCATGCTGGGATGGCAGGGAACTGGACTATACCTGAGGGTGTGACGACCGCGATGTATCGAGGACCAATCATGACTACCGAGACTTTTGCTAACGGAGTGCCCATACGAATGATTCATACCGTCGAGATGAGGACTGTGGCGCTTCCACCTCCATGGTACTACCTTTATACACTACAAGTCACCGGTCTCCTACATGAGCATTTTGATCCAGTTGAACCTCTTGCGGAGGATCCAGTGGAGGAGGATCCCGAAGAGGATCTCGAGGAAGAGCCTCTTGAGATGATAGAGGTCGAGGACGAGGAGGAGGAGGAGCCAGAGTACCATTCACAGGATCCCGGATATGACGACGTCCCTATCGACGATGGCGGTGACGTTATTGATCCGATGGCGGTGACGTTATTGATATCTCAGCTTCTAGTCGTCTCTCATTCAAACAGTTAACACAAGGACAATAAAACCTTCCGTTACCACCAATGTTAAAAATTTTCACTTTAATATCAAAAATACCAACCCCTCCTTTTTCACATCGGTTTTTTTAAAACCGATGTTAAAAAAATGGTTTTGGGACAAAAATAGGGTTAGAATTAGGGTTTTGGGTCTAAATTAGGGTTTGAATTATGGTTTTGGGTTAAAAATAGGGTTTTGGTTCAAAAATAGGGTTTTGGGTCAAATTTACGGTTTAGGGTCAAAAATAGGGTTTAGGGTTAGAAATAGGTTTTTGAGTTAAAAATAGGGTTTTGGGTCAAAAATAGGGTTAGAATTAGGGTTTTGGGTTAAAATTAGGGTTCAAGGTCAAATTTAGGGTTTTAGGTCAAAATTAGGGTTTAGGGTTTGAATTTGGGTTGAGTTTAAAATAGGGTTTTGGGTCAAAAATAGGGTTCGAATTAGGGTTTTGGGTCTAAATTAGGGTTAGGATTAGGGCTTTAGGTCAAAATTTGGGTTTTAGGTCCAAATTTGGGTTTTGGGTCAAAATTAAGGTTTCGGGTTTTGAGTTAAAAAAGGGTTTCGGAACAACAATAGGGTTAGAATTAGGGTTTTGTGTCTAAATTAGGGTTAGAATTAGGTTTTGGGTCAAATTTAGGGTTTATGATATAAATTAGAGTTTAGGGTCAAAATTAGGGCTTAGGGTTTGAATTAGGGTTTTGGGTAAAAAATAGGGTTTTGGGTTTAAATTAGGGTTTTGGATCAGAATTAGGGTTTTCACTCAAAATTATGGATTTGGGTGAAAATTAGGGTTTGGGGTTTGAATTAGGGTTTTGATTTAAAAATAGGGTTTTGGATCAAAAATAGGGTCAGAATTAGGGATTTGGGTTAAAATTAGGGTTTCGAGTCAAAATTAGGGTTCTGTGTCAAATTTAGGGTTTAGGGTCAAAAATAGGGTTTAGGGTTTGAATTAGGGTTTTGAGTTTAAAAAAGGGGTTTGGGTCAAAAATAGGGTTTGAGTTAGGTTTTTGGGTTTGAATTAGGGTTTTGGGTTAAAATTAGGGTTTCGGATCAAAATTTCGGTTTTGGGTCGAAATTAGGGTTTTGGGTCAAAATTAGGGTTCATGGTTTCAATTAGGGTTTTGAGTAAAAAATAGGGTTTTGGGGTCTAAATTAGGGTTTTGGGTCAAAATTAAGGCTTTGGGTTAAAATTATGGTTCTCGGACAGGGTTTTTGTTCTAAATTAGGGTTTTGGGTCAAATTTAGGGTTTAGGATCAAAATTAGGGTTTAGGGTCAAAATTAGGGTTTAGGGTTTGAATTAGTGTTTTGGGTTAAAAATAGGGTTTTGGGTCAGAATTAGGGTTTTGGGTCAAAATTAGGGCTTTAGGGTTTTTGGTCAAAATTTCAGTTTTGGGTCAAAATTAGGGTTTAGGATTTGAATTAGGGTTTTCTGTTAAAAAAAAAAAGGGTTTTGGGTCTAAATTAGGGCCAGAATTAGGGTTTTGTGTCCAAATTAGGGCTATGGGTTGAAATTAGGGTTGAGTTAAATGTAGGGTCAAATTGTAGGTTTTTGGGTTAAAATTAGGGTTTCGGGGCAAAATTAGGGTTATGGTTCAAATTTAGGGTTTAGGGTCAAAATTAGGGTTTAGGGTTTGAATTATGGTTTTGAGTTAAAAATAGGGTTTTGGGACAAAAATAGGGTTAGAAGTAGGGGGTTGGGTCTAAATTAGGGTTAGAATTATTGGTTTGGGTCTAAATTAGGGTTACAATTAGGGTTTTGGGTCAAAATTTGAGTTTTGGGTCAAAATTAAGGTTTAGTGTTTTTAGTTAAAAAAATGGTTTTGGGACAAAAATAGGGTTAGAATTAGGGTTTTGGGTCTAAATTAGGGTTTAGGGTCAAAATTAGGGTTTAGGGTTTGAATTAGGGTTTTGAGTTTAAAATAGGGTTTTGGTTCAAAAATAGGGTTCGAAATAGAGTTTTGGATCAGAATTACAGTTTTGGTTCAACAGGCTTTGGGTTTAAATTTGGTTTATGGGTCAAATTTACGGTTCTGCGTTAAATTTAGGGCTTTGAGTCAAAATTAGGGTTTAGGGTTTGAATTAGGGTTGAGTTAAAAATAGGGTTTTGGGATTAGAATTACGGTTTTGGATCAAAATTTGGGTTTTGGTTCCAAATTTGGGTTTTGGGTCAAAATTTAGGTTTCGGGTTTTAAGTTAAAAAAAGGGTTTTGGGACAAAAATAGGGTTAGAATTAGGGTTTTGATTTAAAAATAGGGTTTTGGATCAAAAATAGGGTCAGAATTAGGGATTTGGGTTAAAATTAGGGTTTCGAGTCAAAATTAGGGTTCTGTGTCAAATTTAGGGTTTAGGGTCAAAAATAGGGTTTAGGGTTTGAATTAGGGTTTTGAGTTTAAAAAAGGGGTTTGGGTCAAAAATAGGGTTTGAGTTAGGTTTTTGGGTTTGAATTAGGGTTTTGGGTTAAAATTAGGGTTTCGGATCAAAATTTCGGTTTTGGGTCGAAATTATGGTTTTGGGTCAAAATTAGGGTTCATGGTTTCAATTAGGGTTTTGAGTAAAAAATAGGGTTTGGGGTCTAAATTAGGGTTTTGGGTCAAAATTAAGGCTTTGGGTTAAAATTATGGTTCTCGGACAGGGTTTTTGTTCTAAATTAGGGTTTTGGGTCAAATTTAGGGTTTAGGATCAAAATTAGGGTTTAGGGTCAAAATTAGGGTTTAGGGTTTGAATTAGTGTTTTGGGTTAAAAATAGGGTTTTGGGTCAGAATTAGGGTTTTGGGTCAAAATTAGGGCTTTAGGGTTTTTGGTCAAAATTTCAGTTTTGGGTCAAAATTAGGGTTTAGGATTTGAATTAGGGTTTTCTGTAAAAAAAAAAAAAAGGGTTTTGGGTCTAAATTAGGGCCAGAATTAGGGTTTTGTGTCCAAATTAGGGCTATGGGTTGAAATTAGGGTTGAGTTAAATGTAGGGTCAAATTGTAGGTTTTTGGGTTAAAATTAGGGTTTCGGGGCAAAATTAGGGTTATGGTTCAAATTTAGGGTTTAGGGTCAAAATTAGGGTTTAGGGTTTGAATTATGGTTTTGAGTTAAAAATAGGGTTTTGGGACAAAAATAGGGTTAGAATTAGGGGGTTGGGTCTAAATTAGGGTTAGAATTAGGGGTTTGGGTCTAAATTAGGGTTACAATTAGGGTTTTGGGTCAAAATTTGAGTTTTGGGTCAAAATTAAGGTTTAGTGTTTTGAGTTAAAAAAATGGGTTTGCGACAAAAATAGGGTTAGAATTAGGGTTTTGGGTCTAAATTAGGTTTTAGGGTCAAAATTAGGGTTTAGGGTTTGAATTAGGGTTTTGAGTTTAAAATAGGGTTTTGGTTCAAAAATATGGTTCGAAATAGAGTTTTGGATCAGAATTAGAGTTTTGGGTCAATAGGCTTTGTGTTTAAATTTGGTTTATGGGTCAAATTTACGGTTCTGCGTTAAATTCAGGGCTTTGGGTCAAAATTAGGGTTTAGGGTTTGAATTAGGGTTGAGTTAAAAATAGGGTTTTGGGATTAGAATTACGGTTTTGGATCAAAATTTGGGTTTTGGTTCCAAATTTGGGTTTTGGGTCAAAATTTAGGTTTCGGGTTTTAAGTTAAAAAAAGGGTTTTGGGACAAAAATAGGGTTAGAATTAGAGTTTTGGGTCTGAGTTAGGTTTTAGGTCAAATTTGGGGTTTAGGATCAAAATTGTTTAGGGTTTGAATTATGGTTCTGGGTTAAAATTAGGGATTTGGGTCAAAATTAGGGTTTAGGGTTTGAATTAGGGTTTTGAGTTAAAAATAGGGTTTTGGGTCAAAATAGGGTTAGAATTAGGGTTTCGGGTCAAAATTAGGGTTCCGGGTCAAATTTAGGGTTTAGGGCCAAAAATAGGGTTTAGGGTTTGAATTAGGGTTGAGGTTAAATAGGGTTTTTGGTCAAAAATAGTGTTCGGGTTAGTGTTTAGGGTTTGAATTAGGGTTTACGATCAAAATTAGGGTTTAGGGTCAAAATTAGGGTTTAGGGTTTGAATTAGGGTTTAGGGTTTAGTGTTTAGGGTTTGAATTAGGGTTTTGGGTTAAAAATAGGGTTTTACGTCAAAATTAGCGTTTTGGGTCAGAATTAGGGTTTTCGGCCAAGATTAGGGCTTTGGGTCAAAATTAGGGTTTAGGGTCAAAATTAGGGTTTTGGGTTTGAATTAGGGTTTTGAGTTAAAAATAGGGTTTTTGGTCAAAAATTGGGTTAGAATTACGGATTTGGGTTAAAGTTAGGGTTTCGTGTCAAAATTAGGGTTTTGGCTTAAATTTAGGATTTAGGGTCAAAATTTGGGACAAAAATAGGGTCAGAATTAGGGTTTTGGGTCTAAATTAGGGTTTAGGGTTTGAGTTAGGGTTTTGGGTTAAAAATAGGGTTTTGGGTCTAAATTGGGATTTTAGGTCAGAATTTGGGTTTCTGGTCAAAATTAGTGTTGAGTAAAAAATAGGGTTTTAGGTCTAATTTAGGGTTAGAATTAGGGTTTTACGTCAAAATTTGGGCTTTGGGTTGAAATTAGGGTTATGGGTCAAATTTAGGGTTTATGGTCAAAATTTAGGTTTTTGGGTTGAAATTTGGGTTTCAGGTCAAAATTAGTGTTCTGGGTTAAATTTTGGGTTTAGGGTCAAATTTTGGGTTTAGGGTTTGAATTAGGGGTTTGAGTTAAAAATAGGGTTTTGGGACAAAAATAGGGTTAGAATTAGGGGTTTGGGTCTAAATTAGGGTTAGAATTAGGGTTTTAGGTCTAAATTAGGGTTTCGGGTCTAAATTAGGGTATTGGTCAAATTTAGGGTTTTGGGTCTAAATTAGAGTTTTAAGTCAGAATTAGGGTTTTGGGTCAAAATTTGGGATTTGGGTTAAAAATAGGATTTTGGGTCAAAATTTTGGTTTTGGGTCAAAATTAGTGTTCAGGGTTTGAATTAGGGTTTTGACTAAAAAATAGGGTTTTGGATCTAAATTATGGTTAGAATTAGGGTTTTGGGTCAAAATTAGGGCTTTTGGTTAAAATTAGGGTTCTCGCTCAAATTTAGGGTTTAGGGTCAAAATTTAGGTTTTTGGGTTTGAATTAGTGTTTTGAGTTAAAAATAGGGTTTTGAGACTTAAATAGGGTTAGAATTAGGGTTTTGGGTCTAAGTTAAGATTATAATTAGGGTTTTGGGTCACAATTGGGGTTTTGAGTCAGAATTAGGGCTTTGGGTTATAATTAGGGTTTTGGGTCAAAATTTCGGTTTTGGGTCCAAATTAGGGTTTTGGGTCAAAATTAGGGTTAGGGTTTGAATTTTGGCTTTGAGTTAAAAATAGGGTTTTTGGTCAAAAATAGGGTTAGAATTAGGGATTTGGGTTAAAATTAGGGTTTCCTGTCAAAATTAAGGTTCTGGGTCAATTTTTGGGTTCTAGGTCAAGTTTAGGGTTTGAATTTGGGTTTTGAGTTTAAAATAGGGCTTTGGGTTAAAAATAGGGATCGAGGTAGGATTTGAATTAGGGTTTTGGGTCTAAATTAGGGTTTTGTATCAAATTTAGGGTTTAGGATCAAAATTAGGGTTTAGGGTCCAAATTTGGGTTTAGGGTTTGAATTAGGGTTTTGGGTTAAAAATAGGGTTTTGGGTCAGAATTAGGGTTTTGGGTCAAAATTAGGGCTTTGGGTTATAATTAGGGTTTTGGGTCAAAATTTCGGTTTTGGGTCCAAATTAGGGTTTTGGGTCAAAATTAGGGTTTAGGGTTTTAATTAGGGTTTTGTGTTTAAAAAAGGGTTTTGGGTCAATAATAGGGTTCGAGTTAGGGTTTAGGGTTTGAATTAGGGTTTTGGGTCAAAATTAGGTTTTTAGGGTCAGAATTAGGGTTTTGGGTCAAATTTTGGGCTTAGGGTCAAATTTTGGGTTTAAAAATAGGGTTTTGGGTCTAAATTAGGGCACTACAAAAAAAAACAACTGTTTAGCGACCAGAATATTCGGTCGCTAAACTTTCTAATTCGGTCGCTATTTAATTTAGCGACCGAATTAGCGATCGATTCATGGTGGTGGCTGATAACCTGGTCGCTAACCTTTTAGAGACCGAAATAATAATTCGGTAGCTAAATGGCGACCGTAAATTCGGTAGCTAAATAATAAAAAATGGTCGCTACACGGTTGGTTGTATTTTTTGGGTAACCATTTTTAGCGACCGATAATCGGTTGCTAGTTCGGTCGCCAATGTTGGTTACTGTTAACCTATATTAGCGACGGATTTTCGGTCGCTAGATCACAATTTGTTAATATTAATTAAAGTTTAGCGACCGAATTATTGGTTTATAATTCGGTCGCTAAACTGGTTTTTATTAAAAAAAAATTAAATTTAAATTTTAAAATACTAATTTTTTTCTGTTTTTCTTTAAAGTTTAGCAAAATTACTAATAAAACACACCAAATTACTAATGAAATATACAATCATAATAAATAATGAATATATATATATATATATATATATATATATATAATAATCCAAAGTGTCGTACAAGAATCGTTTAATTATGATGAGGGGGAGGTGGAAGAATCCAATCATCCTCAACGTCCGTACCACCAACGTCTGCTATCTTATCGTCCTCTACAGTAGCAGCATCAGTAGCTGGCGGCGGAATTGGAGGAGCGGCAGCAGGCGGCACAACCGTCAGAGCATCACCCTGGGCAACTGGAGTCTGGATCCTCACCTGCTCCAACACCAACCGCGATGAACCGACCCCCGCTCGATGCTCGTCTCGCATCGCCCACTCTGGTGTGCTCGAGTCAACTGTGCAATCTGGTTCGCCATCTGTTGCTCTATCTCGCTCTTCTCCCGAAGCTCCGCGTTCAGCTGCGTGATGGTGTCCTGCATTTGGTGGAACTTCTCCTGAGGGACGGTATCGGCGTAGGAAGGACCAGGCATGCCGGATGATGAAGCGATAAACTCGCTTCCCAGGTGTTCGAGGCCATACACGTGCCCCTTCTTGTTCCTGCCCCCGACGACCTCCAAATAAATGGCATTATCATCGACGAAGATAGGAGAGCTGGGCCCATCACCAGTCAAGGCCTCATCTTGTGACTGTGAGGCACGTGATATGACATCGTCCTTCTTCTCATTGAAGGCCACCTACAAAGTATAGTTGAAGAGATTTAGTTAAAATTATAATCAATATTAACAAATCATTTATAATAAATTACAAGTGAACACTAAATTGTTTTTTTGCTTACAGCATAGTTACGGGCCTTGTCGTTGACCCATGTCCCCGACTTCAACTTCTTCGTCCTCTCCACCAACT
Source organism: Sophora flavescens (assembly GCA_030762895.1). Taxonomy (NCBI): domain Eukaryota; kingdom Viridiplantae; phylum Streptophyta; class Magnoliopsida; order Fabales; family Fabaceae; genus Sophora; species Sophora flavescens. The sequence continues at coordinate 4,046,950 of JAUPTC010000011.1, read as the reverse complement.
CCGTAGCGTGGGGGCCCGCTGTTTCTGTGCTTTCTGCACAGAAAAATATAATCTTAAATTCATAAGAATAATTAAAAATGAAAACTAATTAAATAGTATAATAAGTCAAAAGTTTAATGTATTACCAGCTCGTCGTAGTGGGCGGCGGCTGATTTAGACCTGCCGGTCCAAGCACATGCGCCACCATCAGAAGCTCGATTACGTCGAGCTATGGCCTGGATCTCCTGGAAATTCTCAGTAGCTCAGTACTGGTCCAGCTGCCTCCTGATCTCAGGATCCACCCACTTCCCCTTATTCTTACCCTTCCTCAGCTTGTTCGTCAGATTCTTCATGACCAGTGAGCCTTTATGCTCAAATATGTCCCTGACGAGACCCTCTAAAGCTACGTCCCACCTATACTCTTTCTGCAACTTATAGTTGTTAGGAAATTCATGTGTGTGTGTGTGTGTATATATATATATATATATATATATATATATATATATATATATATATATAATGTAAATTTAATTTAAATAACTTAATAAATTGTTACCTTAAACTCTTGAAACAACTGATCCCTATGGCCCCCTGGGATGGCCTTCCATGTAGGCCATGGACCATCAAACTTGCGTCGCAGGATCTTCGATATCGAATCAGAAGGCCCCTTCACGGACAGAAAGCTGCAGTAAAATTAGAGCATTAATAAATGTTATAGATAAAAAAAACAAGTAAATAGAAATTAACAGTACGTTATATATATTAAAAAATTAAATTAGCTTGCTCGTTATCCCCCCTGGGGATAAGAAGAATCCTCCTGTCGGATGGACCACGACTCTCCTGTTCCGATGATGATGATGGTCCTATCATAGGTGTGGATGATGAGGGTGCAGCCTGTGTCCCGACCACACGAGGCTGGGTAGGGGGTGCAACTCCATCACCCTGAGGTGTCCCGTCCACAGAGGTGCTGATATGGTGGTCTCGATCTGAAGGCTGTGGGTCGGCCGGCGAAGGGACTCTCGCAGCACGACCTCTGCCACGAGCACCACGACGAGCCCTACCTCTAGAGGAATCTGCCATCTGTGTAAGAAATGAAAAGATGATTACACAACAATGTAAATAATACAAAAATAAATTACCTAAGTAGAATGACATTTACACAATGAATTATAACATAAATAAATTACCTAAGTAGAATCTCCGTCACTAAATTCACCCTCACTCTCATCAGTCTCCGGCGTAATTTGCAACGGTACGTGGGGTCTTGAAAACTCATCATCTTGGTACGGAGCATCTTTTTCAGGCTGGTTGATTATGTTATCAGTAATTATACTGCGAGCCTTTATCTTAATAACACCCAACCAGCCTTGATGTCCTTCGGGATATGGTGAGTAATAAACCTGATCTGCCTGTTGTGAAAAAATGAATGGGTCGTACGCCTTATTATACCTACGAGACAGCCTAACTTGTACAATACCATATTTTTATCGATTTTTGTCCCTATGTCAAGAGTAGGATCAAACCAATCACACTTGAAGATAACTAACTTCATCACGGGGAAACCGGTATAATCGAGTTCAAGGATGTCAGTTACAACCCCATAGAAATCATCCTCTACATTGCCATCAGTGGCTTGCACACAAACACCATAGTTACTTGACTGAATTCCTTCATTCCATATTTTTGTGTTAAATTTATATCCATTTACAATGTAAGTATTCTATTATGTAACCCATCTGTTAGGTCCCCATGCCAAATTTCTCAACAATGGATTTTGAACATTGTTTTATGGATCTAGTACCTAAAAAATCAAATATTATATTATTCTTGTACATGCTATATATTTAAGGTGATAAAATCTATTGCAACAAATAAAGATGCTTAACCTACATATTTACTGAACCACGTAGCAATGTGAGAAGTAATTTCTTGATCAACCTGATCGTTTGAAATGTCAGGTTGGAGATCCCTTAGAAAATTGTTGTACATCCTACATATGGGAGATTAACAGCAGGACGATTAATAATCATAAATGTCAATTGAACTTATAAAAGACATTGTAGAAACTTACTCTAAATATGGCGCCACCTCTTCACAATTTTGAAGGATATACAGATGAGCAGCATTAATGTCACTCTGCTCCAAGAAATATCCTTTTGATTTGCCACTAAATCTGCCCGGATAGTTGAATATTGATATAGGAGGACTAGTTGAACTTCCTTCGCCCGAATCAATGTTTCTAGGCATCCTTGTCCTTCTCGTGTTAACTTCGTCCGGATAGTAATAAGAGGCAAAAGTGGAAGTCTCCTCTACTAAGTATGCTTCACAAATGGAACCCTCCACTCGTGCCTTGTTCTTGACTTTGTGTTTAAGGGAGTGCAGGAACCTATTAAAGAGGGATACATACAAATAATTACTAGTTTTAGGGAAAACTAAACTATGATTTTGTGTTCGTGAACTTCATATGTATTAAGTAAAATAGTTGATGTTGTTTACCTCTCAAATGGATACATCCAGCGGTATTGGACTGGGCCACCAACTCTTGCTTCGTAAGGTAGATGAACTGGCAGGTGTTATATGGAATCAAAGAAACTCGGTGGGAAGATTTGCTCCAGCTTACATAACAAAACGGGTATCTTGACTTCCATATCCTTTAATTGATTCACATTTAGTGTTGTCGATGTAAGCTCCCTGAAAAAGTGGCTAAGCTCAACAAGTGGGTTCCAAATTTGCTTCGGTAATGCGTCGAACGCAATTGGAAGCAACTGTTGCATGAACACATGGCAATCATGACTCTTCATTCCATGTAACTTTGCTTCCTTAATGTCAACACATCTACCCAGATTGGAAGCATACCCATCTGGTAACTTTAGTTCTTTAACCCACTTACAGATGGCCACTTTCTGTGTTTTTCTTAGTGTATAACTTGCCTTCGGTTTGATAAGTCTTCCACGACCACCGTCCTGCAACTCAAGCTCCTTCCGATTAAAAATTTCAGCCAGATCCAATCGGGCTTTATTTGTATCCTTTGTCTTCCCCTTGATGTCCATCACAGTGTCAAACACATTCAAAAACACATTCCTCTCAGTATGCATGACATCAATGTTGTGACGGAGTAGCTGCGTCCTCCAATACAGCAACCTCCAAAATATACTTTGTTTTGTCCAATGATGGTTGACGCCATAATCAGGAATATATTCTCCTTGGTATTCATGGACGAGCGGTAAGTACTGTACTCTCCACCATACATTAGGACCAGTCAAACGTGGTGGAGGCGGTGTTGCCTTCGATCGCTCCATACATATTGGGCATCCAAGCTTCCCCACGGTCATCCAACCCGACATCATCCCATAAGCGGGAAATTCGTTGATAGTCCACATCAAAGCTGCTTTCATCATGAAATTTTGCCTCAAAGATACGTCATATGTCAGCACACCATCATTCCACAGCATCGTCAACTCATCTATCAGCGGCTTCAAGTACACATCAATCTTACATTTTGGATTAGACGGACCCAGAATTATGACTGTTAGGAACATAAACTCCCGCTTCATGCACCTCCCCGGGGGAAGATTATAAGGAGTCAAGATAACCGGCCAACCAGAGTATGCTTTTCCAGACTGCCCGAAAGGATCAAATCCATCAGTAGATAACCCCAATCGGGTGTTCCGAGGGTCCTGCGAAAATGCCATATGAACCCTATCAAAATGCTTCCAAGCTTCTCCATCAGATGGATGACACAAGACATCTTGCTCCCTCTCATGCTCACTATGCCACCTCATGTGAGCTGCAGTGGCCATCTAAGAGTACAATCTTGTAAGTCTTGGCACGAGCGGAAAGTACCACATTTTTTTGAGCGACCTCTTCTTCTCAATGCCCATCCTAGTGGTTGTCTTATACCGATCCACACCACAAAATCGACAACATGTTATGCTTTCCGCTAAATCATCCTTATAGTACAATATACATCCATTCGGGCAACAATCAATTTTCAAACACCCCAGACCCAAATTTTCCACAGACTTCTTAGCATGATAAAAACTAGTAGGCATCCAATTGTCTTCTGGCAACGCCTTGGACGCTGACCTGGTGAGGCGATTAAAACAACCTTCTTGCATATTTTAGTCAGATTTGATACTCAACCATTCCATGCACATCGACAACTCCGTGTACTCCCGACATCCTTCCCACAATGGAGATCATGCAACACTCAGCATATCATAGAATAATTGAGCTTCGGGATTCGGATTCTCCTCTATGTATTGGGAACCCATTCCACCATCTTCTCCCCCATCTTCTTCTAGTACAACACCAATCGATGGTCCAGCAGGATCCATTATCATCTGCTCGTATGGATTCAATTCTTCCCTCCGATCACCACTTCCATAGTACGAACCTTCAAACACAATCGGGTTTAAATCAGGCAACGTCTCACCATGGTTACTCCACCAATAGTAACCAGGCATGAAGCCCTTCTCATAAAGATTGGCTACAACTCTATACTCTTCCCTAAGACGTTTATTCCGATCCAACCTATGATACATCCATTTCCGATTCTCCGGAATATCCATTGCTGGCAATTAAATAGCCTGACCAATCCAACAATAACACTTATATATTACGGTGCATTCCAATAACTCCATCAATCTCGTTCTTATGACAAGGTATGAACCTATCCCATTCGAGAAGAAACCTTTACTACACTCGGCTAATAATAGTTATTCCCATATTCAAATACCTTATACTTGACAAAATTTTGCCAGCATTTCCCATCGGTCTCCAAGTACACGACTCGAGCATGGTGAGAATCACCGCGATCAAGTATGCACCAGGAGAACAAAAGGAAATGCATCCGACCGAGATTTCAACAAGTATATAAGGTATTTGAACATTGAAATGACTATTGTACGAGTGTGAAAAAGGTTTTTTCCCAAACTGTCCCACTTGGACAATTCAAGATTCAATACAATGAGCATGCATACCCTGAGAAGGTATGCATGCTCATTAATATTGAATCTCAAACAGGAAACTAAGGCTTTTGTAAATTAATAATTAAATCTAACAGAAAATAAAACCATTAACCTATAAATATAGTTGAGCTTATATATTGCAACGTAAATCAATACAAACTTAGATAAAATATTGTAGCAAACATCCTATTGAGCTCTGCTCTCCACTAACAAGTAACACATAATTGTCAAACACATGCATAACTTCTAAATTATCAGCACACAACCAGCATCCAGCCTTTCGGACTGGTTCACATCCTATTGAGCTCTGCTCTCCACTAACAAACAACACATATTGGCAAACACATGCATAAACATTAAATTATCAACACACAAATCCTATCGAGCTCCGCACTCCACTAACAAACAACACAACTTCACATTACACATTACAGATACCACACAAATCAAGGCAGAATAAAGATGTAGTTAACTTACCTCAGCTCCCAGCAAAGAATGATAAATACTGATAAAGATCGAGGAGTGCTACAAGTGATTAAATTCAACAGTCTGTTCAAAAATAAGTTATTAAATTCATTTCACATGTGACTTAGACATCTCAACAGATACGGTTGAATAAGACCATGTCATGGTAGTCATGGACTCTAGAATTAACAAAATGCTTTTATTCTTATAATCACTAGCCAACTTTATATTCCATGATTTATATACATTGTTAGTTACATGGTTTGATTTACACTTAGGATCATTTGTGAAGCTCATCCACAACTCTTTAGGTCTCTTACAAGCCAACAAACAATTTGTTTCCTTAATATTAATTTTTCTCAAATGTGTCAATGCCTTGTCAAACATGTACTTATTATGAACCATACCAACAACCCATAACAAAGTTTCCAGCATTAAAGTGTTATACACCTCTTAGTGAAATTATTCAATAGGGGATTACAATAAAACCTACATAAACAACTTACAACACATAGTCACACAACCATAATTGAATAAAATTGATGCACATCACCACATTGTATCTGATTCAAGTACCATCTATAAGCAACAAAATCAATCAAAACAAAGAAATTAGAAGCTATATACATGTGTTTTGCATAAGGGAATGTTCACAACCCCATCAACAACTATGTCCCTGGTGATGCTGCCCTTTCACTATAAAATCCTTGAACCCTTTATTCCCAACATCAAACAAAACACATCCAAAGCCTATCTATTTATGTTCTATATTCTTGTTATCATCTAAAATCCAAATCATGAATTGGCATCAACATAAAATAGACAATCACAAAAGCATTGAATGAATGGAAATTTTAACCTACACAAAACACTAGACACTATGACCCATCCCATCATAGTAGCAATACAACAAACCTTAAAGATAAGGAATGAGGGATGATAATTTTACCTCCTTAGTGATGAACAAAGACGCAGCAAGTGGATGAGGAAGTGGAGCAGTGGTGGCTCACCGGGAGTTGCGTAGTGGTGGCTCACCGGAGGTGTGCTAGACAGAGAAAGAGAGAAATTAGATAGAGAGGAAGAGAGCAAGAGAGAATGAGAAAGAGACACAAAGCAATAGATAACTTATGGTGGTGATGTTGTGGTGGTGTTGGTGGTGGCGCGACCGGAGCTTGTAGGTGACGGGAGAGAGCGAATGTCTGTGGGGGAGGAGTTGTTGCGCGTGAGAGAGAAGAGAAGAAAAGAGAGAAATGGGGGAAGAGAGGAAGGAAATCGTGATTTAGGGATTTTATTTTTAGCGACCGAATTATTCGGTCGCTAAATCGGTCGCTAACTGGGTTAGTTTGAAATTTGAATTCATAAATTTAGCGACCGATTTAAAAGTGGTCGCTAACACGCTCTATTTTAATTTTTTTACGTGCCGTTTAGCGATCGAATTAATATCGGTTGCAAATATAGATAAAATTTAACCGTTACATTTAACTCGGTCGCCATTTCGGTCACTAAAAAGCCAGCAAGTTTTGACTTTTACTTTCCGTTATTTAGCGACCGAAATAGCAACCGATAACTCTGCTACGCTCAATTTCGGTCGCAGTATCAACTATAACCTGGTTTCATGAAGATGCTAAAATCGGTCGCCATTTTGGTCGCAAACAGCAACCAACAAATTCGGTCACTATTTTCGGTCGCTAAATAACGTTTTTTTGTAGTGGGGTTAGAATTAGGGGTTTGGGTCTAAATTAGGGTTTTAAGTCAGAATTAGGGTTTTGGGTCAAAATTAGGGATTTGGGTTAAAATTAGGGTTTTGGATCAAAATTTCGGTTTTGGGTTCAAATTAGGGTTCAAGGTTTGAATTAGGGTTTTGAGTAAGGTTTGGGGTCTAGTTTTGGGTCAAAATTAGGGCTTTGGGTTAAAATTAGGGTTCTGGGACAGGGTTTTGGTCTAAATTAGGGTTTTGGGTCAAATTTAAGGTTTAGGATCAAAATCAGGGTTTAGGGTTTGAATAAGGGTTTTGGGTTAAAATTAAGGTTTTGGGTCAGAATTAGGGTTTTGGGTCAAAATTAGGGCTTTGGGTTATAATGAGGGTTTTGGGTCCAAATTAGGGTTTTGGGTCAAAATTAGGATTTAGGGTTTGAATTAAGGTTGAGTAAAAAAAAGGGGTTTGGGTCTAAATTGGGGCTAGAATTTGGGTTTTGGGTCAAAATTAGGGCATTGGGTTGAAATTAGGGTTCAAGGTTAAATTTAGTGTTTAGGGTCAAAATTTAGGTTTTTGGGTTAAAATTAGGGTTTCGGGTCAAAATTAGGGTTCTGGTTCAAATTTAGGGTTTAGGGTCAAAATTAGGTTTTAGGGTTTGAATTAGGGTTTTGAGTTAAAAATAGGGTTTTGGGTAAAAATAAGGCTAGAATTAGGGGTTTGGGTCTAAATTAGGGTTTTGGGTCAAAATTTGAGTTTTGGGTCTAAATTAAGGTTTAGGGTTTTGAGTTAAAAAATTGCTTTTGGGACAAAAATAGGGATAGAATTAGGGTTTTGGGTCTGAATTATGGTTTTGGATTAAAAATAGGGTTTGGGTCTGAACTAGGGTTTTGGGTCAAATTTAGGGTTTACGGTCAAAATTAGTGTTTAGGGTTTGAAATAGGGTTGAGTTAAAAATAGAGTTTTGGGTCAAAATTAGGGTTAGAATTAGGGTTTTGGGTCTAAATTAGGGTTAGGATTAGGGTTTTAGGTCCAAATATGGGTTTTGGGTCAAAATTAAGGTTTCGGGTTTTGAGTTAAAAAAGTGTTTTGGGACAAAAATAGGGTTAAAATTAGGGTATTGTGTCTAAATTAGGGTTAGAATTAGGTTTTGGGTCAAATTTAGGGTTTAGGATCAAAATTAGGGTTTAGGGTTTGAATTAGGGTTTTGGGTTAAAATTCGGGTTTCGGGTCAAAATTAGGGTTCTGGGTTAAATTTAGGGCTTTGGGTCAAAATTAGGGTTTAGGGTTTGAATTAGGCCTTTGAGTTAAAAATAGGGTTTTGGGTCAAAAATAGGGTTAGAATTAGGGTTTTGGTTTAAAATTACGGTTTCGTTTCAAAATTAGGGTTCTGGGTTAAATTTAGGGTTTATGGTCAAATTTTGGGTGTATGGTTTGAATTAGGGTTTTGAGTTAAAAATAGGGTTTTGGGACAAAAATAGGGTTAGATTTAGGATTTTGGGTCTAAATTAGGGTTAGGATTAGTGTTTTAGGTCAAAATTTGGGTTTTAGGTCCAATTTTGTGTTTTGGGTCAATATTAAGGTTTCGGGTTTTGAGTTAAAAAAGGGGTTTTGGGACTAAAATAGGGTTAAAATTAGGGGGTTTTTTTTGTCTAAATTAGGCTTAGAATTAGGTTTTGGGTCAAATTTAGGGTTTAGGATCAAATTTTGGGTCAAAATTAGGGTTTAGGGTTTGAATTAGGGTTTTGGGTTAAAATTAGGGTTCAGGGTTAAATATAGGGCTTTGGGTCAAAATTAAGGTTTAGGGTTTCAATTAGGGCTTTGGGTCAAAAATAGGGTTAAAATTAGGGTTTCGTTTCAAAATTAGGGTTCTGGGTTAAATTTAGGGTTTAGGGTCAAAATCTGGGTTTAGGGTTTGAATTAGGGTTGAATTAAAAATAGGGTTTTGGGACAAAATAGGGTTAGATTTAGGTTTTTGGGTCTAAATTAGGGTTAGGATTAGGGTTTGAGGTCAAATTTTGGGTTTTAGGTCCAAATTTGGGTTTTGGGTCAAAATTAAGGTTTCCGGTTTTGAGTTAAAAAAAGGGTTTTGGGACAAATATAGGGTTAAAATTAGGGTTTTGTGTCTAAATTAGGGTTAGAATTAGGTTTTGGTTCAAATTTATGGTTTAAGACCAAAATTAGGGCTTTGGGTCAAAATTAGGGTTTAGGGCTTGAATTAGGGTTTTGATTTCAAAATAGGGTTTAGGGACACAAATAGGGTCAAAATTAGGGATGTGGGTTAAAATTAGGGTTTCGGGTCAAAATTAGGGTTCTGGGTCAAATTTAGGGTTTACGGTCAAAAATAGGGTTTAGGGTTTGAATTAGGATTTTGAGTTTAAAAAGGTTTTGGGTCAAAAATAGGGTTAGTTTTACGGATTTGGGTTAGAATTAGGGTTTAGGGTTTGAATTAGGGTTTTGGGTTAAAAATAGGGTTTTGGGTCTAAATAGGGATTTTGGGTCAGAATTTGGGTTTTGGGTCAAAATTAATGTTTTGAGTAAATAATAGGGTTTTGGGTCTAAATTAGGGTCAGAATTAGGGTTTTGCGTCAAAATTAGCGTTTTTGGTTGAAATTAGGGTTTTCGGTCAAAATTTAGGGTTCTGGGTTAAATTTAGGGTTTAGGTTCAAAATTTAGGTTTTTGGGTTGAAATTTGGGTTTCTAGTCAAAAGTAGTGTTCTGGGTTAAATTTAGGGTTTAGGGTCAAATTTTGGGTTTAGGGTTTGATTAGGGTTTTGAGTTAAAAATAGGGTTTTGGGACAAAAATAGGGTTAGAATTAGGGGTTAGGGTCTAAATTAGGGTTTTGGGTCAAAATTAGGGTTTCGAGTCTAAATTAGGGTTTTGGGTCAAATTTAGGGTTTTGGGTCTAAATTAGGGTTTTAAGTCAGAATTAGGGTTTTGGGTCTAAATTAGGGATTTGGGTTAAAAATAGGCTTTTGGGTCAAAATTTTGGTTTTGGGTCAAAATTAGGGTTCAGGGTTTGAATTAGGTTTTTGACTAAAAAATAGGGTTTTGTGTCTAAATTATGATTAGAATTAGGGTTTTGGTTAAAATTAGGGTTCTCGTTCAAATTTATGGTTCTGGGTTAAATTTAGGGTTTAGGGTCAAAATTTAGATTTTTGGGTTTGAATTAGTGTTTTGTGATAAGCCTCTGTCTCGTCTAGTTTTATAACTAGTAAGACCATGGTTTTTGTACTAATTATTCGAGTTTAATCTCGTTTTCGCCCAAATTTGGATTTAATTGTCCTCAACCAACATTTTGAGTCTCCTAAGTAGTTTTAGGATATTTTAGTTAATTTTGAGTCAAATAAAGCATTTACTGCTATTTCATATTTTCAGGTTAATGAGAAGAGCAAAAAGTGAAGGACACTTAAAGCAGAAGCCATCACGCCCAGGCCGTGACACTGGTCACGGCCGTGATGAGCTACCCATGAAGACCAGAAACCATCACGGCCCAGCCATGATACCCATCACGGGCGTGATGAGAATACCCTGAAGATTAGAGATCATCACGGCCTAGCCGTGATGGAGGTCACGGTCGTGACAGATCAGCACCCATTGACAGAATTGATCACGACCTGGCCGTGATGGGCATCACGGCCGTGACAGACTAGAATTTGAATGCGCGCCCTTGGCAGAACACGTCACGGCCTAGCCGTGATGGCCATCACGGGCGTGACGCGCACCTGATCTATAAAAAACAATTTTCACTATTTACGAATTATTCCAAAGGCTTTTATTACGTTTGTGATGGAGAACTAATCACCAGGGATTAGTATGATGTAATCAATTTCCACCGACACTTGAGGTTCCATAATTCCCAATCAAATTGTTTATCCCTTTCAGTATTATGCCATATGCCTTGTTTGCTTAATTCAAGTTATATAGAACAAGTATTGATTAATTTTGATGATTCTATGTTCCTTTACCTTCATCGCGTTTGCTTAATCCGCATGTGTTTGATCGTGTTTGCATAATTCACGATAGCTTTAATCCGTCTTCTTAATTCGGAAATTAGGAACATATATCTTGTAGTGTCAATTGCGCTTGTTTAATTGCTGCTACATTTGAAAAGGGAATAGAATCCGCTTAGGGCATGGAAATTATATGAATCAATGATAGTTGGGAAACCGAAACAGTAGATTAATCGTTCTAGCTTATTGATAATCACTTAATTGCACTGTTACCTTAATCGAATCTTAAACCTAAAACTCTCCCCCCCCCCCCCCCCCCAAATCGATTTGTGATTGCATGATATATGTTATGCCTACTTCTGTTCAATTTTATTAAATTTAGCTTAGATGTATTGCATGATATATGTTGACTATTGATGATTTCCCCCTAGGTTTTGAAAATCGAAAATTTGATCCCCATGTGAAAAATTGAAAATCGAACTTTGACAAAATTTTATTGTGATTGCTTAATTTATGACAAGTTTGGGGTGAAGGGGTGCACACACTAGGAATTGTATCTCGGTCAAACAATTTGGAAAAATGTCCAGGTGAGGAATTTGAGCCTCCAACATTGTTTTTAATTGTGTGAATCACTTTTAAGCTGCACTTTCCCGAATTTGCTTGAATCTCTTCATGGTTTGCATGTTTATATGGTTGCATCAAATGATTTAGGCAATTTTCTTTGAAATAATTACTTGGCCTAAAAAGAACCATCCCTAATGCATGTTCCCTAGTTAGCCACATTGTGCCTAATAAGCCTATTGTTTCTTGATGACCTTATGTTGTAAGCCAAAAATCTGGAAAAACCATATTAACCCAATCTTAGGATTAGGAGAGCATGGAAGCTTAGCAAGAGAAGGGTTGTAAGAAAGTAAGTTTGGGGTGGCTACAAGGTTTGATATGTCATTCTCGGTTGAGAAAAAGAAAAAATAAAGGTTGATGCCAAGGTCAAAAAAAAAAAGTCAAAAGAAAAGGGGCAAAAACAAAAAGCTTGGCAAGAAAAAGGTTGTAGCCACCCAAAGCATCAAAAAGAAAAATGGAAAAAGGAATTAGAGTGAAAATAATGGTGTACAGGCTTCATGCTCTCTTAATTCCTAGGGATGTAAAGCCTAGTACCTTTGAATAATCCTACCCTTAGCTAGGCCCCATTACAACCTTTAAAAGACCTTTTGATGTTGCATTCATGTTTTCGTGGGAACTATTTTGAGATGGAAATCAAATTCATGGGAAGTGCTCTTGAAATGTGAAATTGAGTGAAAAGTTGATAGCCTAGACAAATTGAGCGAATGAGTGAAATATTAAATGCCCTCGTGAGGAAGGCAATTGTTTGAAATTGGTGATCTCCCTTTTGTGTGTAACTTGGATCCTCGACTCAGATTATTGATTGCATGAATGATGGAATTCTCAATTGTTTAAAGTAAATGAATGTGGGGATTACATTGTTGCAAAGGGGGAAAACATTGGAGAAAAATTGTTTTGTTAAAATTGCATGAAGTTTGTGCGAAATTGGTTGAATCCTTTAAGCTTGCCAAGTTTGAGTCTTTTTGAGTTTTAGTTTACTTGGGGACAAGCAAAGTTTAAGTTTGGGGTATTTTGATAAGCATCTGGCTCGTCTAGTTTTATAACTAGTAAGACCATGGTTTTTGTACTATTTATTCGAGTTTAATCTCGCTTTCGCCCAAATTTGGATTTAATTGTCCTCAACCAACATTTTGAGTCTCTTAAGTAGTTTTAGGATATTTTAGTTAATTTTGAGTCAAATAAAGCATTTACTGCTATTTCATATTTTCAGATTAATGAGAAGAGCAAAAAAGGAAGGACACTTAAAGCAGAAGCCATCACGCCCAGGCCGTGACACTAGTCACGGCCGTGATGAGCTACCCAATGAAGACCAGAAACCATCACGGCCCAGCCGTGATGCCCATCACGGGCGTGATGAGAAGACCCTGAAGATCAGAGAGCATCACGACCTAGCCGTGATGGAGGTCACGGCCATGACAGATCAGCACCCATGGACAGAATTGATCACGGCCATGACAGACTAGAATTTGAATGCGCGCCCTTGGCAGAACACGTCACGGCCTGGCCGTGATGGCCATCACGGCCGTGACGCACACCTGATCTATAAAAAGGCATCAGGGCAGACAGAAAAAAAAAACAATTTTCACTATTTATGAATTATTCCAAAGGTTTTTATTACGTTTGTGATGGAGAACTAATCACCAGGGATTAGTCTGTTGTAATCAGTTTCCGCCGACACTTGAGCTTCCATAATTCCCAATCAAATTACTTATCCCTTTCAATATTATGCTATATGCCTTGTTTGCTTAATTCAAGTTATATAGAACAAGTATTGATTAATTTCGATGATTCTATGTTCCTTTACTTTGATCGCATTTGCTTAATCCGCGTGTGTTTGATCGTGTTTGCTTAATTCACGATAGCTTTAATCCGTCTGCTTAATTCGGAAATTAGGAACATATATCTCGTAATGTCAATTGCCCTTGTTTAATTGATGCTACATTCGAAAAGGGATTAGAATCCGCTTAGGGCATGGAAATTATATGAATCAATGATAATTGGGAAACCGAAACAGTACATTAATCGTTCTAGCTTATTAATAATCACTGAATTGCACTGTTTCCTTAATCGAATCTTAAACCTAAAACTCCCACCCCAAATCGATTTGTAGGTTAATAATAATCCAAGAGTCCTTCAGATACGATACTCGAGTTGTCGTTCCCTAACTACAGTTTTTCTTCTAATTACTCGTTTTTGAACCGTGTGCGACAGCGAATCATTTTGATTTAAAAATAGGGTTTTGGGACATAAATAGGGTTAGAATTAGGGTTTTGGGTCTAAATTAGGGTTTTGGGTCAAAATTAGGGTTTGGGGCTTGAATTAGGGTTTTGAGTTTAAAATAGGGTTATGGTTCAAAAATAGGGTTAGAAATAGAGTTTTGGATCAGAATTAGGGTTTTGGGTCAAAAGGCTTTGGGTTAAAATTTGGTTTATGGGTCAAATTTATGGTGTTGGGTTAAATTTAGGGTTTAGCATCAAAATTTAGGGTTTGGGGTAGAAATTAGGGTTTCGGGTCGAAATTAAGGTGCTGGGTTAAATTTAGGGTTTAGGGTCAAATTTGGGTTTAGGGTTTGAATTAGGGTTTTGAGTTAAAAAAAGGGTTGTGGGACAAAAATAGGGTTAGAATTAGGGTTTTGGGTCTAAATTTGGGTTAGGATTAGGGTTTTGGGTCAAATTTGGGTTCTAGGTCAAAATTAAGGTTTCGGGTTTTGAGTTAAAAAAAGGGTTTTGGGACAATAATAGGGTTAGAATTAGGGTTTTGGGTCAAAATTAGGGTTAGAATTAGGATTTGTGTCAAATTCAAAATTAGGGTTTAGGGTTTGAATTAGGGTTTCGGGTTAAAATTAGGGTTTCTGGTCAAATTAGGGTTCTGGGTTAAATTTAGGACTTTGGGTCAAATTTTGGTTTAGGGTTTGAAATAGGGTTTTGGGAGAACAATAGGGTTAGAATTAGGGTTTCGGGTCTAAATTAGGGTTAGGATTAAGGCTTTGTGTCAAAATTTGTGTTTTTGGTCAAAATTAAGGTTTCGGGTTTTGAGTTAAAAATAGTGTTTTGAGACAAAAATAGGGTTAGAATTAGGGTTTTGGTTTAGGATTTAGGGTTTGAATTAGGGTTTTGAGTTAAAAATAGGGTTTTGGGTCTAAATTTGGGTTAAGATTAGGGTTTTGGGTCAAAATTTGGGTTTTGGGTCAAAATTAAGGTTTCGGGTTTTGAGTTAAAAAAAGGGTTTTGGGACAAAAATAGGGTTAGAATTAGGGTTTTGGGTCTAAATTAGGGATAGAAGTAGGCTTTGTTTCAAACTTAGGGTTTTGGGACAAAAATAGGGTTAGAAATAGGGTTTTGGGTCTAAATTTGGGTTAAGATTAGGGTTTTGGGTCAAAATTTGGGTTTTAGGTCAAAATTAAGGTTTCGGGTTTTGAGTTAAAAAAAAGGGTTTTATGGCAAAAATAGGGTTAGAATTAGGGTTTTGGGTCTAAATTAGGGTTAGAAGTAGGCTTTGTTTCAAACTTAGAGTTTAGGATCAAAATTAGTGTCAAAATTAGGGTTTAGGGTTTGAATTAGGTTATTTTGTTAAAATTAGGGTTTCGGGTCAAAATAAGGGTTAGAATTAAAATGAAGCGCTGAGGGACAAATTTTGAGTTAAGGTTTGAATTCAGGTTGTCGGGTCAAACTTAGGGGTTAGGGTTTGAATTAAATTTAGGGTTTTTGGTCAAAATTTCGTTTTTGGGTTAAAATTAGGGTTTCGGGTCAAATTTAGGGTTCTGGTTCAAATTTAGGGTTTAGGATCAAAATTAGGGTTTATGGTTTGAATCAGGGTTTTGAGTTAAAAATTGGGTTTTGGGACAAAATTAGGGTTAAAATTAGGTGTTTGGGGTCAAAATTTGAGTTTTGGGTCATAATTAAGGTTTAGGGTTTATAGTTAAAAAATGGTTTTGGGATAAAATTAGGGTTAGAATTAGGGTTTTGGGACTAAATTAGGGTTTAGGATGAAAACTAGGGTATAGGGTTTCAATTAGCGTTTTGAGTTTAAAATAGGGTTTTGGTTCGAAAATAGGGTTAGAGATAGAGTTTTGGATCAGAATTAGGGTTTGGGGTCAAAAGGCTTTGGGTTAAAATTAGTTTTATGGGTCAAATTTACGGTTCTGGGTTAACTTAAGGGTTTAGCATCAACATTTAGGGTTTTGGGTAAAAATTAGGGTTTCGGATCAAAATTAGGGTGCTGGGTTAAATTTAGGGTTTGAATTAGCGGTTTGAGTTAAAAATAGGGTTTTGGGACAAAAATAGGGTTTTGGGTCTAAATTAGGGTTGTGTCAAATTTAGGGTTTTGGGTCAAAAATAGGATTTTGGGTTTGAATTAGGGTTTATGGTTTGAATTAGTGTTTTGGGTTAAAAATAGGGATTTATTTCATAATTAGGGTTTTGGGTCAGAATTAGGGTTTTCGGTCAAGATTAGGACTTTGGGTCAAAATTAGGTCTTAGGGTCAAAATTAGGGTTTTGGGTCAAAATTTCGGTTTTGGGTCCAAATTAGGGTTTTGGGTCAAAATTAGGGTTTAGGGTTTGAATTAGGGTTTTGGGTCTAAATTTGGGTTAGGATTAGGGTTTTGGCTCAAATTTGGATTCTGGGTCAAAATTAAGGTTTCGGGTTTTGAGTTAAAAAAAGGGTTTTGGGATAATAATAGGGTTAGAATTAGGGTTTTGGGTCTAAATTTGTGTTAGAATTAGGATTTGTGTCAAATTCAAAATTAGGGTTTAGGGTTTGAATTAGGGTTTTGGGTTAAAATTAGGGTTTCGGGTCAATTTAGGGTTTCGGGTTAAATTTAGGACTTTGGGTCAAATTTTGGTTTAGGGTTAAATAGGGTTTTGGGAGAACAATAGGGTTAGAATTAGGGTTTCGGGTCTAAATTAGGGTTATGATTAAGGTTTTGTGTCAAAATTTGTGTTTTTGGTCAAAATTAAGGTTTCGGGTTTTGAGTTAAAAATAGTGTTTTGGGACAAAAATAGGGTTAGAATTAGGGTTTTGGTTTAGGATTTAGGGTTTGAATTAGGGTTTTGAGTTAAAAATAGGGTTTTGGGTCTAAATTTGGGTTAAGATTAGGGTTTGGGGTCAAAATTTGGGTTTTGGGTCAAAATTAAGGTTTCGGGTTTTGAGTTAAAAAAAGGGTTTTGGGACAAAAATAGGGTTAGAATTAGGGTTTTGGGTCTAAATTAGGGTTAGAAGTAGGCTTTGTTTCAAACTTAGGGTTTTGGGACAAAAATAGGGTTAGAAATAGGGTTTTGGGTCTAAATTTGGGTTAAGATTAGGGTTTTGGGTTAAAATTTGGGTTTTTGGTCAAAATTAAGGTTTCGGGTTTTGAGTTAAAAAAAGGGTTTTAGGACAAAAATAGGGTTAGAATTAGGGTTTTGGGTCTAAATTAGGGTTAGAAGTAGGCTTTGTTTCAAACTTAGCGTTTAGGATCAAAATTAGGGTCAAATTTATGGTTTAGGGTTTGAATTAGGGTTTTTGGTTAAAATTAGGGTTTCGTGTCAAAATTAGGGTTCTGGGTTAAATTTAGGGCTTTGGGTCAAAATTTGGTTAAGGGTTTGAATTAAAGTTTTTAGTTAAAAATAGGGTTTTGGGTCAAAAATATGGTTAGAATTAGGGTTTTGGGTTAAAAATAGGGTTTCGGGTCAAAACTAGAGTTCTGGGTCAAATTTAGGGTTTAGGGTCAAAAATATTTGTTTTGGGTTTGAATTAGGTTTTTCAATCAAAATTAGGGTTTAGGGTTTGAATTAGGGTTTTGGGTCAGAATTAGGGTTTTCGGTCAAGATTAGGGCTTAGGGTCAAAATTAGGGTTTTGGGTCAAAAATTCGGTTTTGAGTTTAAAAAAGGGTTTTGGGTCAAAAATAGGGTTAAAATTTGGGATTTGAGTTAAAATTAGGGTTTCGTGTCAAAATTCGGTTATGGGTCAAATTTAGGGCTTTCGGTTAAAATTAGGGTTCTAGGACAGGGTTTTGCGTCAAAATTAGGGTTAGAATTAGGGTTTTGGGTCAAATTTAGGGTTTAGGATAAAAATTAGGGTTTAGGGTCAAAATTAGGGCTTTCGGTTAAAATTAGGGTTTTGGGTTAAAAATATGGTTTTGGGTCAGAATTAGGGTTTTGGGTCTAAATTAGGGTCAGAATTAGGGTTTTGGGTCAGAATTAGGGCTTTGGGTTGAAATTAGGGTTCTGGGTTAAATTTAGGGTTTTTGGACAAAATTTCGGTTTTTTGGTTAAAATTAAGGTTTCGGGTCAAAATTAGGGTTCTGATTCAAATTTATGGTTTAGGGTCAAAATTAGGGTTTATGGTTTGAATCAGGGTTTTGAGTTAAAAATTGGGTTTTGGGACAAAATTAGGGTTAAAATTAGGTGTTTGGGGTCAAAATTTGAATTTTGGGTCATAATTAAGGTTTAGGGTTTATAGTTAAAAAATGGTTTTGGGACAAAATTAAGGTTAGAATTAGGGTTTTGGGACTAAATTAGGGTTTAGGATCAAAACTAGGGTATAGGGTTTGAATTAGGGTTTTGAGTTTAAAATAGGGTTTTGGTTCGAAAATAGGGTTAGAGATAGAGTTTTGGATCAGAATTAGGGTTTGGGGTCAAAAGGCTTTGGGTTAAAATTAGGTTGATGGGTCAAATTTAGGTTTTGGGTTAACTTTAGGGTTTAGCATCAACATTTAGGGTTTTGGGTAAAAATTAGGGTTTCGGATCAAAATTAGGGTGCTGGGTTAAATTTAGGGTTTAGGGTCAAATTTAAGTTTAGGGTTTGAATCTAGTTTGAGTTAAAAATAGGGTTTTGGGACAAAAATAGGGTTTTGGGTCTAATTTGGGATTTGGGTCAAAATTAAGGTTTCGGGTTTTGAGTTAAAAAAGGGTTTTGGGACAAAAATAGGGTTAGAATTAGGGTTTTGGGTCTAAATTAGGGTTAGAATTAGGCTTTGTTTCAAATTTAGCATTTAGGATCAAAATTAGGGTCAAAATTAGGGTTTAGGGTTTGAATTAGGGTTTTGGGTTAAAATTAGGGTTTCGGGTCAAAATTAGGGTTCTGGGTTAAATTTAGGGCTCTGGGTCAAAATTTGGTTTAAGGTTTGAATTAAGGTTTTGAGTTAAATATAGGGTTTTTGGTCAAAAATAGGGTAAGAATTAAGGTTTTGGGTTAAAAATAGGGTTTCGGGTCAAAATTAGGGTTTTCGGTCAAGATTAGGGCTTTGGGTCAAAATTAGGGCTTAGGGTCAAAATTAGGGTTTTGGGTCAAAATTTCGGTTTTGGGTCCAAATTAGGGTTTTGGGTCAAAATTAGGGTTTAGGGTTTGAATTAGGGTTTTGAGTTTAAAAAAGGGTTTTGGGTCAAAAATAGGATTAGAATTAGGGATTTGGGTTAAAATTAGGGTTTCGTGTCAAAATTTGGTTATGGGTCAAATTTAGGGCTTTCGGTTAAAATTAGGGTTCTAGGACAGGGTTTTGGGTCTAAATTAGGGTTAAAATTAGGGTTTAGGGTCAAATTTAGGGTTTAGGGTTTGAATTAGGGTTTTGGGTTAAAAATAGGGTTTTGGGTCAGAATTAGGGTTTTGGGTTATAGTTAGGGTTTGAATTAGGGTTTCGAGTAAAAAATAGGGTTTTTGGTCTAAATTGTCCAAATTAGGGTTTTGGGTCTGAATTCAAACTCTAATTTTGATGAGGATGGCTGCTCTGCTAGGGTTTCTCTCCCAGTGATCTTCTAGTATTTTGCATGATCTTCATGGCTAATGATCCTATTGTTCCATGGAGTTTCCTTGCCCCTCTTTCTTCTCCATCGAATTCTCCTGCTCCGCCTCCAAAAAAGTCCTTCGCACAGGCGGTTTCTACTTCTTTTGACATCCCTATTAACCAACTTCCAAAACCTTGCTTGAAGGGTGACAAATGGGCGATAAAGATTTCTGAATCGGAGTACCTGGCTGGTGTTCAAGAATGCCAAAATCTCATCCATGGTCGTCTCATTCTGTCGAAGGGAGACTCCCCAATAAAACTGGGTGACTTGCGATCCAAGGTTCTCAAGGTATGGAAACCTATCGCTACTTGGTCTGTGGTTTCTCTGGGAAAAGGCTTTTACGAGTTCAGTTTCTCCTCCTTAGAGGATCAACGCCGGATCATCTCTGTTGGTGCTTGGAATTTGAGCCCAGGTGTACTGAAATTATCATCTTGGACCCCAGATTTTAACCCTAATACTTTACGTCAAACCCATGCACAATGTTGGGTCCGGCTACATGGTTTGCCCCGAGAATATTGGCGGCCAAAGATCTTGTTCGAGATTGGTGGTGGTATTGGTGTGCCAATCGCATTAGATGAAGTTACTATGAAAAGATCTTTCGGCCACTTTGCTAGAATCCTTATTGAGATTGATCTTACTGGGGATCTGTGTGATAGGATCCTTGTGGAGAGAGAAGACTTTGCTTTCTTTGTTGATATAGAATATGAGAGACTCCCATCCTTCTGCTCATCTTGCAAGTTAATTGGCCACTCAAGTGCTAATTGCAGAAAGCATAAAACTGGAGAATCTTCAGCTCCAAAAGACTTGAATATTGTTCAGAAAAATCCTCGAAAAAAGGTAGTGCAATATGTGCCAAAAACAAATCAAGGAAATACTGAGACTCTGAAGGAAACAGTGAGGAGTACTGGGGATAAAGGATAAGGTGTTGCTTATGCAGATCATGGTATTGAACCAAATTTGGCTCAGGTAGCAGGCACCAGCTACTCCAATTTAATCTCTGTGGAGACAGTCTTTGCACCGGATGACTTTTTAGGAGTTAATAATGTCCCACGCAGTGAGCCTGAAGCTCAAGTTTCCACTAATCCTTTTCTAGGATTTGTCCAGCCCTCTGGTCCTTTGAATGTGGCAGAGGTGCTTTCACCTATATGTGGGGTCATGCAACACTCTCCTTCAGAATTTGAGCCCCTCTCTCCTATTCAACAATCTGTCTCCAGTACTGGGACCTTTGTGGTAGATACTCCTGTGGACTGCTCTCCTTCACAGCACAATGATGATCAAGGCAATGAGATCTCTGTGCCTCTTCAAGGTAATATTCCTCTTGTTCCAAATCCTCTAGGTAGAAGTACTATTAGTGTCACTCCAGACAGTGATATCAGGAATCAGGTTGTGACTTCTGACTTACAAATAGTCAGCCGTTTTTGGGGTCATGAGGAGGATGATCTAGATGTTGCCATTGGGGTGAATCAACCCCCTCCAACTGTAACAGCTGACCCTAGTAAATATCTCTTGACCTCTCAAGAAGATGATTTTTCAACTGTCATTTCTAAGTCTAAGAAGAAAAAATTAAGGCAGAAGGCTGCTAAGGCAGCACAGCAGGAAAAAACCTTTGCCCGATTAAGGGGTGGCCCTCCACAGTTTGCCTAATGAAAATCATTTATTGGAATTGTAGGGGATTTGGAAATCCTAGTACAAGGTTAGTTTTCAAGAATTTCTGTATGGCTAACAAACCAGATTTTGTCTTCATTTCTGAGCCTTGGATCAAGGTTTCTGATGTTTCAGACTCCTTTTGGAGGCAGCTAAACTTAAAGGTTTTTTGTCTAAATGACAGGGGTAGTCTTCTGCCAAATCTATGGGGGTTGTGTAATATCCATTTATCTCCTACCTCTCTGTCCTGCTCTACTCAACAGTGTTCATTTCAGATAAACATAGATGGAATGGATCTTTTTGTTGCAGCCATTTATGCTAGCACCTCTAATCTATCTAGGAGATCCCTTTGGTCAGAATTAATTAGTCTGCAGGACAACAATCCTGGGCCTTGGTGCATGCTTGGTGATTTTAATTCTGTTTTGGGATCCCATGAAGTTAGAGGCTTTTCCTTACCTCTCAAGGCTGCTTGTGAAGATTTTAAGAACTTCACTGATGCAGCCAGCCTGATCCATCTCCCTACTAGAGGAGCCAGTTTTACTTGGAGTAATAGGAGAAGAGGGTCTGCTCACACTGAAAAACGGCTGGATAGGACCCTTTGTAATGAAGCTTGGCTAGACAACTGGAACTCCACTTATTGCTGTACCTTGATTAGGTCTCAGTCAGACCACTTTCCTATTATGGTAACCAGTTCTAAATTGGTTCAGTCCTTCCCTTCTGCTTTTAAATTCCATAAAATGTGGATTGCTCATCTGGATTGTTATAGGCTCATTAAAGAAGTGTGGAGCAAGCCTGTCTATGGTTGTCCAATGTATGTTCTCTCACAGAAGCTGAAATCATTAAAAATTGAACTAAAAAATTAGAACAAGCTGGTTTTTGGGAATGTGCATCATAGAGTTGAGTCTGCCTTGGTTGTTGTGGATTCGGTCCAGCAACTCATTAATTCCAGAGATGTGACTGATGATCTCATGGAGCAAGAGGTTCTAGCACAAACTGAATTGCATTAGGCTTTACTGTTTGAAGAGGAGTTTTGGAGAGAAAAACCAAGGATAGCTTGGCATTGCCAAGGGGACAGAAACACTGCTTTTTTCCATAGCATTGCAAAGACAAGATATGCTGCTAAGTCTCTGAGTATGCTTAAGTGTGGAGATGTTATCATTGATGATGCAGGGGGCTTGGCTAATCATGTCACTGAATTCTTTTCAAATCTGTATGCAGTCCCTAATGATTGCCAACCTAATGATCTCATAAACAAAGTTATTCCCAATGTCACATAAATTGAAGAAAACAGTTTGTTGACAATGCTGTCATCTAAGGAGGAAATAAAGAATGCTGTCTTTGCAATGAATGGTGAGGGTGCACCTGGACCTGATGGCTTTGGTGGTTGTTTCTACCAGTCCTATTGGGATATTATTGGCACTGATGTGTGTATGGCAGTCAATCAATTCTTTGCTCAGAATTGGCTCTTGCCGAACATGAATTCCAATCTGGTAGTTATGATTCCAAAAATGCCACATGCTAATAGAATTGAAGACTATAGACCTATTGCTTTAGCCAATTTTCAACTAAAAATCGTTACAAAGGTGCTAGCTGACAGACTAGCAAATATTGCAGCCAGAATAATTTCTCCCCAGCAAAGAGGTTTTGTCAAAGGTAGAAACATCAAGGAGTGCATTTGCATTGCTTCCGAGGCTTGTAATTTGTTGGACTATAAGGCCTATGGTGGGAACCTGGCCCTAAAGCTTGACATCAAGAAGGCTTTTGACACATTGGACTGGAACTTCATTATTTCTGTTTTGAAAGCTTTTGGTTTCAATCATACTTTCTGCAATTGGATCAAAACAATCTTTCACTCTGCTAAGCTATCCTTTCTGATCAATGGTAAACCAGAGGGCTTTTTTGCCTGTAAAAGAGGGGTTAGACAAGGTGACCCTCTTTCACCTCTGCTTTTCTGTCTTGCTGAAGATGTCTTGAGTAGAGGCATAACTGCCCTTGTCAGTTCTGGAGTATTACAAACTATTTCTGGTCCTAGGAGCCTTGCTTCTCCTAGCCATGTCTTGTATGCAGATGATGTACTTGTACTCTGTAAGGGTAGCAAGAGGGGTCTTGAAGCCCTGATAAGCCTCTTTGCTGAGTATGGAGCTGCTTCAGGTCAAAAGCTTAGCCTCAATAAGTGTAAATTTTATTCGGGTAGTATCTCCCCTAACAAGTCATCCAAAGTGGCTCAGATACTTAGTTTTTCTGCTGGATCCTTTCCTTTCAATTATCTTGGTGTTCCAATTTTCAAGGGCAAGCCAAGAAGGATTCACTTGCAGCCTTTAGCAGATAGAATCACATCCAAACTTGCCTCATGGAAAGGTAGCCTCCTTTCCATCATGGGAAGGGTTGAGCTTGTCAAGTCTGTGATCAACAGTATGATGCTTCATAGCTTTCATGTCTACCGTTGGCCCTCATCTGTTCTTAAGGACCTAGACAAATCCATCAGGAATTTTATTTGGTCTGGAGATCCTAATATCAAGAAAATCTGCACAGTTGCTTGGAAGAAACTTTGCAGACCTGTTCTGGAAGGTGGGTTGGGCATTAAGTCCTTGTTAGCTCTTAATGATGCTGCTATTCTGAAACTATCTTTTGAGCTGGTTTCCTCTTGTGCTGAATGGGCTACATTTCTTAGGAGCAGATTTTCTCTTCACTGCAAGCCTGTCCCCACCTATGTCAAGTCTTCCTTATGGTCTGGCATTAAAAATCACATGATGTCTGTTCTTAACAATTCAGTTTGACAGATTGGAGATGGTTCATCAATTAACTTCTGGACTGACAAATGGCTCTCAAAGCCTTTGGCAGATCTGCTGCAAGTTCCTCACAGCCTGCAGCATAAACTGAAAGCCAAGCTTGATGACTTTATCAGGGATGGCAGCTGGATTATTCCTTCATCTCTAATGGCTAACCTCTCAATTTTTGGTCAGGAGCTGCCTCATTTGGACATTCCTGTTTTCCCTGCAGTGGACACTCTCATTTGGCAGCACTCAACCTCGGGTGGCTTATCTTTCAAAGAAGCTTTCCATTTCTTAGACATCAGGCATTCCATTTGTGACTGGTCTAAACTGATTTGGAATAGGGCAATTCCTCCCTCTAAGTCTTTTGTCACTTGGAGGCTTATTCATAATAAGTTGCCTACTGAAGACCAGCTTCAAAAGAGGGTCTTTGACCTTTATTTTGTATCTGCTGATCTTTGCTTGTCTGCAGCAGAAAGTGCAGACCACCTTTTCTTTGCTTGTCGCTTTACAAAGCAAATTTGGCATTGGATTGGATCAATTTTTGATGTGCAGGTGGACACTTCCTCTGTATACTCTATTCTCTCCCTTTGCCATAAGTAGTGGAGTCTGCAAATGAGAGACACTATAACTGCAGCTATTGTTAATTCCTTTTGGATCATATCGTTCTCAAGAAATAAACTGAAGTTTGATGATAAAACAATCACAGTGAGAGCAGCTACTAGCATACTCAAAGCCTCCATTTCTTTATCTGGTAATGTATCTGCAAACAAAATGTCATCTTCTGTTGAGGAATTGAGAATCTTTGAGCTGCTGAGGATTAAAGGCCATCCGGGAACCTCTCCTAAAATTCTCCATGTTGTTTGGACCCCTCCTCTCCCAGGCTGGATTAAAGTAAATACAGATGGTGCCTCTAAAGGCTCTTCGGGTCAAGCTGGTGGTGGTGCAATTTTTAGGGACAGTAGTGGAGCTACTCTTGGCTGTTTTGTTGAGTTCTATGGGACTCAGGACTCTTTCTCTACTGAATTGCTTGCTGCCATGACAGTAATTCAGATTGCTTTTGAGAGGGGCTGGTCTAGACTTTGGCTGGAATGTGACTCTTCTCTTGTGGTTCTTGCTTACTCGAATCCAAACATAGCTCCTTGGAAAATTAGAACTAAATGGAGAAACTGTATTGCTTTGGCCTCCAACTTTACTTTCTTGATCTCTCATGTTTTTAGAGAGGCTAATCACTGTGCTGATAAGCTTGCAAATTTTGGAGTCAGTTCTAAATGCTTCACTTGGTGGAACCTGATTCCAAGTTTTATTAGACATGATTTCTTTTGTAATAGGTGGGGTATGCCTAACTTTAGATTCATGTAACCCCCCCTCTTTTCATGGGTAAGGTCCTATGCCCCCCCATGCTTTCTTGTATTTCTTTCTTTTTTTTAAATAATACTCTGGGGTGCTGCAGATGATTGGTAGTGGTTTTGGTGCCAACATAGTTGGGATGATTTCCACTACAGTGATGCTTCTGCACTCCTTTTGCTTAAAAAAAATTAGGGTCAGAATTAGGGTTTTGGGTCAAAATAGGGATAAAATTAGGGGTTTGGGTCTAAATTAGGGTTAGAACTAGGGTTTTGGGTCAAAATTTGAGTTTTGGGTCATAACTAAGGTTTAGGGTTTATAGTTAAAAAATGGTTTTGGGACAAAATTAGGGTTATAATTAGGGTTTTGGGACTAAATTAGGGTTTAGGATCAAAACTAGGGTATAGGGTTTGAATTAGGGTTTTGAGTTTAAAATAGGGTTTTGGTTCGAAAATAGGGTTAGAAATAGAGTTTTGGATCAGAATTAGGGTTTTGGGTCAAAAGGCTTTGGCTTAAAATTAGGTTTATGGGTCAAATTTACGGTTCTGGGTTAAATTTAGGGTTTAGCTTCAAAATTTAGGGTTTTAGGTAAAAATTAGGGTTTCGGATCAAAATTAGGGTGCTGGGTTAAATTTAGGGTTTCGGGTCAAATTTGGGTTTAGGGTTTTGAGTTAAAAATAGGGTTTTAGGACAAAAATAGGGTTTTGGGTCTAAATTTGGGTTAGGATTAGGGTTTTGGGTCAAAATTTGGGTTTTGGGTCAAATTTGGGATTTGGGTCAAAATTAAGGTTTCGGGTTTTGAGTTAAAAAAGGGTTTTGGGACAAAAATAGGGTTAGAATTAGGGTTTTGGGTCTAAATTAGGGTTTGAATTAGGCTTTGTTTCAAATTTAGTGTTTAGGATCAAAATTAGGGTCAAAATTAGGGTTTAGGGTTTGAATTAGGGTTTTGGGTTAAAATTAGGGTTTCGGGTCAAAATTAGGGTTCTGGGTTAAATTTAGGGCTCTGTGTCAAGATTTGGTTTAAGGTTTGAATTAAGGTTTTGAGTTAAATATAGGGTTTTGGGTCAAAAATAGGGTTAGAATTAAGGTTTTGGGTTAAAATATGGTTTCGGGTCAAAAATAGGGTTCTGGGTCAAATTTAGGGTTTAGGGTCAAAAATAGGGTTTTGGGTTTGAATTAGGGTTTATGGTTTGAATTAGTGTTTTGGGTTAAAAATAGGGTTTTGCGTCAAAATTAGGGTTTTGGGTCAGAATTAGGGTTTTTGGTCAAGATTAGGGCTTTGGGTCAAAATTAGGGTTTTGGGTCAAAATTTCGGTTTTGGGTCCAAATTAGGTTTTTGGGTCAAAATTAGGGTTGAGGGTTTGAATTAGGGTTTTGAGTTTAAAAAAGGGTTTTGGGTCCAAAATAGGGTCAAAATAAGGGATTTGGGTTAAAATTAGGGTTCTAGGACAGGGTTTTGGGTCTTAAATAGGGTTAGAATTAGGGTTTTGGATCAAATTTAGGGTTTAGGATTAAAATTAGGGTTTAGGGTCGAAATTAGGGTATAGGGTTTGAATTAGGGTTTTGGTAAAAATAGGGTTTTGGGTCAGAATTAGGGTTTTGGGTCAAAATTAGGGTTGAGGGTTTGAATTAGGGTTTTGTGTCAAAATTAGGGCTTTGGGTTGAAATTAGGATTCTGGGTTAAATTTAGGGTTTATGGTCAAAATTTAGGTTTTTGGGTTAAAATTAGGGTTTCGGGTCAAAATTAGGGTTCTGGTTCAAATTTAGGGCTTAGGGTCAAAAATAGGGTTTAGGGTTTGAATTAGGGTATTGCGTTAAAAGTAGGGTTTGGGGACAAAAATGACGTTAAAATTAGGGGTTTGGGTCTAAATTAGGGTTAGAATTAGGGTTTTGGGTCAAAAATTGAGTTTTGGGTCAAAATTAAGGTTTAGGGTTTAGAGTTAAAAAGTGTTTTTGGGACAAAAATAGGGTTAGAATTAGGGTTTAGGGACTAAATTAGGGTTTAGGGTCAAAATTAGGGTATAGGGTTTGAATTAGTGTTTTGAGTTTAAAATAGGGTTTTGGTTCGAAAATAGGGTTAGAAATAGAGTTTTGGATCGGAATTAGGGTTTTGGGTCAAAAGGCTTTGGGTTAAAATTAGGTTTATGGGTCAAATTTACGGTTCTGGGTTAAATTTAGGGTGTAGCATCAAAATTTAGGGTTTGGGGTAAAAATTAGGGTTTCGGATCTAAATTAGGGTGCTGGCTTAAATTTAGGGTTTAGGGTCAAATTTGGGTTTAGGGTTTGAATTAGGGATTTGAGTTAAAAATAGGGTTTTGGGACAAAAATAGGGTTTTGGGTCTAAATTTGGGTTAGGATTAGGGTTTTGGGTGAAAATTTGGGTTTTGGGTCAAATTTGGGATTTGGGTAAAAATTAAGGTTTCCGGTTTTGAGTTAAAAAAGGTTTTGGGGCAAAAATAGGGTTAGAATTAGGGTTTTGGGTCTAAATTAGGGTTAGAATTAGGCTTTGTTTCAAATTTAGCGTTTAGGATCAAAATTACGGTTTAGGGTTTGAATTAGGGTTTTGGGTTAAAATTAGGGTTTATGGTCAAAATTAGGGTTTTGGGTCAAAATTTCGGTTTTGGGTCCAAATTGGGGTTTTGGGTCAAAATTAGGGTTTAGGGTTTGAATTAGGGTTTTGGGTCAAAAATAGGGTTAGAATTAGGGATTTGGGTTAAAACTAGGGTTTCGTGTCAAAATTTGGTTATGGGTCAAATTTAGGGCTTTCGGTTAAAATTACTGTTCTAGGACAGGGTTTTGGGTCTAAATTAGGGTTAAAATTAGGGTTTAGGGTCAAAATTAGGGTTTAGGGTTTGAATTAGGGTTTTGGGTTAAAAATAGGGTTTTGGGTCAGAATTAGGGTTTTGGGTTATAGTTAGGGTTTTGGGTCAAAATTTGGGTTTAGGGTTTGAATTAGGGTTTCGAGTAAAAAAAAGGGTTTTGGGTCTAAATTAGGGTTTTGGGTCAAAATTAGGGCTTTGGGTTGAAATTAGGGTTCTGGGTTAAATTTAGGGTTTATGGTCAAAATTTCGGTTTTTGGGTTAAAATTAGGGTTTCGGGTCAAAATTAGGGTTCTGGTTCAAATTTAGGGTTTAGGGTCAAAATTAGGGTTTATGGTTTGAATCAGGGTTTTGAGTTAAAAATTGGGTTTTGGGACAAAAATAGGGTTAAAATTAGGGGTTTGGGTCTAAATTAGGGTTAGAACTAGGGTTTTGGGTCAAAATTTGAGTTTTGGGTCATAACTAAGGTTTAGGGTTTATAGTTAAAAAATGGTTTTGGGACAAAATTAGGGTTAGAATTAGGGTTTTGGGACTAAATTAGGGTTTAGGATCAAAACTAGGGTATAGGGTTTGAATTAGGGTTTTGAGTTTAAAATAGGGTTTTGGTTCGAAAATAGGGTTAGAAATAGAGTTTTGGATCAGAATTAGGGTTTTGGGTCAAAAGGCTTTGGGTTAAAATTAGGTTTGTGGGTCAAATTTACGGTTCTGGGTTAAATTTAGGGTTTAGCATCAAAATTTAGGGTTTTGGGTAAAAATTAGGGTTTCGGATCAAAATTAGGGTGCTGGGTTAAATTTAGGGTTTCGGGTCAAATTTGGGTTTAGGGTTTTGAGTTAAAAATAGGGTTTTAGGACAAAAATAGGGTTTTGGGTCTAAATTTGGGTTAGGATTAGGGTTTTGGGTGAAAATTTGGGTTTTGGGTCAAATTTGGGATTTGGGTCAAAATTAAGGTTTCGAGTTTTGAGTTAAAAAAGGGTTTTGGGACAAAAATAGGGTTAGAATTAGAGTTTTGGGTCTAAATTAGGGTTAGAATTAGGCTTTGTTTCAAATTTAGCGTTTAGGATCAAAATTAGGGTTTAGGGTTTGAATTAGGGTTTTGGGTTAAAATTAGGGTTTCGGGTCAAAATTAGGGTTCTGGGTTAAATTTAGGGCTCTGTGTCAAGATTTGGTTTAAGGTTTGAATTAAGGTTTTGAGTTAAATATAGGGTTTTGGGTCAAAAATAGGGTTAGAATTAAGGTTTTGGGTTAAAAATAGGGTTTCGGGTCAAAAATAGGGTTCTGGGTCAAATTTAGGGTTTAGGGTCAAAAATAGGGTTTTGGGTTTGAATTAGGGTTTATGGTTTGAATTAGTGTTTTGGGTTAAAAATAGGGTTTTGCGTCAAAATTAGGGTTTTGGGTCAGAATTAGGGTTTTTGGTCAAGATTAGGGCTTTGGGTCAAAATTAGGGTTTTGGGTCAAAATTTCGGTTTTGGGTCCAAATTAGGTTTTTGGGTCAAAATTAGGGTTTAGGGTTTGAATTAGGGTTTTGAGTTTAAAAAAGGGTTTTGGGTCCAAAATAGGGTCAGAATAAGGGATTTGGGTTAAAATTAGGGTTCTAGGACAGGGTTTTGGGTCTTAAATAGGGTTAGAATTAGGGTTTTGGGTCAAATTTAGGGTTTAGGATTAAAATTAGGGTTTAGGGTCAAAATTAGGGTATAGGGTTTGATTAGGGTTTTGGTTAAAATAGGGTTTTGGGTCGAATTAGGGTTTTGGGTCAAAATTAGGGGGGAGGTTTGAATTAGGGTTTTGAGAAAAGGTTTTGGGTCAAAATTAGGGTCAGAATTAGGGTTTTGTGTCAAAATTAGGGCTTTGGGTTGAAATTAGGATTCTGGGTTAAATTTAGGGTTTATGGTCAAAATTTAGGTTTTTGGGTTAAAATTAGGGTTTCGGGTCAAAATTAGGGTTCTGGTTCAAATTTAGGGCTTAGGGTCAAAAATAGGGTTTAGGGTTTGAATTAGGGTATTGAGTTAAAAATAGGGTTTGGGGACAAAAATGACGTTAAAATTAGGGGTTTGGGTCTAAATTAGGGTTAGAATTAGGGTTTTGGGTCAAAAATTGAGTTTTGGGTCAAAATTAAGGTTTAGGGTTTAGAGTTAAAAAATGTTTTTGGGACAAAAATAGGGTTAGAATTAGGGTTTTGGGACTAAATTAGGGTTTAGGGTCAAAATTAGGGTATAGGGTTTGAATTAGTGTTTTGAGTTAAAAATAGGGTTTTGGTACGAAAATAGGGTTAGAAATAGAGTTTTGGATCAGAATTAGGGTTTTGGGTCAAAAGGCTTTGGGTTAAAATTAGGTTTATAGGTCAAATTTACGGTTCTGGGTTAAATTTAGGGTGTAGCATCAAAATTTAGGGTTTGGGGTAAAAATTAGGGTTTCGGATCTAAATTAGGGTGCTGGGTTAAATTTAGGGTTTAGGGTCAAATTTGGGTTTAGGGTTTGAATTAGGGATTTGAGTTAAAAATAGGGTTTTGG
Organism: Sophora flavescens; assembly: GCA_030762895.1. Classification (NCBI taxonomy): domain Eukaryota; kingdom Viridiplantae; phylum Streptophyta; class Magnoliopsida; order Fabales; family Fabaceae; genus Sophora; species Sophora flavescens. Next base: position 4,016,416 of record JAUPTC010000011.1, on the reverse strand, counting down.
GACAAAAATAGGGTTTTGGGTCTAAATTTGGGTTAGGATTAGGGTTTTGGGTGAAAATTTGGGTTTTGGGTCAAATTTGGGATTTGGGTAAAAATTAAGGTTTTAGTTTTGAGTAAAAAAAAGGTTTTGGGGCAAAAATAGGGTTAGAATTAGGGTTTTGGGTCTAAATTAGGGTTAGAATTAGGCTTTGTTTCAAATTTAGCGTTTAGGATCAAAATTAGGGTTTAGGGGTTTGAATTAGGTTTTGGGTTAAAATTAGGGTTTATGGTCAAAATTAGGGTTTTGGGTCAAAATTTGGGTTTTGGGTCCAAATTGGTTTTGGGTCAAAATTAGGGTTTAGGGTTTGAATTAGGTTGGTTAAGGGTTTTGGGTCAAAAATAGGGTTAGAATTAGGGATTTGGGTTATAACTAGGGTTTCGTGTCAATTTTTGGTTATGGGTCAACTTTAGGGCTTTCTGTTGAAATTACTGTTCTAGGACAGGGTTTTGGGTCTAAATTAGGGTTAAAATTAGGGTTTAGGGTCAAAATTAGGGTTTAGGGTTTGAATTAGGGTTTTGGGTTAAAAATAGGGTTTTGGGTCAGAATTAGGGTTTTGGGTTATAGTTAGGGTTTTGGGTCAAAATTTGGGTTTAGGGTTTGAATTAGGGTTTCGAGTAAAAAAAAGGGTTTTGGGTCTAAATTAGGGTTTTGGGTCAAAATTAGGGCTTTGGGTTGAAATTAGGGTTCTGGGTTAAATTTAGGGTTTATGGTCAAAATTTCGGTTTTGGGTTAAAATTAGGGTTTCGGGTCAAAATTAGGGTTCTGGTTCAAATTTAGGGTTTAGGGTCAAAATTAGGGTTTATGGTTTGAATCAGGGTTTTGAGTTAAAAATTGGGTTTTGGGACAAAAATAGGGATAAAATTAGGGGTTTGGGTCTAAATTAGGGTTAGAACTAGGGTTTTGGGTCAAAATTTGAGTTTTGGGTCATAACTAAGGTTTAGGGTTTATAGTTAAAAAATGGTTTTGGGACAAAATTAGGGTTAGAATTAGGGTTTTGGGACTAAATTAGGGTTTAGGATCAAAACTAGGGTATAGGGTTTGAATTAGGGTTTTGAGTTTAAAATAGGGTTTTGGTTCGAAAATAGGGTTAGAAATAGAGTTTTGGATCAGAATTAGGGTTTTGGGTCAAAAGGCTTTGGGTTAAAATTAGGTTTGTGGGTCAAATTTACGGTTCTGGGTTAAATTTAGGGTTTAGCATCAAAATTTAGGGTTTTGGGTAAAAATTAGGGTTTCGGATCAAAATTAGGGTGCTGGGTTAAATTTAGGGTTTCGGGTCAAATTTGGGTTTAGGGTTTTGAGTTAAAAATAGGGTTTTAGGACAAAAATAGGGTTTTGGGTCTAAATTTGGGTTAGGATTAGGGTTTTGGGTGAAAATTTGGGTTTTGGGTCAAATTTGGGATTTGGGTCAAAATTAAGGTTTCGAGTTTTGAGTTAAAAAAGGGTTTTGGGACAAAAATAGGGTTAGAATTAGGAGTTTGGTTCTAAATTAGTGTTAGAAATAGGCTTTGTTTCAAATTTAGCGTTTAGGATCAAAATTAGGGTTGTAGGGTTTGAATTAGGGTTTTGGGTTAAAATTAGGGTTTCGGGTCAAAATTAGGGTTCTGGGTTAAATTTAGGGCTCTGTGTTAAGATTTGGTTTAAGGTTTGAATTAAGGTTTTGAGTTAAATATAGGGTTTTGGGTCAAAAATAGGGTTGGAATTAAGGTTTTGGGTTAAAAATAGGGGTTCGGGTCAAAAATAGGGTTCTGGGTCAAATTTAGGGTTTAGGGTCAAAAATAGGGTTTTGGGTTTGAATTAGGGTTTATGGTTTGAATTAGTGTTTTGGGTTAAAAATAGGGTTTTGCGTCAAAATTAGGGTTTTGGGTAAGAATTAGGGTTTTTGGTCAAGATTAGGGCTTTGGGTCAAAATTAGGGTTTTAGGTCAAAATTTCGGTTTTGGGTCCAAATTAGGTTTTTGAGTCAAAATTAGGGTTTAGGGTTTGAATAAGGGTTTTGAGTTTAAAAAAGGGTTTTGGGTCCAAAATAGGGTCAGAATAAGGGATTTGGGTTAAAATTAGGGTTCTAGGACAGGGTTTTGGGTCTTAAATAGGGTTAGAATTAGGGTTTTGGGTCAAATTTTGGGTTTAGGATTAAAATTAGGGTTTAGGGTCAAAATTAGGGTATAGGGTTTGAATTAGGGTTTTGGTTAAAATAGGGTTTTGGGTCAGAATTAGGGTTTTGGGTCAAAATTAGGGTTGAGGGTTTGAATTAGGGTTTTGAGTAAAAAAAAGGTTTTGGGTCAAAATTAGGGTAAGAATTAGGGTTTTGTGTCAAAATTAGGGCTTTGGGTTGAAATTAGGATTCTGGGTTAAATTTAGGGTTTATGGTCAAAATTTAGGTTTTTGGGTTAAAATTAGGGTTTCGGGTCAAAATTAGGGTTCTGGTTCAAATTTAGGGCTTAGGGTCAAAAATAGGGTTTAGGGTTTGAATTAGGGTATTGAGTTAAAAATAGGGTTTGGGGACAAAAATGACGTTAAAATTAGGGGTTTGGGTCTAAATTAGGGTTAGAATTAGGGTTTTGGGTCAAAAATTGAGTTTTGGGTCAAAATTAAGGTTTAGGGTTTAGAGTTAAAAAATGTTTTTGGGACAAAAATAGGGTTAGAATTAGGGTTTTGGGACTAAATTAGGGTTTAGGGTCAAAATTAGGGTATAGGGTTTGAATTAGTGTTTTGAGTTAAAAATAGGGTTTTGGTACGAAAATAGGGTTAGAAATAGAGTTTTGGATCAGAATTAGGGTTTTGGGTCAAAAGGCTTTGGGTTAAAATTAGGTTTATAGGTCAAATTTACGGTTCTGGGTTAAATTTAGGGTGTAGCATCAAAATTTAGGGTTTGGGGTAAAAATTAGGGTTTCGGATCTAAATTAGGGTGCTGGGTTAAATTTAGGGTTTAGGGTCAAATTTGGGTTTAGGGTTTGAATTAGGGATTTGAGTTAAAAATAGGGTTTTGGGACAAAAATAGGGTTTTGGGTGAAAATTTGGGTTTTGGGTCAAATTTGGGATTTGGGTAAAAATTAAGGTTTCCGGTTTTGAGTTAAAAAGGGTTTTGGGACAAAAATAGGGTTAGAATTAGGGTTTTGGGTCTAAATTAGGGTTAGAATTAGGCTTTGTTTCAAATTTAGCGTTTAGGATCAAAATTAGGGTTTAGGGTTTGAATTAGGGTTTTGGGTTAAAATTAGGGTTTATGGTCAAAATTAGGGTTTTGGGTCAAAATTTCGGTTTTGGGTCCAAATTGGGGTTTTGGGTCAAAATTAGGGTTTAGGGTTTGAATTAGGGTTTTGAGTTTAAAAAGGGTTTTGGGTCAAAAATAGGGTTAGAATTAGGGATTTGGGTTAAAACTAGGGTTTCGTGTCAAAATTTGGTTATGGGTCAAATTTAGGGCTTTCTGTTGAAATTACTGTTCTAGGACAGGGTTTTGGGTCTAAATTAGGGTTAAAATTAGGGTTTAGGGTCAAAATTAGGGTTTAGGGTTTGAATTAGGGTTTTGGGTTAAAAATAGGGTTTTGGGTCAGAATTAGGGTTTTGGGTTATAGTTAGGGTTTTGGGTCAAAATTTGGGTTGAGGGTATGAATTAGGGTTTCGAGTAAAAAAAAAGGGTTTTGGGTCTAAATTAGGGTCAGAATTAGGGTTTTCGGTCAAAATTAGGGCTTTGGGTTGAAATTAGGGTTCTGGGTTAAATTTAGGGTTTATGGTCAAAATTTCGGTTTTTGGGTTAAAATTAGGGTTTCGGGTCAAAATTAGGGTTTTGGTTCAAATTTAGGGTTTAGGGTCAAAATTAGGGTTTATGGTTTGAATCAGGGTTTTGAGTTAAAAATTGGGTTTTGGGACAAAAATAGGGATAAAATTAGGGGTTTGGGTCTAAATTAGGGTTAGAACTAGGGTTTTGGGTCAAAATTTGAGTTTTGGGTCATAACTAAGGTTTAGGGTTTATAGTTAAAAAATGGTTTTGGGACAAAATTAGGGTTAGAATTAGGGTTTTGGGACTAAATTAGGGTTTAGGATCAAAACTAGGGTATAGGGTTTGAATTAGGGTTTTGAGTTTAAAATAGGGTTTTGGTTCGAAAATAGGGTTAGAAATAGAGTTTTGGATCAGAATTAGGGTTTTGGGTCAAAAGGCTTTGGGTTAAAATTAGGTTTGTGGGTCAAATTTACGGTTCTGGGTTAAATTTAGGGTTTAGCATCAAAATTTAGGGTTTTGGGTAAAAATTAGGGTTTCGGATCAAAATTAGGGTGCTGGGTTAAATTTAGGGTTTCGGGTCAAATTTGGGTTTAGGGTTTTGAGTTAAAAATAGGGTTTTAGGACAAAAATAGGGTTTTGGGTCTAAATTTGGGTTAGGATTAGGGTTTTGGGTCAAAATTTGGGTTTTGGGTCAAATTTGGGATTGGGTCAAAATTAAGGTTTCGGGTTTTGAGTTAAAAAAGGGTTCTGGGACAAAAATAGGGTTAGAATTAGGATTTTGGGTCTAAATTAGGGTTAGAATTAGGCTTTGTTTCAAATTTAGCGTTTAGGATCAAAATTAGGGTCAAAATTAGGGCTAGGGTTTGAATTAGGGTTTTGGGTTAAAATTAGGGTTTCGGGTCAAAATTAGGGTTCTGGGTTAAATTTAGGGCTCTGTGTTAAGATTTGGTTTAAGGTTTGAATTAAGGTTTTGAGTTAAATATAGGGTTTTGGGTCAAAAATAGGGTTGGAATTAAGGTTTTGGGTTAAAAATAGGGGTTCGGGTCAAAAATAGGGTTCTGGGTCAAATTTAGGGTTTAGGGTCAAAAATAGGGTTTTGGGTTTGAATTAGGGTTTATGGTTTGAATTAGTGTTTTGGGTTAAAAATAGGGTTTTGCGTCAAAATTAGGGTTTTGGGTAAGAATTAGGGTTTTTGGTCAAGATTAGGGCTTTGGGTCAAAATTAGGGTTTTAGGTCAAAATTTCGGTTTTGGGTCCAAATTAGGTTTTTGAGTCAAAATTAGGGTTTAGGGTTTGAATAAGGGTTTTGAGTTTAAAAAAGGGTTTTGGGTCAAAATAGGGTCAGAATAAGGGATTTGGGTTAAAATTAGGGTTCTAGGACAGGGTTTTGGGTCTTAAATAGGGTTAGAATTAGGGTTTTGGGTCAAATTTTGGGTTTAGGATTAAAATTAGGGTTTAGGGTCAAAATTAGGGTATAGGGTTTGAATTAGGGTTTTGGTTAAAATAGGGTTTTGGGTCAGAATTAGGGTTTTGGGTCAAAACTAGGGTTGAGGGTTTGAATTAGGGTTTTGAGTAAAAAAAAGGTTTTGGGTCAAAATTAGGGTAATAATTAGGGTTTTGTGTCAAAATTAGGGCTTTGGGTTGAAATTAGGATTAAGGTTAAATTTAGGGTTTATGGTCAAAATTTAGGTTTTGGGTTAAAATTAGGGTTTGGGTCAAAATTAGGGTTTAGGTTCAAATTTAGGGCTTAGGGTCAAAAATAGGGTTTAGGGTTTGAATTAGGGTATTGAGTTAAAAATAGGGTTTGGGGACAAAAATGACGTTAAAATTAGGGGTTTGGGTCTAAATTAGGGTTAGAATTAGGGTTTTGGGTCAAAAATTGAGTTTTGGGTCAAAATTAAGGTTTAGGGTTTAGAGTTAAAAAATGTTTTTGGGACAAAAATAGGGTTAGAATTAGGGTTTTGGGACTAAATTAGGGTTTAGAGTCAAAATTAGGGTATAGGGTTTGAATTAGTGTTTTGAGTTTAAAATAGGGTTTTGGTTCGAAAATAGGGTTAGAAATAGAGTTTTGGATCAGAATTAGGGTTTTGGGTCAAAAGGCTTTGGGTTAAAATTAGGTTTATGGGTCAAATTTACGGTTCTGGGTTAAATTTAGGGTGTAGCATCAAAATTTAGGGTTTGGGGTAAAAATTAGTGTTTCGGATCTAAATTAGGGTGCTGGGTTAAATTTAGGGTTTAGGGTCAAATTTGGGTTTAGGGTTTGAATTAGGGATTTGAGTTAAAAATAGGGTTTTGGGACAAAAATAGGGTTTTGGGACTAAATTTGGGTTAGGATTAGGGTTTCGGGTGAAAATTTGGGTTTTGGGTCAAATTTGGGATTTGGGTAAAAATTAAGGTTTCCGGTTTTGAGTTAAAAAAGGGTTTTGGGGCAAAAATAGGGTTAGAATTAGGGTTTTGGGTCTAAATTAGGGTTAGAATTAGGCTTTGTTTCAAATTTAGTGGTTAGGATCAAAATTAGGGTTTAGGGTTTGAATTAGGGTTTTGGTTTAAAATTAGGGTTTATGGTCAAAATTAGGGTTTTGGGTCAAAATTTCGGTTTTGGGTCCAAATTGGGGTTTTGGTTCAAAATTAGGGTTTAGGGTTTGAATTAGGGTTTTGAGTTTAAAAAGGGTTTTGGGTCAAAAATAGGGTTAGAATTAGGGATTTGGGTTAAAACTAGGGTTTCGTGTCAAAATTTGGTTATGGGTCAAATTTAGGGCTTTCGGTTAAAATTAGGGTTCTAGGACAGGGTTTTGGGTCTAAATTAGGGTCAAAATTAGGGTTTAGGGTCAAAATTAGGGTTTAGGGTTTGAATTAGGGTTTTGTGTTAAAAATAGGGTTTTGGGTCAGAATTAGGGTTTTGGGTTATAGTTAGGGTTTTGGGTCAAAATTAGCGTTTAGGGTTTGAATTAGGGTTTCGAGTAAAAAAAGGGTTTTGGTTCTAAATTAGGGTCAGAATTAGGGTTTTGGGTCAAAATTAGGGCTTTGGGTTGAAATTAGGGTTCTTGGTTAAATATAGGGTTTTTGGTCATTATTTCGGTTTTTGAGTTAAAATTAGGGTTTCGGGTCAAAATTAGGGTTCTGGTTCAAATTCAGGGTTTAGGGTCAAAATTAGGGTTTATGGTTTGAATCAGGGTTTTGAGTTAAAAATTGGGTTTTGGGACAAAAATAGGGATAAAATTAGGGGTTTGGGTCTAAATTAGGGTTAGAACTAGGGTTTTGGGTCAAAATTTGAGTTTTGGGTCATAACTAAGGTTTAGGGTTTATAGTTAAAAAATGGTTTTGGGACAAAATTAGGGTTAGAATTAGGGTTTTGGGACTAAATTAGGGTTTAGGATCAAAACTTGGGTATAGGGTTTGAATTAGGGTTTTGAGTTTAAAATAGGGTTTTGGCTCGAAAATAGGGTTAGAAATAGAGTTTTGGATCAGAATTAGGGTTTTGGGTCAAAAGGCTTTGGGTTAAAATTAGGTTTATGGGTCAAATTTACGGTTCTGGGTTAAATTTAGGCTTTAGCATCAAAATTTATGGTTTTGGGTAAAAATTAGGGTTTCGGATCAAAATTAGGGTGCGGGGTTAAATTTAGGGTTTAGGGTCAAATTTGGGTTTAGGGTTTTGAGTTAAAAATAGGGTTTTGGGACAAAAATAGGGTTTTGGGTCTAAATTTGGGTTAGGATTAGGGTTTTGGGTGAAATTTGGGTTTTGGGTCAAATTTAAGGTTTCGGGTTGAGTTAAAAAAGGGTTTTGGGACAAAAATAGGGTTAGAATTAGGGTTTTGGGTCTAAATTAGGGTTAGAATTAGGCTTTGTTTCAAATTTAGTGTTTAGGATCAAAATTAGGGTCAAAATTAGGGTTTAGGGTTTGAATTAGGGTTTTGGGTTAAAATTAGGGTTTCGGGTCAAAATTAGGGTTCTGGTTTAAATTTAGGGTTTTGGGTCCAAATTGGGGTTTGGGTCAAAATTAGGGTTTAGGGTTTGAATTAGGGTTTTGAGTTTAAAAAAGGGTTTTGGGTCAAAAATAGGATTAGAATTAGGGATTTGGGTTAAAACTAGGGTTTCGTGTCAAAATTTGGTTATGGGTCAAATTTAGGGCTTTCTGTTGAAATTACTGTTCTAGGACAGGGTTTTGGGTCTAAATTAGGGTTAAAATTAGGGTTTAGGGTCAAAATTAGGGTTTAGGGTTTGAATTAGGGTTTTGGGTTAAAAATAGGGTTTTGGGTCAGAATTAGGGTTTTGGGTTATAGTTAGGGTTTTGGGTCAAAATTTGGGTTGAGGGTTTGAATTAGGGTTTCGAGTAAAAAAAAAAGGGTTTTGGGTCTAAATTAGGGTCAGAATTAGGGTTTTCGGTCAAAATTAGGGCTTTGGGTTGAAATTAGGGTTCTGGGTTAAATTTAGGGTTTATGGTCAAAATTTCGGTTTTTGGGTTAAAATTAGGGTTTCGGGTCAAAATTAGGGTTCTGGTTCAAATTTAGGGTTTAGGGTCAAAATTAGGGTTTATGGTTTGAATCAGGGTTTTGAGTTAAAAATTGGGTTTTGGGACAAAAATAGGGATAAAATTAGGGGTTTGGGTCTAAATTAGGGTTAGAACTAGGGTTTTGGGTCAAAATTTGAGTTTTGGGTCATAACTAAGGTTTAGGGTTTATAGTTAAAAAATGGTTTTGGGACAAAATTAGGGTTAGAATTAGGGTTTTGGGACTAAATTAGGGTTTAGGATCAAAACTAGGGTATAGGGTTTGAATTAGGGTTTTGAGTTTAAAATAGGGTTTTGGTTCGAAAATAGGGTTAGAAATAGAGTTTTGGATCAGAATTAGGGTTTTGGGTCAAAAGGCTTTGGGTTAAAATTAGGTTTGTGGGTCAAATTTACGGTTCTGGGTTAAATTTAGGGTTTAGCATCAAAATTTAGGGTTTTGGGTAAAAATTAGGGTTTCGGATCAAAATTAGGGTGCTGGGTTAAATTTAGGGTTTCGGGTCAAATTTGGGTTTAGGGTTTTGAGTTAAAAATAGGGTTTTAGGACAAAAATAGGGTTTTGGGTCTAAATTTGGGTTAGGATTAGGGTTTTGGGTCAAAATTTGGGTTTTGGGTCAAATTTGGGATTGGGTCAAAATTAAGGTTTCGGGTTTTGAGTTAAAAAAGGGTTCTGGGACAAAAATAGGGTTAGAATTAGGATTTTGGGTCTAAATTAGGGTTAGAATTAGGCTTTGTTTCAAATTTAGCGTTTAGGATCAAAATTAGGGTCAAAATTAGGGCTAGGGTTTGAATTAGGGTTTTGGGTTAAAATTAGGGTTTCGGGTCAAAATTAGGGTTCTGGGTTAAATTTAGGGCTCTGTGTTAAGATTTGGTTTAAGGTTTGAATTAAGGTTTTGAGTTAAATATAGGGTTTTGGGTCAAAAATAGGGTTGGAATTAAGGTTTTGGGTTAAAAATAGGGGTTCGGGTCAAAAATAGGGTTCTGGGTCAAATTTAGGGTTTAGGGTCAAAAATAGGGTTTTGGGTTTGAATTAGGGTTTATGGTTTGAATTAGTGTTTTGGGTTAAAAATAGGGTTTTGCGTCAAAATTAGGGTTTTGCGTCAAAATTAGGGTTTTGGGTAAGAATTAGGGTTTTTGGTCAAGATTAGGGCTTTGGGTCAAAATTAGGGTTTTAGGTCAAAATTTCGGTTTTGGGTCCAAATTAGGTTTTTGAGTCAAAATTAGGGTTTAGGGTTTGAATAAGGGTTTTGAGTTTAAAAAAGGGTTTTGGGTCCAAAATAGGGTCAGAATAAGGGATTTGGGTTAAAATTAGGGTTCTAGGACAGGGTTTTGGGTCTTAAATAGGGTTAGAATTAGGGTTTTGGGTCAAATTTTGGGTTTAGGATTAAAATTAGGGTTTAGGGTCAAAATTAGGGTATAGGGTTTGAATTAGGGTTTTGGTTAAAATAGGGTTTTGGGTCAGAATTAGGGTTTTGGGTCAAAACTAGGGTTGAGGGTTTGAATTAGGGTTTTGAGTAAAAAAAAGGTTTTGGGTCAAAATTAGGGTAATAATTAGGGTTTTGTGTCAAAATTAGGGCTTTGGGTTGAAATTAGGATTCTGGGTTAAATTTAGGGTTTATGGTCAAAATTTAGGTTTTTGGGTTAAAATTAGGGTTTCGGGTCAAAATTAGGGTTCTGGTTCAAATTTAGGGCTTAGGGTCAAAAATAGGGTTTAGGGTTTGAATTAGGGTATTGAGTTAAAAATAGGGTTTGGGGACAAAAATGACGTTAAAATTAGGGGTTTGGGTCTAAATTAGGGTTAGAATTAGGGTTTTGGGTCAAAAATTGAGTTTTGGGTCAAAATTAAGGTTTAGGGTTTAGAGTTAAAAAATGTTTTTGGGACAAAAATAGGGTTAGAATTAGGGTTTTGGGACTAAATTAGGGTTTAGAGTCAAAATTAGGGTATAGGGTTTGAATTAGTGTTGAGTTTAAAATAGGGTTTTGGTTCGAAAATAGGGTTAGAAATAGAGTTTTGGATCAGAATTAGGGTTTTGGGTCAAAAGGCTTTGGGTTAAAATTAGGTTTATGGGTCAAATTTACGGTTCTGGGTTAAATTTAGGGTGTAGCATCAAAATTTAGGGTTTGGGGTAAAAATTAGTGTTTCGGA
>JAUPTC010000011.1:3947025-4005514 GCA_030762895.1 Sophora flavescens | reverse complement strand
CAAACTCCTAAACCCTAATTTTGACCCTAAACCCCAATGGACTAAACTCAATTTTGACCCAAAACCCTGTCCTAAGCCCCACTTTGACCCAAAACCCTAATCTTGGACCAAAACCCTAATTTTACCCAAAACCCTAATTCTAAGCCTAATTTTGACCCAAAGCCCTTTAAACTCAAACCCTAATTCAAACCCCAAAACCCTAATTTTGACCCAAATCCCTAATTTTAATCCAAAACCAAATTTCAAACCAAACCCTAATTTAACCCTAAGCCCTAATTTTGACCCAAACCCTAAATTTGACCTAAAACCCTAATTTTGACTCAAACCCTATTTTTAACCCAAAACCTTAATTCTTACCCTATTTTTGACCAAAAACCCTATATTTAACTCAAAACCTTAATTCAAACCTTAAACCAAATTTTGACCCAGAGCCCTAAATTTAACCCAGAACCCTAATTTTGACCCGAAACCGTAATTTTAACCCAAAACCCTAATTTAAACCCTAAACCCTAATTTGGACCCTAATTTTGATCCTAAATGCTAAATTTGAAACAAAGCCTAATTCTAACCCTAATTTAGACCCAAAACCCTAATTCTAACACTATTTTTGTCCCAAAACCCTTTTTTTAACTCAAAACCCGAAACCTTAATTTTGACCCAAATCCCAAATTAGACCCAAAACCCTATTTTTAACTCAAACCCCTAATTCAAACCCTAAACCCAAATTTGACCCTAAACCCTAAATTTAACCCAGCACCCTAATTTTGATCCGAAACCCTAATTTTTACCCAAAACCCTAAATGTTGATGCTAAACCCTAAAGTTAACCTAGAACCGTAAATTTGACCCATAAACGTAATTTTAACCCAAAGCCTTTTGACCCCAAACCCTAATTCTGATCCAAAACTCTATCTCTAACCCTATTTTCGAACCAAAACCCTATTTTAAACTCAAAACCCTAATTCAAACCCTATACCCTAGTTTTGATCCTAAACCCTAATTTAGTCCCAAAACCCTAATTCTAACCCTAATTTTGTCCCAAAACCATTTTTTAACTATAAACCCTAAACCTTAATTATGACCCAAAACTCAAATTTTGACCCAAAACCCTGATTCAAATCGTAAACCCTAATTTTGACCCTAAACCCTAAATTTGAACCAGAACCCTAATTTTGACCCGAAACCCTAATTTTAACCCAAAAACCGAAATTTTGACCATAAACCCTAAATTTAACCACCAATTCCCTTACCTAAACCCCAATTTCAACCCAAAGCCCTATTTTCGACCCCAAACCCTAATTCAACCCCAAAACCCTATTTGACCCAAAACCCTATTTTTAACCCAAAACCCTAATTCAAACCCTAAATCCTAATTTTGACCCTAAACCCTAATTTTTATCCTAAACCCTAAATTTGACCCAAAACCCTAATTCTAACCCTAATTTAGACCCAAAACCCTGTCCTAGAACCCTAATTTTAACCGAAAGCCCTAAATTTGACCCATAACCGAATTTTGACACGAAACCCTAATTTTAACCCAAATCCCAAATTCTAACCCTATTTTTGACCCAAAACCCTTTTTTAAACTCAAAACCCTAATTTTGACCCTAAGCCCTAATCTTGACCGAAAACCCTAATTCTGACCCAAAACCCTAATTCAAACCCTAAACCCTAATTTTGATTCAAAATCCTAATTCAAACCCAAAACAAATATTTTGGACCCTAAACCCAAAATTTCACCCAGAACCCTAATTTTGACCCGAAACCCTATTTTTAACCCAAAACCCTAATTCTAACCATATTTTTGACCCAAAACCCTATTTTTAACTAAAAACTTTAATTTAAACCCTAAACCAAAATTTGACCCAAAGCCCTAAATTTAACCCAGAACCCTAATTTTGACCCGAAACCCTAATTTTAACCAAAAACCCAAATTCAAACCCTAAACCCTAATTTTGACCCTAATTTTGATCCTAAACGCTAAGTTTGAAACAAAGCCTACTTCTAACCCTAATTTAGACCCAAAACCCTAATTCTAACCCAATTTTTGTCCCAAAACCCTTTTTTTAACTCAAAACCCGAAATCTTAATTTTGACCCAAACCCCAAATTTTGACCCAAAACCCTAATCTTAACCCAAATTTAGACCCAAAACCCTATTTCTAACCCTATTTTTGTCCCAAAACACTAAGTTTGAAACAAAGCCTACTTCTAACCCTAATTTAGACCCAAAACCCTAATTCTAACCCTATTTTTGTCCCAAAGCCCTTTTTTTAACTCAAAACACGAAACCTTAATTTTTACCCAAAACCCAAATTTTGACCCAAAACCCTAATCATAACCCAAATTTAGATCCAAAACCCTATTTTTAACACAAAACCCTATTTCAAACCCTAAATCCTAAACCAAAACCCTAATTCTAACCCAATTTTTGTCCCAAAACACTATTTTTAACGCAAAACCCGAAACCTTAATTTTGACCCAAAACATAAATTTTGACACAAACCCTTAATCCTATCCCTAATTTAGACTCGAAACCCTAATTCTAACCCTATTGTTCTCCCAAAACCCTATTTCAAACACTAAACCAAAATTTGACCCAAAGTCCTAAATTTAACCCAGAACCCTAATTTTGATCTGAAACCCTAATTTTAACCCAAAACCCTAATTCAAACCATAAACCCTAATTTTGAATTTGACACAAAACCTAATTCTAACCCTAATTTAGACCCAAAACCCTAATTCTAACCCTATAATTGTCCCAAAACACTATTTTTAACTCAAAACCCGAAACCTTAATTTTGACCCGAAACACAAATTTTGACACAAAACCCTAATCCTAACCCAAATTTAGACCCAAAACCCTAATTCAAACCCTAAACCCAAATTTTGCCAACTAAAAACCCTAATTTGGACCCAAACCTTAATTTTGACCCAAAACCCTAATTTTACCCCAAACCCCTAATTTTGACCCAAAGCCTAATCTTGACCGAAACCCTAATTTGACCCAAAACCCTAATTTTGAAATAAACCCCTATTTTTAACCCAAAACACTAATTCAAACCATAAACCCTAATTTAAACCCAAAACCCTATTTTTGACCCAAAACCCTAAATTTGACACAACCCTAATTCTACCAAACCCTATTTTTGTCCCAAAACCCTATTTTTAACTCAAACCCTAATTCAAACCCTAAATTTGACCCAAAACCCTAATTTTGACCCAAAACCCTAATTTTATTTTGACCCAAAACCCTAAATTTGATCTCAAAACCCTTTTAACCTCAAACCGTAAATTTGACCCATAAACCTAATTTTAACCCAAAGCCTTTTGACCCCAAACCCTAATTTTACCAAAACCCTATCTCTAACCCTATTTTCAACCAAAACCCTATTTTAAACTCAAAACCTAATTCAAACCCTAAACCCTAGTTTTCATCCTAAACCCTAATTTAGTCCCAAAACCCTAATTCAAACCCTAATTTTATCCCAAAACCAAAATTTAACTATAAACCCTAAACCTTAATTTATGACCCAAAACTCAAATTTTGACCCCAAACACCTAATTTTAACCCTAATTTTGTACCAAAACCCATTTTTTACTCAAAACCCCGATTCAAACCATAAACCCTAATTTTGATCCTAAACCCTAAATTTGAACCAACCCTAATTTTGACCAAACCCTAATTTTAACCCAAAAACCGAAATTTTGACCAAAAACCCTAAATTTAATTCAAACCCTAACCCTAAGTTTGAAAATAAAACTTAATTCAAACCTTAAACCAAATTTTGACCCAGAGCTTTCTAAATTTTACTTCTAACCCTAATTTTGACCTGAAACCCTAATTTTAACCAAAACCCTAATTCAAACCCTAAACCCTAATTTTGACCCTATTTCATTTTGATCCTAACTCTAAGTTTGAAACAAAGCCTACTTCTAACCCTAATTTAGAACCAAAACCCTAATTCTAACCCCTATTTTTGCCATAAAACCCTTTTTTTAACTCAAAACCCTCAACCCTAATTTTGACCTAAAACCCAAATTTTGACCCAAAACCCTAATCTTAACCCAAATTTAGACCCAAAACCCTATTTCTAACCCTATTTTTGTCCCAAAACCCTAATTTTGAAACAAACCTAATTCTAACCCTAATTCTGACCCAAAAACCTAATTCTAACCCTAATTTTGTCCCAAAACCCTATTTTTAACGCAAAACCCTAATTTGGACCCAAAACCCAAATTTTGACTCGAAACTCTAATTTAGACCCAAATTTAGACCCAAAACCCTATTTTGTACTCAAAACCCTAATTCAAACCCTAAACCCTAAACCAAAACCCTAAAACCCTATTTTTGTCTCAAAACACTATTTTTAACTCAAAACCCAAACCTTAATTTTGACCAAAAACACAAATTTTAAAACAAAGCCTTAATCCTAACCCTAATTTAGACCCAAAACCCTAATTCTAACCTATTCCCAAAACCCTAATTCAAACCCTAAACCAAAATTTGACCCAAAGCCCTAAATTTAACCTTAACCCTAATTTGGACCAAAACCCTAATTTTAACCCAAAACCCTAATTCAAACCCTAAACCCTAATTTTGAATAAATTTGAAACAATTCATAATACTAACCCTAATTTTGACCCAAAACCCTAATTCTAACCCTATTATTGTCACAAAACCCATTATATAACTCTAAACCCGAAACCTTAATTTTGACCTAGAACCCAAATTTGACCCAAAACCCTAATCCTAACCCAAATTTAGACCCAAAACCCTAATTCTAACCCTATTTTTGTCCCACAACCCTATTTTTAACTCAAAACCCTAATTCAAACCCTAAACCCAAATTTGACCGTAAACCCTAAATTTAACCCAAAGACCTTAATTTCGACCGAAACCCTAATTTCTACCCAAAACCCTAAATTTTGATGCTAAACCCTAAATTTAACCCATAACCATAAATTTGACCCATAAACCTAATTTTAACCCAAAGCCTTTTGACCCAAAACCCTAATTCTGATCCAAAACTCTATTTCTAACCCTATTTTTGAACCAAAACCCTATTTTAAACTCAAAACCCTAATTCAAGCCCCAAACCCTAATTTTGACCCAAAACCCTAATTTGACCCAAAACCCTAATTCTAACCCTATTTATGTCCCAAAACCCTATTTTTAAATCAAAATGATTCATTGCCGCACACCTGCTCAAAAACGAGTAATTAGAAGAAAAATCGTAGTTAGGGAACGACAACTCGAGTATCGTATCTCAAGGACTCTTGGATTATTATTAACCTACAAATCGATTTGGGGTGGGAGTTTTAGGTTTAAGATTCGATTAAGGAAACAAGTGCAATTAAGTGATTATTAATAAGCTAGAACGATTAATGCATCAGCTTTGTTTCCCAATTATCATTGATTCATATAATTTCCATGCCCTAAGCGGATTCTAATCCCTTTTCGAATGTAGCATCAATTAAACAAGGGCAATTGACATTACGAGATATATGTTCCTAATTTCCAAATTAAGGCATTTGGATTAAAGCTATCGTGAATTAAGCAAACACGATCAAACACACGCGATTAAGCAAATGCGATCAAAGTAAAGGAACATAGAATCATCGAAATTAATCAATACTTGTTCTATATAACTTGAATTAAGCAAACAAGGCATATAGCATAATATTGAAAGTGATAAGTAATTTGATTGGGAATTATGGAAGCTCAAGTGTCGGCGAATCGACATACAACACTAATCCCTGGTGATTAGTTCTCCATCACAAACGTAATAAAACCTTTTGGAATAATTCATAAATAGTGAAAATTGTTTTTTTTTTCTGTCTCCGCTTCGATGCCTTTTTATAGATCAGGTGCGCGTCACGACCGTGATGGCCATCACGGCCAGGCCGTGACGTGTTCTGCCAAGGGAGCGCATTCAAATTCTAGTCTGTCATGGTCGTGATCAATTCTGTCCATGGGTGCTGATTTGTCACGGCCGTGACCTCCATCACGGCTAGGTCGTGATGCTCTCTGATCTTCAGGGTCTTCTCATCACGCCCGTGATGGGTATCACGGCTGGGCCGTGATGGTTTCTGGTCTTCATGGGTAGCTCATCACGGCCGTGACCAGTGTCATAGCCTGGGCGTGATGGCTTCTGCTTTAAGTGTCCTTCCTTTTTTGCTCTTCTCATTAATCTGAAAATATGAAATAGCAGTAAATGCTTTATTTGACTCAAAATTAACTAAAATATCCTAAAACTACTTAAGAGACTCAAAATGTTGGTTGAGGACAATTAAATCCAAATTTGGGCGAAAACGAGATTAAACTCGAATAAATAGTACAAAAACCATGGTCTTACTAGTTATAAAATTAGACGAGCCAGATACTTATCAAAATACCCCAAACTTAAACTTTGCTTGTCCCCGAGCAAACTAAAACTCAAAAAGACTCAAACTTGGCAAGCTTAAAGGATTCAACCAATTTCGCACAAACTTCATGCAATTTTAACAAAACAATTTTTCTCCAATGTTTTCCCCCTTTGCAACAATGTAATCCCCACATTCATTTACTTTAAACAATTGAGAATTCCATCATTCATGCAATCAATAATTTGAGTTGAGGATCCAAGTTACACACAAAAGGGAGATCACCAATTTCAAACAATTGCCTTCCTCACAAGGGCATTTAATATTTCACTCATTCGCTCAATTTGTCTAGGCTATCAACTTTTCACCAATTTCACATTTCAAGAGCACTTCCCATGAATTTGATTTCCATCTCAAAATAGTTCCCACGAAAAACATGAATGCAACATCAACAGGTCTTTTAAAGGTTGTAATGGGGCCTGGCTAAGGGTAGGATTATTCAAAGGTACTAGGCTTTACATCCCTAGGAATTAAGAGAGCATGAAGCCTGTACACCATTATTTTCACTCTAATTCCTTTTTCCATTTTTCTTTTGATGCTTTGGGTGGCTACAACCTTTTTCTTGCCAAGCTTTTTGTTTTTGCCCCTTTTCTTTTGACTTTTTTTTGACCTTGGCATCAACCTTTATTTTTCTTTTTCTCAACCGAGAATGACATATCAAACCTTGTAGCCACCCCAAACTTACTTTCTTACAACCCTTCTCTTGCTAAGCTTCCATGCTCTCCTAATCCTAAGATTGGGTTAATATGGTTTTTCCGGATTTTTGGCTTACAACATAAGGTCATCAAGAAACAATAGGCTTATTAGGCACAATGTGGCTAACTAGGGAACATGCATTAGGGATGGTTCTTTTAGGCCAAGTAATTATTTCAAAGAAAATTGCCTAAATCATTTGATGCAACCATATAAACATGCAAACCATGAAGAGATTCAAGCAAATTCGGGAAAGTGCAGCTTAAAAGTGATTCACACAATTAAAAACAATGTTGGAGGCTCAAATTCCTCACCTGGACATTTTTCCAAATTGTTTGACCGAGATACAATTCCTAGTGTGTGCACCCCTTCACCCCAAACTTGTCATAAATTAAGCAATCACAATAAAATTTTGTCAAAGTTCGATTTTCAATTTTTCACATGGGGATCAAATTTTCGATTTTCAAAACCTAGGGGGAAATCATCAATAGTCAACATATATCATGCAATACATCTAAGCTAAATTTAATAAAATTGAACAGAAGTAGGCATAACATATATCATGCAATCACAAATCGATTTAGGGGAGAGTTTTATGTTTAAGATTCGATTAAGGTAACAGTACAATTAAGTGATTATCAATAAGCTAGAACGATTAATCTACTATTTCGGTTTCCCAACTATCATTGATTTAAATAATTTCTATGCCCTAAGCGGATTCTAATCCCTTTTCAAATGTAGCAGCAATTAAACAAGCGCAATTGACACTACGAGATATATGTTCCTAATTTCTGAATTAAGAAGACGGATTAAAGCTATCATGAATTAAGCAAACACGATCAAACACACGCGGATTAAGCAAACGCGATGAAGGTAAAGGAACATAGAATCATCAAAATTAATCAATACTTGTTCTATATAACTTGAATTAAGCAAACAAGGCATATGGCATAATACTGAAAGGGATAAGCAATTTGATTGGGAATTATGGAACCTCAAGTGTCGGTGGAAACTGATTACATCAGACTAATCCCTGGTGATTAGTTCTCCATCACAAACGTAATAAAAACCTTAGGAATAATTCGTAAATAGTGAAAATTGTTTTTTATAGATCAGGTGCGCATCACGGCCGTGATGGCCATCACGGCCAGGCCGTGACGTGTTCTGCCAAGGGCGCGCATTCAAATTCTAGTCCGCCACGGCCGTGATGCCCATCACGCCAGGTCGTGATCAATTCCGCTAATGGGTGCTGATTTGTCACGGTCAGACCTCCATCACGCTTAGGCCGTGATGATCTCTAATCTTTAGGGTATTCTCATCACGCCCGTGATGGGTATCATGGTCGGGCCGTGATGGTTTCTCGGTCTTCATGGGTAGCTCATCACGGCCGTGACCAAAGTGTCACTACCGGGCGTGATGGCTTCGCTTAAGTGTCCTTCCCTTTTTGCTCTTCTCATTAACCTGAAAATAGGAAATAGCAGTAAATACTTTATTTGACTAAAAATTAACTAAAATATCCTAAAACTACTTAAGAGACTCAAAATGTTGGTTGAGGACAATTAAATCCAAATTTGGGCGAAAACGAGATTAAACTCGAATAATTAGTACAAAAACCATGGTCTTACTAGTTATAAAACTAGACGAGACAGAGACTTATCACAAAACACTAATTCAAACCCTAAAATCTAAATTTTGACCCTAAACCCTAAATTTAACCCAGAACCATAAATTTGAACGAGAACCCTAATTTTAACCAAAACCCTAATTCTAATCATAATTTAGACACAAACCCCTATTTTTTAGTCAAAAACCTAATTCAAACCCTGAACCCTAATTTTGACCCAAAACCAAAATTTTGACCCAAAACCCTATTTTTAACCCAAATCCCTAATTTTGACCCAAAACCCTAATTCTGACTTAAAACCCTAATTTAGACCCAAACCCCTAAATTTGACCCATTTAGACTTGAAACCCTAATTTTGACCCAAAACCCTAATTTAGACCCTAACCCCTAATTCTAACCCTATTTTTAACTCAAAACCCTAATCAAACCCTAAACCCAAAATTTGACCCTAAACCCTAAATTTAACCCAGAACACTACTTTTGACTAGAAACCCAAATTTCAACCCAAAAACCTAAATTTTGAACCTAAACCCTAAATTTAACCCAGAACCCTAAATTTTGACCGAAAACCCTAATTTCAACCAAAAACGCTAATTTTGACGCAAAACCCTAATTCTGACCCTAATTTAGACCCAAAACCCTATTATTTACTCAAAACATTAATTTTGACCCAAAACCCAAATTCTGACCCAAAATCCCTATTTAGACCCAAAACCCTATTTTTAACCCAAAACCCTAATTCAAACCCTAAACCCTAATTCTAACCCAAATCCATAAAACTAACCCTATTTTTTACCCAAAACCTTTTTAAACTCAAAATCCTAATTCAAACCCTAAACCCTATTTTTGACCGTAAACCCTAAATTTGACCCAGAACCCTAATTTGGACCCGAAACCCTAATTTTAACCCACATCCCTAATTCTGACCCTATTTTTGTCCCTAAACCCTATTTTGAAATCAAAACCCTAATTCAAGCCCTAAACCCGAATTTAGACCCAAAACCCTATTTTGGTCTTAAACCATAAATTTGAACCAAAACCTAATTCTAACCCTAATTTAGACACAAACCCTAATTTAACCCTATATTTGTCCCAAAACCCTTTTAACTCAAACCTAACCTAATGACCCAAAACCCAAATTTGGACCTAAAACCCAAAATTTGACCTCAAACCCTAATCCTAACCCTAATTTAGACCCAAAAACCTAAATCTAACCCTATTTTGTCCCAAAACCCTATTTTTAATTCAACCCTAATTCAAACCCTAAACCCAGATTTTGACCCTAAACCCTAAATTTAACCCAGAACCCTAATTTTGAAACGAAACCCTAATTTTAACCCTATTTTTGACCCAAAGCCCTAATTGAAACCCTAAACCTTAATTTTGACCCAAAGCCCTATATTTAACCCTGAACCCTAATTTTAACCCAAAACCCTAATTCAAACCCTAAACCCTAATTTTGACCCAAAATTTGATCCTAAACCCTAAATTTGACCCAAAACCTAATTCTAAGCCTAATTTAGACAAAAAAAACCCCCTAATTTTAACCCTATTTTAGTCCCAAAACCCCTTTTTTAACTCAAAACCCGAAACCTTAATATTGACCCAAAACACAAAATTGGACCTAAAACCCAAATTTTGACCTAAAACACTAATCCTAACCCTAATTTAGACCCAAAATCCTAAATCTAACCCTATTTTTGTCCCAAAACCCTATTTTTAACTCAAAACCCTAATTCAAACCATACACCCAAAATTTGACCATAAACCCTAAATTTAACCCAGAACCCTAATTTTGAAACGAAACCGTAATTTTAAACCAAAACCCTAATTCTAACCCTATTTTTGACCCAAAACCCTATTTTTAACTCAAAGGCCTAATTCAAACCCTAAACCCTAATTTTGACCCAAAGCCCTAAATTTAACCCAGAACCCTAATTTTGACCCGAAACCCGAATTTTAACCCAAAACCCTAATTCAAACCCTAAACCCTAATTTTGATCCTAAACCCTAAATTTGACCCAAAACCTAATTCTAACCCTAATTTAGACACACTACCCTAATTTTAACCCTATTTTTGTCCCAAAACCCTTTTTTAACTCAAAACCCGAAACCTTAATTTTGACCCAAAACCCATTGGCCTAAACCCATTGACCTAAACCCAAATTTTGACCTAAAACCCTAATCCTAACCCTAATTTAGACCCAAAACCCTAATTCTAACCCTATTTTTAACCCAAAACTCTATTTTTAACTCAAAACCCTATTTCAAACCCTAAACACTAATTTTGACCCTAAACCCTAAATTTGACCCAAAACCCTAGTTCAGACCCAAACCCTATTTTTAATCCAAAACCATAATTCAGACCCAAAACCCTAATTTTAACCCTATTTTTGTCCCAAAATCAATTTTTTAACTCAAAACCCTAAACCTTAATTTAGATCCAAAACTCAAATTTTGACCCAAAACCCTAATTTAGACCCAAACCCCTAATTCTAACCTTATTTTTACCCAAAACCCTATTTTTAACTCAAAACCCTAATTCAAACCCTAAAACCTAATTTTGACCCTAAACCCTAAATTTGAACCAGAACCCTAATTTTGACCCGAAACCCTAATTTTAACCCAAAACCTAAATTTTGACCCTAAACACTAAATTTAACCCTGAACTCTAATTTTAACCCAATGCCCTAATTTTGACCCAAAACCCAAATTCTAGCCCCAATTTAGACCCAAACCCCTTTTTTTTACTCAACCTTAATTCAAACCCTAAATCCTAATTTTGACCCAAAACCCTAATTTGGACCCAAAACCCTCATTATAACCCAAAGCCCTAATTTTGACCCAAAACCCTAATTCTGACCCAAAACCTTATTTTTAACCCAAAACCCTTATTCAAACCCTAAACCCTGATTTTGATCCTAAACCTTAAATTTGACCCAAAACCCTAATTTAGACCAAAACCCTGTCCCAGAACCCTAATTTTAACCCAAAGCCCTAATTTTGACCCAAAACTAGACCCCAAACCTTACTCAAAACCCTAATTCAAACCTTGAACCCTAATTTGAACCCAAAACCGAAATTTTGATCCAAAACCCTAATTTTAACCCAAATCCCTAATTTTGACCCAAAACCCTAATTCTGACTTAAAACCCTAATTTAGACCCAAACCCCTAATTCTAACCCCACTACAAAAAAACGTTATTTAGCGACCGAAAATAGTGACCGAATTTGTTGGTTGCTGTTTGCGACCAAAATGGCGACCGATTGTAGGATCTTCATGAAACCAGGTTATAGTTGATACTGCGACCGAAATTGAGCGTAGCAGAGTTATCGGTCGCTATTTCGGTCGCTAAATAACGGAAAGTAAAAGTCAAAACTTGCTGGCTTTTTAGTGACCGAAATGGCGACCGAGTTAAATGTAACGGTTAAATTTTATCTATATTTGCAACCGATATTAATTCGATCGCTAAACGGCACGTAAAAAAATTAAAATAGAGCGTGTTAGCGACCGCTTTTAAATCGATCGCTAAATTTATGAATTCAAATTTCAAACTAACCCAGTTAGCGACCGATTTAGCGACCGAATAATTCGGTCGCTAAAAATAAAATCCCTAAATCACGATTTCCTTCCTCTCTTCCCCCATTTCTCTCTTTTCTTCTCTTCTCTCTCACGCGCAACAGCTCCTCCCCCACAGACCTTCGCTCTCTCTGGTCGCCTACAAGCTCCGGTCGCGCCACCACCAACACCACCACAACATCACCACCATAAGTTATCTATTGCTTTGTGTCTCTTTCTCATTCTCTTTTTCTCTCTTCCTCTCTATCTAATTTCTCTCTTTCTCTGTCTAGCACACCTCCGGTGAGCCACCACTGCGCAACTCCCGGTGAGCCACCACTGCTCCACTTCCTCATCCCCTTGCTGCGTCTCTGTTCATCACTAAGGAGGTAAAATTATCATCCCTCATTCCTTATCTTTAAGGTTTGTTGTATTGCTACTGTGATGGGATGGGTCATAGTGTCTAGTGTTTTGTGTAGGTTAAAATTTCCATTCATTCAATGCTTTTGTGATTGTCTATTTTATGTTGATGCCAATTCATGATTTGGATTTTAGATGATAACAAGAATACAGAACAGAAATAGATAGGCTTTGGATGTGTTTTGTTTGATGTTGGTAATAAAGGGTTCAAGGATTTTATAGTGAAAGGGGCAGCATCACCAGGGACATAGTTGTTGATGGGGCTGTGAACATTCCTTTATGCAAAACACATGTATATAGCTTCCAATTTCTTTGTTTTGATTGATTTTGTTGCTTATAGATGGTACTTGAATCAGA
Source organism: Sophora flavescens (assembly GCA_030762895.1). Taxonomy (NCBI): domain Eukaryota; kingdom Viridiplantae; phylum Streptophyta; class Magnoliopsida; order Fabales; family Fabaceae; genus Sophora; species Sophora flavescens. Next base: position 3,992,437 of record JAUPTC010000011.1, on the reverse strand, counting down.
TACAATGTGGTAATATGCATCAATTTTATTCAATTATGGTTGTGTGACTATGTGTTGTAAGTTATTTATGTAGGTTTTATTGTAATCCCCTATTGAATAATTTCACTAAGAGGTGTATAACACTTTAATGCTGGAAACTTTGTTATGGGTTGTTGGTATGGTTCATAATAAGTACATGTTTGACAAGGCATTGACACATTTGAGAAAAATTAATATTAAGGAAACAAATTGTTTGTTGGCTTGTAAGAGACCTAAAGAGTTGTGGATGAGCTTCACAAATGATCCTAAGTATAAATCAAACCATGTAACTAACAATGTATATAAATCATGGAATATAAAGTTGGCTAGTGATTATAAGAATAAAAGCATTTTGTTAATTCTAGAGTCCATGACTACCATGACATGGTCTTATTAAACCGTATCTGTTGAGATGTCTAAGTCACATGTGAAATGAATTTAATAACTTATTTTTGAACAGACTGTTGAATTTAATCACTTGTAGCACTCCTCGATCTTTATCACTATTTATCATTCTTTGCTGGGAGCTGAGGTAAGTTAACTACATCTTTATTCTGCCTTGATTTGTGTGGTATCTGTAATGTGTAATGTGAAGTTGTGTTGTTTGTTAGTGGAGTGCGGAGCTCGATAGGATTTGTGTGTTGATAATTTAATGTTTATGCATGTGTTTGCCAATATGTGTTGTTTGTTAGTGGAGAGCAGAGCTCAATAGGATGTGAACCAGTCCGAAAGGCTGGATGCTGGTTGTGTGCTGATAATTTAGAAGTTATGCATGTGTTTGACAATTATGTGTTACTTGTTAGTGGAGAGCAGAGCTCAATAGGATGTTTGCTACAATATTTTATCTAAGTTTGTATTGATTTACGTTGCAATATATAAGCTCAACTATATTTATAGGTTAATGGTTTTATTTTCTGTTAGATTTAATTATTAATTTACAAAAGCCTTAGTTTCCTGTTTGAGATTCAATATTAATGAGCATGCATACCTTCTCAGGGTACGCATGCTCATTGTATTGAATCTTGAATTGTCCAAGTGGGACAGTTTGGGAAAAAACCTTTTTCACACTCGTATAATAGTCATTTCAATGTTCAAATACCTTATATACTTGTTGAAATCTCGGTCGGATGCATTTCCTTTTGTTCTCCTGGTGCATACTTGATCGCAGTGATTCTCACCATGCTCGAGTCGTGTACTTGGAGACCGATGGGAAATGCTGCCAAAATTTTGTCAAGTATAAGGTATTTGAATATGGGAATAACTATTATTAGCCGAGTGTGGTAAAGGTTTCTTCTCGAATGGGATAGGTTCATACCTTGTAATAAGAACGAGATTGATGGAGTTATTGAAATGCACCGTAATATATAAGTGTTGTAGGATTGGTCAGGCTATTTAATTGCCAGCAATGGATATTCCGGAGAATCGGAAATGGATGTATCATAGGTTGGATCAGAATAAACATCTTAGGGAAGAGTATAGAGTTGTAGCCGATCTTTATGAGAAGGGCTTCATGCCTGATTACTATTGGTGGAGTAACCATGGTGAGACGTTGCCTGATTTAAACCCGATTGTGTTTGAAGGTTCGTACTATGGAAGTGGTGACCGGAGGGAAGAATTGAATCCATACGAGCAGATGATAATGGATCCTGCTGGACCATCGATTGGTGTTGTACTAGAAGAAGATGGGGGAGAAGATGGTGGAATGGGTTCCCAATACATAGAGGAGAATCTGAATCCCGAAGCTCAATTATTCTATGATATGCTGAGTGTTGCATGATCTCCATTGTGGGAAGGATGTCGGGAGTACACGGAGTTGTCGATGTGCATGGAATGGTTGAGTATCAAATCTGACTAAAATATGCAAGAAGGCTGTTTTAATCGCCTCACCAGGTCGGGCTCAAGGCGTTGCCAGAAGACAATTGGATGCCTACTAGTTTTTATCATGCTAAGAAGTCTGTGGAAAATTTGGGTCTGGGGTGTTTGAAAATTGATTGTTGCCCGAATGGATGTATATTGTACTATAAGGATGATTTAGCGGAAAGCATAACATGTTGTCGATTTTGTGGTGTGGATCGGTATAAGACAACCACTAGGATGGGCATTGAGAAGAAGAGGTCGCTCAAAAAAATGTGGTACTTTCCGCTCGTGCCAAGACTTACAAGATTGTACTCTTCGATGGCCACTGCAGCTCACATGAGGTGGCATAGTGAGCATGAGAGGGAGCAAGATGTCTCGTGTCATCCATCTGATGGAGAAGCTTGGAAGCATTTTGATAAGGTTCATATGACATTTTCGCAGGACCCTCGGAACGCCCGATTGGGGTTATCTACTGATGGATTTAATCCTTTCGGGCAGTCTGGAAAAGCATACTCTTGTTGGCCGGTTATCTTGACTCCTTACAATCTTCCCCCGGGGAGGTGCATGAAGCGGGAGTTTATGTTCCTAACAGTCATAATTCTGGGTCCGTCTAATCCAAAATGTAAGATTGATGTGTACTTGAAGCCGCTGATAGATGAGTTGACGATGCTGTGGAATGATGGTGTGCTGACATATGACGTATCTTTGAGGCAAAATTTCATGATGAAAGCAGCTTTGATGTGGACTATCAACGAATTTCCCGCTTATGGGATGATGTCGGGTTGGATGACCGCGGGGAAGCTTGGATGCCCAATATGTATGGAGCGATCGAAGGCAAACCAAAAACATGAAAGTCTCATGTGTCACCATCCTCCAAATCCCTTTGGCCAACACCGCCCCCACCACGCTTGACCGGGTCCTAATGTATGGTGGAGAGTACAGGACTTACCGCTCGTCCATGAATACCAAGGAGAATATATTCCTGATTATGGCGTCAACCATCATTGGACAAAACAAAGTATATTTTGGAGGTTGCTGTATTGGAGGACGCAGCTACTCCGTCACAACATTGATGTCATGCATACTGAGAGGAATGTGTTTTTGAATGTGTTTGACACTGTGATGGACATCAACGGGAAGACAAAGGATACAAATAAAGCCCGATTGGATCTGGCTGAAATTTTTAATCGGAAGGAGCTTGAGTTGCAGGACGGTGGTCGTGGAAGACTTATCAAACCGAAGGCAAGTTATACACTAAGAAAAACACAGAAAGTGGCCATCTCAGTAAGTGGGTTAAAGAACTAAAGTTACCGGATGGGTATGCTTCCAATCTGGGTAGATGTGTTGACATTAAGGAAGCAAAGTTACATGGAATGAAGAGTCATGATTGCCATGTGTTCATGCAACAGCTTGCTTCCAATTGCGTTCGACGATTACCAAACAAATTTGGAACCAACTTGTTGAGCTTAGCCAATTTTTCAGGGAGCTTACAAAGACAACACTAAATGTGAATAAATTAAAGTATATGGAAGTCAAGATACAAGTTTTTTTAATTAAGCTGGAGCAAATCTTCCCACCGAGTTTCTTTGATTCCATATAACACCTGCCAGTTCATCTACCTTACGAAGCAAGAGTTGGTGGCCCAGTCCAATACCGCTGGATGTATCCATTTGAGAGGTAAACAACATCAACTATTTTACTTAATACATATGAAGTTCACGAACACAAAATCATAGTTTAGTTTTCCCTAAAACTAGTAATTATTTGTATGTATCCCTCTTTAATAGGTTCCTGCACTCCCTTAAACACAAAGTCAAGAACAAGGCACGAGTGGAGGGTTCCATTTGTGAAGCATACTTAGTAGAGGAGACTTCCACTTTTGCCTCTTATTACTATCCGGACGAAGTTAACACGAGAAGGACAAGGATGCCTAGAAACATTGATTCGGGCGAAGGAAGTTCAACTAGTCCTCCTATATCAATATTCAACTATCCGGGCAGATTTAGTGGCAAATCAAAAGGATATTTCTTGGAGCAGAGTGACATTAATGCTGCTCATCTGTATATCCTTCAAAATTGTGAAGAGGTGGCGCCATATTTAGAGTAAGTTTCTACAATGTCTTTTATAAGTTCAATTGACATTTATGATTATTAATCGTCCTACTGTTAATCTCCCATATGTAGGATGTACAACAATTTTCTAAGGGATCTCCAACCTGACATTTCAAACGATCAGGTTGATCAAGAAATTACTTCTCACATTGCTACGTGGTTCAGTAAATATGTAGGTTAATCATCTTCATTTGTTGCAATATATTTTATCTCCTTAAATATATAGCATGTACAAGAATAATATAATATTTGATTTTTTAGGTACTAGATCCATAAAACAATGTTCAAAATCCATTGTTGACAAATTTGGCATGGGGGCCTAACAGATGGGTTACATAATAGAATACTTACATTGTAAATGGATATAAATTTAACACAAAAATATGGAATGAAGGAATTCAGTTGAGTAACTATGGTGTTTGTGTGCGAGCCACTGATGGCAATGTAGAGGATGATTTCTATGGGGTTGTAACTGACATCCTTGAACTCGATTATACCGGTTTCCCCGTGATGAAGTTAGTTATCTTCAAGTGTGATTGGTTTGATACTACTCTTGACATAGGGACAAAAATCGATAAAAATATGGTATTGTACAAGTTAGGCTGTCTCGTAGGTATAATAAGGCATATGACCCATTCATTTTTTCACAACAGGCAGATCAGGTTTATTACTCACCATATCCCGAAGGACATCAAGGCTGGTTGGGTGTTATTAAGATAAAGGCTCGCAGTATAATTACTGATAACATAATCAACCAGCCTGAAAAAGATGCTCCATACCAAGATGATGAGTTTTCAAGACCCCACGTACCGTTGTAAATTACGTCGGAGACTGATGAGAGTGAGGGTGAATTTAGTGACGGAGATTCTACTTAGGTAATTTATTTATGTTATAATTCATTGTGTAAATGTCATTCTACTTAGGTAATTTATTTTTGTATTATTTACATTGTTGTGTAATCATCTTTTCATTTCTTACACAGATGGCAGATTCCTCTAGATGTAGGGCTCGTCGTGCTGGTCGTGGCAGAGGTCGTGCTGCGAGAGTCCCTTCGCCGGCCGACCCACAGTCTTCAGATCGAGACCACCCTATCAGCACCTCTGTGGATGGGACACCTCAGGGTGATGGAGTTGCACCCCCTACCCAGCCTCATGTGGTCGGGACACAGGCTGCACCCTCATCATCCACACCTATGACAGACCATCATCATCATCTAACAGAGAGTCGTGGGTCCATCCGACAGAGGATTCTTCTTATCCCCAGGGGGGATAACGAGTAAGCTAATTTAATTTTTTTAATATATATAACGTACTGTTAATTTCTATTTACTTGTTTTTTTATCTATAACATTTATTAATGCTCTAATTTTACTGCAGCTTTCTGTCCGTGAAGGGGCCTTCTGATCGATATCGAAGATCCTGCGACGCAAGTTTGATGGTCCATGGCCTACATGGAAGGCCATCCCAGGGGGCCATAGGGATCGGTTGTTTCAAGAGTTTAAGGTAACAATTTATTAAGTTATTTAAATTAAATTTACAATATATATATATATATATATATATATACACACACACACACACACACACACACATGAATTTCCTAACAACTATAAGTTGCAGAAAGAGTATAGGTGGGACGTAGCTTTAGAGGGTCTCGTCAGGGACATATTTGAGCATAAAGGCTCACTGGTCATGAAGAATCTGACTAACAAGCTGAGGAAGGGTAAGAATAAGGGGAAGTGGGTGGATCCTGAGATCAGGAGGCAGCTGGACCAGTACTGAGCTACTGAGAATTTCCAGGAGATCCAGGCCATACCTCGACGTAATCGAGCTTCTGATGGTGGCGCATGTGCTTGGACCGGCAGGTCTAAATCAGTCGCCGCCCACTACGACGAGCTGGTAATACATTAAACTTTTGACTTATTATACTATTTAATTAGTTTTCATTTTTAATTATTCTTATGAATTTAAGATTATATTTTTCTGTGCAGAAAGCACAGAAACAACGGGCCCCCACGCTACGGAGTTGGTGGAGAGGACGAAGAAGTTGAAGTCGGGGACATGGGTCAACGACAAGGCCCGTAACTATGCTGTAAGCAAAAAAACAATTTAGTGTTTACTTGTAATTTATTATAAATGATTTGTTAATATTGATTATAATTTTAACTAAATCTCTTCAACTATACTTTGTAGGTGGCCTTCAACGAGAAGAAGGACGATGCCATATCACGTGCCTCACAGTCACAAGATGAGGCCTTGACTGGTGATGGGCCCAGCTCTCCTATCTCCGTCGATGATAATGCCATTTATTTGGAGGTCGTCGGGGGCAGGAAAAAGAAGGGGCACGTGTATGGCCTCAGACACCTGGGAAGCGAGTTTATCGCTTCATCATCCGGCACGCCTGGTCCTTCCTACGCCGATACCGTCCCTCAGGAGAAGTTCCACCAAATGCAGGACACCATCATGCAGCTGAACACGGAGCTTCGGGAGAAGAGCGAGATAGAGCAACAGATGGCGAACCAGATTGCACAGTTGACTCGGGCACACCAGTAGCTGATGCAGACGAGCATCGAGCAGGGCCAGACACTGCGGTTGGTGTTGGAGCAGGTGAGGATCCAGACTCCAGTTGCCTGTGGGTGATGCTCGACGGCGGTTGTGCCGCTCGCTGCCGCTTCCTCCACCTCCGCCGCCACCATCGATGCTCAGCTATCAGAGAGCACGAAAAGATAGCAGACAGTGGTGGTACGGACGTTGAGGATGATTGGATTCTTCCACCTCCCCCTCATCATAATTAAACGATTCTTGTACGACACTTTGGATTATTATATATATATATATATATATATATATATATATATATATTCATTATTTATTATGATTGTATATTTCATTAGTAATTTGGTGTGTTTTATTAGTAATTTTGCTAAACTTTAAAGAAAAACAGAAAAAAAATTAGTATTTTAAAATTTAAATTTAATTTTTTTAATAAAAACCAGTTTAGCGACCGAATTATAAACCAATAATTCGGTCGCTAAACTTTAATTAATATTAACAAATTGTGATCTAGCGATCAAAAATCCGCCGCTAATATAGGTTAACAAAGAACCAACATTGGCGACCGAACTAGCAACCGATTATCGGTCGCTAAAAATGGTTACCCAAACAATACGACCAACCGTGTAGCGACCATTTTTTATTATTTAGCTACCGAATTTACGGTCGCCATTTAGCTACCGAATTATTATTTCGGTCTCTAAAAGGTTAGCGACCAGGTTATCAGCCACCACCATGAATCGGTCGCTAATTCGGTCGCTAAATTAAATAGTGACCGAATTAGAAAGTTTAGCGACCGAATATTCTGGTCGCTAAACAGTTGTTTTTTTTTGTAGTGCCCTAATTTAGACCCAAAACCGTATTTTTAAACCCAAAATTTGACCGTAAACCCAAAATTTGACCCAAAACCCTAATTCTGACCCTAAAAACCTAATTTTGACCCAAAACCCTAATTCAAACCCTAAACCCTAACTCGAACCCTATTATTGACCCAAAACCCTTTTTTAAACACAAAACCCTAATTAAAACCCTAAACCCTAATTTTGACCAAAAACCCTAATTTGGACCCAAAACCGAAATTTTGACCCAAAACCCTAATTATAACCCAAAGCCCTAATTTTGACCCAAAACCCTAATTCTGAACCAAAACCCTATTTTTAACCCAAAACCCTAATTCAAACCCTAAACCCAAATTTGGACCCTAAACCCTAATTTTGATCCTAAACCCTAAATTTGACACAAAACCCTAATTTAGACCCAAAACCCTAATTCAAATCCTACCTCGATCCCTATTTTTAACCCAAAGCCCTATTTTAAACTCAAAACCCAAATTCAAACCCTAAACTTGACCTAGAACCCAAAATTTGACCCAAAACCTTAATTTTGACAGGAAACCCTATTTTTAACTCAAAGCCCAAATTCAAACCCTAAACCCTAATTTTGACCCAAAACCCTAATTTGGACCCAAAACCGAAATTTTGACCCAAAACCCTAATTATAACCCAAAGCCCTAATTCTGACCCAAAACCCCACCCCGGGACCCAAAACCCTAATTCTAATCCTAATTTAGACCCAAAACCCTAATTCTAACCCTATTTAAGTCTCAAAACCCTATTTTTAACTCAAAACATTAATTCAAACCTAAAAACCTAAATTTTGACCCTAAACCCTAAATTTGAGCGAGAACCCTAATTTTAACCAAAAGCCCTAATTTTGACCCAAAACCCTAATTCTAACCATAATTTAGACCCAAAACCCTATTTTTTAGTCAAAACCCTAATTCAAACCCCGAACACTAATTTTGACCCAAAACCAAATTTTTGACCCAAAACCCTATTTTTAACCCAAATCCCTAATTTTGACCCAAAACCCTAATTCTGACTTAAAACTCTAATTTAGACCCAAAACCCTAAATTTGACCAATACCCTAATTTAAACCCGAAACCCTAATTCTAACCCTAATTTAGACCCAAAACCCTAAATTTGACCCAAAACCCTAATTTAGACTCGAAACCCTAATTTTGACCCAAAACCCTAATTTAGACCCTAACCCCTAATTCTAACCCTATTTTTGTCCCAAAACCCTAATTTTTAACTCAAAACCCTAATTCAAACCCTAAACCCAAAATTTGACCCTAAACCCTAAATTTAACTCAGAACACTAATTTTGACCTGAAACCCAAATTTCAACCCAAAAACCTAAATTTTGACCATAAATCCTAAATTTGACCCAGAACCCTAATTTCAACCCAAAGCCCTAATTTTGACGTAAAACCCTAATTCTGACCCTAAATTAGACCTAAAACCCTATTTTTTACTCAACACTAATTTTGACCAGAAACCCAAATTCTGACCTAAAATCCCAATTTAGACCCAAAACCCTATTTTTAACCCAAAACCCTAATTCAAACCCTAAACCCTAATTTAGACCCAAAACCCTAATTCTGACCCTATTTTTGTCCCAAAACCCTATTTTTAACTCAACCCTAATTCAAATTGTCAACCCAAATTTTGACCCTAAATCCTAAATTTAAGCCAAAACCCTAATTTTGACACGAAACCCTAACTTTAACCCAAATCCGTAATTCTAACCCAATTTTTGACCAAAAACCCTATTTTTAACTCAAAACCCTAATTCAAACCCAAAACCCTAATTTTGTCCCTAAACCCTAATTTTGACCCAAAGCCCTAATCTTGGCCGAAAACCCTAATTCTGACCCAAAACGCTAATTTTGACGCAAAACCCTATTTTTAATCCAAAACCCTAATTCAAACCCTAAACACTAAACCCTAATTCAAACCCTAAACCCTAATTTTGACCCTAAAACCTAATTTTGATCGTAAACCCTAATTCAAACCCTAAACCCTAATTCAAACCCTAAACACTAACCCGAACACTATTTTTGACCAAAAACCCTATTAAACCTCAAAACCCTAATTCAAACCCTAAACCCTATTTTTGGCCCTAAACCCTAAATTTGACCCGGAACCCTAATTTTGACTCGAAACCCTAATTCTAACCTTTTTTGACCCAAAACCCTATTTTTAACTGAAAACCCTAATTCAAACCTTAAACCCTAATTTTGACCCAAATCCCTAATTTTAACCCAGAACCCTAATTCAAACCCTAAACACTAATTTTGATCCTAAACCCTAAATTTGACCCAAAACCTAACTCAGACCCAAAACCCTAATTCTAACCCTATTTTTGTCCCAAAACCCTTTTTTTAACTTAAAACCCGAAACCTAAATATTGACCCAAAACCCAAATTTGGAACCAAAACCCAAATTTTGACCCAAAACCGTAATTCTAATCCCAAAACCCTATTTTTAACTCAACCCTAATTCAAACCCTAAACCCTAATTTTGACCCAAAGCCCAAAATTTAACGCAGAACCGTAAATTTGACCCATAAACCAAATTTAAACCCAAAGCCTATTGACCCAAAACTATAATTATGATCCAAAACTCTATTTCGAACCCTATTTTTGAACCAAAACCCTAATTGTAACCCTAATTTAGACCCAAACCCCTAATTCTAACCCTAATTTAGACCCAACCCCCTAATTCTAACCCTAATTTAGACCCAACCCCCTAATTCTAACCCTATTTTTGTCTGAAAACCCTATTTTAACTCAGAACCATAATTCAAACCCTAAACCCTAATTTTGACCCTAAACCCTAAATTTGAACCATAACCCTAATTTTGCCCCGAAACCCTAATTTTAACCCAAAAACCTAAAATTTGACCCTAAATTTAACTCAGAACCCTAATTTCAACCCATAACCCTAATTTTGACACAAAACCCTAATTCTGGCCCTAATTTAGACCCAAAACCCTTTTTTTTTACAGAAAACCCTAATTCAAATCCTAAACCCTAATTTTGACCCAAAACTGAAATTTTGACCAAAAACCCTAAAGCCCTAATTTTGACCCAAAACCCTAATTCTGACCCAAAACCCTATTTTTAATCCAAAACACTAATTCAAACCCTAAACCCTAATTTTGACCCGAAACCCTAATTTTGATCCTAAACCCTAAATTTGACCCAAAACCCTAATTCTAACCCTAATTTAGAACAAAAACCCTGTCCGAGAACCATAATTTTAACCCAAAGCCCTAATTTTGACCCAAAACCCTAATTTAGACCCCAAACCCTATTTTTTACTCAAAACCCTAATTGAAACCATGAACCCTAATTTTGACCCAAAACCCTAATTTCGACCCAAAACCGAAATTTTGATCCGAAACCCTAATTTTTACCCAAAACCCTAATTCAAACCCAAAACCCTAATTCAAACCCAAAACCCTAACTCAAACCCTATTTTTGACCCAAACCCCTTTTTTAAACTCAAAACCCTAATTCAAACCCTAAACCCTATTTTTGACCCTAAACCCTAAATTTGACACACAACCCTAATTTTGACTCGAAACCCTAATTTTGACCCAAATCCCTAATTCTGACCCTATTTTTGACCCAACACCCTAATTCAAACCCTAGACCCTAATTTTGACTGAAAACCCTAATTCTGACCCAAAACCCTAATTGTGAACTAAAGCCCTAATTTAGACTCAAAACCCTATTTTTAACCCAAAACCCTAATTCAAACCCTAAATCCTAATTTTGATCCTAAACCCTAAATTCTAACCCTAATTCAAACTTTAAACCCTAATTTGACCCTAAACCCTAATTAGACCCACAACCCTAATTATAACCCTATTTTTGTCCCTAAACCCTATTTTTAACTCAAAACCCTAATTCAAACCCTAAACCCTAAATTTAACCCAGAAACCTAATTTTAACCCAAAGCCCTAATTTTGACCCAAAACCCTAATTTATACCCAAAACCCTTTTTTTTCTGAAAACCCTAATTCAAATCCTAAACCCTAATTTGGACCCAAAACCGAAATTTTGACCCAAAACCCTAAAGCCCTAATTTTGACCCAAACCCCTATTTTTAACCCAAAACCCTAATTCAAACCCTAAACCCTAATTTTGACCCTAAACCCTAATTTTTATCCTAAACCCTAAATTTGACCCAAAACCCTAATTCTAACCCTAATTTAGACCCAAAACCCTGTCCCAGAACCCTAATTTTAACCCAAAGCCCTAATTTTAACCCAAACCCCAAATTTAGACCCCAAACCCTATTTTTTACTCAAAACCCTAATTCAAACCATGAACCCTAATTTTGACCCAAAACCCTAATTTTGATCCGAAACCCTAATTTTAACCCAAATCCCTAATTTTGACCCAAAACCCTAATTCTAACCCAAAACCCTAATTTTGACCCAAAACCTTAATTCAAACCCAAAACCCTAACTCGAACCCTATTTTTGAACAAAAATCCTTTTTTAAACTCAAAACCCTAATTCAAACCCTAAACCCTAAATTTGGCCCTAAACCCTAAATTTGACCCAGAACCCTATTTTTGACCCGAAACCCTAATTTTAACCCAAATCCCTAATTCTGGCCCTATTTTTGACCCAAATCCCTATTTTTAATCAAAACCCTAATTCAAACCCTAAACCTTAATTTTGACCCAAAGCCATAATTTTGACTGAAAACCCTAATTCTGACCCAAAAACCTAATTTTGTGGTAAAACCATAATTTAGACCCAAAACCCTAATTCAAACCCTAAACCCTAATTTTGATCCAAAACCCCAAATTTGACCCAAAACCTAATTCTAACCTGAATTTAGACCCAAAACCCTAATTCTAACCCTATTTTGTCCCAAAACCCTTTTTTAAATTCAAACCTGAAACCTTAATTTTGACCCAAATCCAAATTTTGACCCAAAACCCAAATTTTGACCCAAAACCCCAATTCTAACCTTAATTTTGACCCAAAACCCTTATTCTAACCCTATTTATATCTCAAAACCCTATTTTTAACTCAAAACACTAATTCAAACCCAAAAACCTAAATTTTGACCCTAAACCCAAAATTTAACCCAAAACCATAAATTTGAGCGAGAACCCTAATTTTAACCAAAAGCCCTAATTTTGTCCCAAAACCCTAATTCTAACCATAATTTAGACCCAAAACCCTATTTTTTAGTCAAAACCCTAATTCAAATCCTGAACCCTAATTTTGACCCAAAACCCTAATTTGGATCCAAAACCAAAATTTTGACACAAATCCCTATTTTAACCCAAATCCCTAATTTTGACCCAAAACCCTAATTCTGACTTAAAACCCTAATTTAGACCCAAACCCTAAATTTCACCCAAAACCCTAATTTAGACCTGAAACCCTAATTTTGACCCAAAACCCGAATTCTAACCATAATTTAGACCCAAACGCGTAAATCTAACCCAATTTTTGTCCCAAAATCCTATTTTTAACTGAAAATCCTAATTCAAACCCTAAACCCAAAATTTGACCCTAAACCCTAATTATAACGCTAAACCCTAATTTAGACCGAAAACCTTATTTTTAACACAAAACCCTAAACCCTAATTCTAACCCTAATCCCTAATTCTGACCCTATTTTTATCTCAAAACCCTATTTTTAACTCAATCCTAATTCAAACCGCCAACCCAAATTTTGACCCTAAATCTTAAATTTAACCTAGAACCCAAATTTTGACTTGAAACCCTAATTTTAACCCAAATCCCTAATTCTAACCCTATTTTTGACCCAAAACCCTATTTTTAAATCAAAACCCTAATTCAAACCCTAAACCCTAATTTTGACCCAAAGCCCTAATTTTGACTGAAAACCGTAATTCTAACCCAAAACCCCAATTTAGACCCAAAACCCTATTTTTAACCCAAAACCATAATTCCAACCCTAAACCCTAATTTTGCCCCTAAACCCTAATTTTGATCCGAAACCCTAAATTTAACCCAAAACCTAATTCTAACCCTAATTCAGACACAAAACCCTAATTCTAACCCTATTTTTGTCCCAAAACCCTTTTTTTAACTCAAAACCCGAAATCGTAATTTTGACCCAAAACCCAAATTTGGAACTAAAGTTTTGACCCTAAATCATAAATTTAACCCAGAACCCTAATTTTGACTCGAAACCCTAATTTTGACCCTAAATCATAAATTTAACCCAAAACCCTAATTTTGACTCAAAACCCCAATTTTAAACCAAATCCCTAATTCTAACTCTATTTTTTTTTAAGTAAAGAGGCATGCAAAAGCATCACAATAGAGACTAACATCCCAACTAGGTTGGCACCTTAGCCACTATCCATCATATGCAGCACACCTCAATTTATTACAAAAGAACAAAAACGAACAATACAAAAGCATGGGGGGGCAAAACCAAACCCATGAAATCACCTAAAACGAAAATTAGGGAGACCTATTCTATTATTATGGAAATCATCCCTAATGAAACTAGGTATCAAATCCCACCAAAAAAAGCCATTAATCAGCAAGCCATGATTGGCAATTTTATCTGCATAAGTGTTGCCTTCACGAAAGATGTGGGAGGAACCAAAACGCATATCCCTTATAATGGACAGGCAATTTTTCCATCTATTTGTTATTTTCCAAGGAACCATAGATGGAGAGGAGATCGCAGCTAATACCATTTGGGAGTCACATTCCAACCATAACGACCATCCTTTTTTGTGGGCAATTTCAATAGCCAAGATTGCACCCATTAGTTCCGCATAAAAAGCAGAATTGACACCAAGGTTGGCTGCAAAACAACCAAGGGTAGCAACACTATGATCACGAAAAATGCCACCACAAGCAGAAGGACCCGGGGCACCTCTAGCAGCTCCATCAGTGTTGCACTTAACCCAATAACAAGGAGGAGGATGCCATTTAACTTCATTGATTTGGGGGGACACGATTAAGATGGCAGCTGACTTTAAACTCATTCAAAATCCTGAGTTCCTGAGAGGATGCAGAAGTTGTGCCATTGCTCAAGTTACCTGCCAGGCTAACCTTTGCAAGGATCATGTTTTTGGCAACCTGCAAAGGGATGGATCTGTCATCAAATCTTGATTTGTTTCTGCAATGCCAGATTGCCCAGATGATACTTGATATTGCAGCAGTCAAAAGGTCCTTTACTTGAGAGCTCCATTGATTCTCACAAATTGAAAAGACAGTGAGCATTGAAGGTGTGTCTATAGTCAAGCTAAGCATGTTGCTCAGCCAGGACCACAAATTTTTTGCAAAGGCACAATGAAAGAATAGGTGAGTAGTTGTTTCATAACTACAACCACATAAATTGCATCTTGAGACAACCATGCATCCATTGGCCCAAAGATTATCATCAGTAGGCATACGGTTGTGAATGATTCTCCAAACCAAGAAGGAAATGGAAGGAGGGACACAGTTAATCCAAAGAGACTTAGCCCAAGAAACTGTTTGACCATTATTGTGGAGGAACTGATATGCATCCTTCAGTGTTAGGGACCCCGATTCATTCCTACACCACACATGGGTATCCTTACAAGGGAAAGATGGAATGCTGATGTGCATGAGTTCTGCAGCAATAGCAGGGCAATGATGTAAAATAATGCTTGGAATATTCCAAGAATTATTGAACCAGAAGTCCTTCACCTTTGCTTTTAAAGAAGATCAGAATCGAGCTGGAAAGCAAGCAATGAGTTTCAGGGTTTAGACAACCATATATCATTCCAAAAGTTGATATCAGCACCATCACCTAGCATCCAGGCTGAGTTTTCCACAACTGTATGGTAGATGGGGCTTGATTCCAGACCAGATTGAGGAGGAGATAGAATATTGGATCACTGTGTTTCTCCTCAGAACTCTTGCTCTCAGAAGGCAAGCCCGCTGCTCAGATGAAGAGGTGAATTCCCAGCACAACTTAAGCATAGAAGCACTGTTGACAGATCTAAATGATCTAAGACCAAGACCTCCTCACCTTCGTGGTTTGCAGATTTTCCAAGCCACTGTCACAGTTTTTTTGACTTCTGTATTGCCAGACCATATGAAGTTTCTTAGCCAGCAATCAATTGATTTCAGCAAGCTAGAGGGCCATGAGTAAACCCGAAAGCTATACAACATCATACCAGTAATCACAGACTTAACTAATTGAACTCTGCCACTAATTGACAACAGACTTCCCTTCCATATGGTAAGTTTGGATCTGATCTTATCTGTAATGGACTGCAAATGGGATTTCCTTGGCTTCCCTTTGAACACAGGCAGCCCAAGATATGTGAAAGGGAACCTGCCAGCAGTAAATCCTAAAACATTGGCAATGGAAGACATTCTGATTGCAGAAAAATTACCTGCATAAAACTTGGAATTCTGAGTGTTAATCAATTGACCAGAAGCCTCTCCACACTCCTTAAAAATGGACATTAACAAGGACAAATTCTGGATGGAAGCTCTGCAAAAGATAAGAATATCATCCGCATATAGGATATGAGAGGGAGGACTGAGACCTCTGGGGCAAGCCATTGTTTTGAGATTTCCCTCTTGAACCAACTTGCAGATAGCCCTGCTCAATACATCTTCAGCAATGCAAAAAAGTAGAGGTGACAATGGATCACCCTGCCTAACTCCCCTCTTGCAAGAGAAAAAACCAACTGACTTACCATTGATACCAATAGAAAGTTTAGCTAACTTCAGAATAGTTTCTATCCAATGGCAGAACTTGATATCAAAACCAAAAGAGTGAAGGACCTTCAAAAGGAAGGACCAGTCCATGGTGTCAAAAGCCTTCTTGACATCAATCTTCAAGGCCAAATTACCACCAAAAGCCCTTTTGTCCAGCATATTTACACACTCTGATGCAGTGCAGAGATAATCAGTAATATATCTACCTTGTATAAAGCCCTTTTGATTATCAGAGACAATCTTTGGAGCAACCTTAGCCAGCCTGTCTGGTAAGACTTTAGTGATGATTTTGAACTGGAAATTAGCCAAGGCAATAGGCCTAAATTCCTCCACTCTATCTGCACCTTGAGACTTAGGGATTAGAACCAAAAGATTTGAATTCAGGTTTGGCAGCAACTAGCCCTGCTCAAAAACTGAATGATCATTTACAAACATCATGCTGAACAATCTCCCAATAATTTTGAAAGAAGAAGCCTCCAAATCCATCCGGCCCTGGAGCACCATTTGCATTTAGAGAAAATACAGCATTTTTCACTTCTTCAAGGGAAGGCAGATTAGTTAGCATAAGATTATCATCTCTAGATACCATCGGGCTAACAATTCTGTCAACTAAGCCATTGTCCATGCACTGATTTTCAAGATCGAAAAGTTAGGGTAATAATTCAAAACATGATCCTCTATATCCTTTGCATCAAGCAGAACTTGATTCTCATGTCTGAGCATGGAGATTTGCGTTGAGACATTCCTAATCTTGGTGATCCTATGGAAGAACTCTGTATTCCTATCTCCTTGAATGAGCCAATCCAATTTGGATTTTTCCTTCCAAAATTCTTCTTGGAGGTGCACAGCTTTTTGCAGTTCAGTTTGGGCCTGCTGTTCCTGCTCAAATAACAAATCTGTCATTCCTGAGGAGTTAATTATTTGCTGAATGCTGTCTACTTTGGCCATGGCAGAAGCAACATTGATGTTCACATTCCCAAAAGAGTCTTTATTCCAGCTTTTTAACCTTCCTTTCAACATTTTTAGTTTTTGAGACAGTATGTACATAGGGCAACCTATTACCCCCAGAGTTCCAAACCTCTTCAATTATCTTACTGCAGTCAGGGTGAGAAGCCCACATTTTCATGAATTTAAAAGAAGAACTGAAGTTACTGTCCTCTTTCCTCAAAGATAAAAGCAAAGGATGATGATCTGATTTACTTCTAAGGAGTGTGCAGCAAGCAACACTAGACCAATAACTAAACCATTTGTCATTACAAACCACTCTATCAAGCCTTTTCTCTGTTAAAGCATTACCTCTTCTGCCATTAGACCAAGTGAATTGAGCACCACGGGTCATAATATGAGATAATTGGCAACTGTCAGGCCAAAGCTTGAACTCCGCAGAAGCAATCTTCACTTTGTTCATGTGCACCAAGGACCACATTGTAATCTCCAATGAAGCACCATGGTCCATCATTAGCTTGCTGTAGAGCCAACAGTTCAGCCCACAACTCTCTCCTTTTAAGATAACTAGTACTAGCATATATGGCAGAAATGAATACTTCCTGAGATTCCAACTTCAATGAGAAGGAAACCTGCTGGTTAGAGCAAGCAATAACAGAGGGATGCAAAGTTTCATGACAAATACACCAAAGATTAGGCAAGAGATAATTCCTATCATTAACTGCAAAAACTTTAAGATTCAATTTCTTCCAAAACCTATCAGGGAATTGATCAATGCTAATCCACGGCTCAGCAATGAAGATAATCTCAGGCTTATTTGAAACTAGAAACTTCTTCAAAACTAACCTAGCATCAAGATTGCCAATTCCTCTAACATTCCAGAAAAAGGAGCTTCATCATGCAAAATTACTAGGACCAGACCTATTCCGGGCTTTTGCTTTACCAGCCTTTGCTAGGGCAATCTGTTTTTTCCTCAGTTTTTTCTTCTGAGATTTCGAAATGAACACTTCAAAGTTTCCTTGTTTAGACTGAGCTTCAAGGCATTCCTCTTCCACATCATTGTCTTCCTCCTCAATACCATTGCTCCAGAATTTAGACACAATCCTAATATCCTGCTGAGCCTGCTGAGGAAGATCATGCACTAAGGATGGTATAACTGCATTGATACTCTGGGGAATAGAATTGACATTATGTTCTAAGCCACCCATAGATTCAGAGACATGACTAATAGATTGCACTGCATTTCCAGTGTTTTCTGCACCAACCATTGGAGTATGAAATCCAGGATCAGATAAAACTCTGGCTGCCTGGGGAGATTCCGGATGAATTGATTCATCATAGTCCGAAGTATTTCCATCCTCCTGAATTCCTTGTATATTTTCTGCATTATTGACAATATGCTGCACTACTGCATTATTCATTACTGGAACACCTACATTGGTATCAGCCGAAACAATGATAGGAACCTGATTACCACAGTTCACTGGATCCTGACCTGAAGCTTCCTTTTCACCAATCACAAGCTCAGGGATAACCCTATCTACATCTGGTTTCCTGGCACTTGGTTGTTTAGGAATATAAGCATATTTTGGTTTCTGGATAAAAGGTTGTTCCTTTCGGGGTGCAGGATTGTTAAGGCTTCTCTTACATTCCCCAACAGCATGCCCTATCGAGAAGCAGCAAGAACAAAAAGAGTGGAGTCTTTCATAGTCGAACGTAACATAAAATGCATGAGCCTCCCTTTCAACCCTGATACCATTTGGGATAGGTCCAGAGAGATCAATATCAACCAGGATTCTGGCAAAGTGGCCAAAGACTTTGTTTTTTGTAGATTCATCTAAAGCAATTGGAGTGCCTATTCCATTTGCAATCTCAAAGAGAATTTTCGGCCTCCAGTACGCCATGGGCAGATCATAAATTCTCACCCAGGATTGAACATGGGTCTGTTTTTGAAGATTCGGATTGAAATCTGGACTCCATTGATATAGCCTTAGCATGCCTGGCTGCAGATTCCAGGACCCAACAGCCCAAACGCTACGCAGATCTTCCAAGGATGCAAAGTTGAATTCATAATATCCTTTGCCTAAAGGAATCATACGCCAATGACCAATCGGGTTCCATAATTTCGATAGCTTATCTTTCAAGTCTTGAAGTTTGATAGGCTGATTACCCTTCTGAAGGATCAAACGTCCATGCAGACTATTTTTACTGCTTTCCAATCCAAGCTTGTATTCCTCCTCCGAGATCTTTATCGAGAACACATCTCCAATCAGTCGTGACTTAGGTAACTGACTAATGGGAATGTCAAAAGAATTGGAGAGTGCCTGGGCAAAGGATTTTTTCTGTGCAGGAAGAGAAGGAGGCGAAGAAGTAGAAGGCAAGGGCGATGGGGCAAGAGGCTTAAGGAAGGGCCATGGGCAAGGACAACCGGAAGCCATGATCATGCAAACCCTAGAGTTTCATGCAACAACAAACCCTAGCAGAGCCATATGCTTATTTGATGCATGATCTATTTTTAACTCAAGATCCTAATTTAAACCCTAAACCCAAAATTTGACGATAAAACCCAAAATTTAACCCAGAACACTAATTTTGACCGAGAACCATAAATTCAACCCAAAGCCCTAATTTTGATGTAAAACCCTAATTGTGACCCAAATTTAGACCCAAAACCCTATTTTTAACCCAAAACCCTAATTCAAACCCAAAACCCTAATTCTAACCCTAATTTAGGCCCAAAACCCTAATTCTGAACCTATTTTTATCCCAAAACCCTATTTTTAACTCAACCCTAATTCAAACCCTCAACCCAAAATTTGTCCCTAAATCATAAATTTAACCCAGAACCCTAATTTTGACCCAAAACCCAAATTTTAAACCAAATCCGTAATACTAACCCTATTTTTGACCCAAAACCCTTTTTAAACTCAAAACCCTAATTCAAACCCTAAACCCTATTTTTGACCCTAAACCCTAAATTTGACCCAGAACCCTAATTTTGACCCGAAACCCTAATTTTAACCCAAATCCCTAATTCTAACCCTATTTTTGACCCAAAACCCTATTTTTAAATCAAAACCCTAATTCAAAACCCAAACCCTAATTTTGACCCAAATCCATAATTTTGACTGAACACCCTAATTCTGATCCAAAACCATAATTTAAACCCAAAACCCTATTTTTTACCCAAAACCCTAATTCAAACCCTAAGCCCTAATTTTGACCTTAAACTCTAATTTATATCATAAACCCTAAATTTGACCCAAAACCTAATTCTAACCCTAATTTAGACACAAAACCCTAATTCTAACCCTATTGTTGTCCCGAAACCCTTTTTTAACTCAAAACCCGAAACCTTAATTTTGACCCAAAACCCAAATTTGGACCTAAAACCCAAATTTTGACCTAAAGCCCTAATCCTAACCCTAATTTAGACCCAAAACCCTAATTCGAACCCTATTTTTGACCCAAAACCCTATTTTAAACTCAACCCAAATTCAAACCCTAAACCCTAATTTTGACCCAAAACCCTAAATTTGACCTTGAACCCTAATTTTAACCCAAAACCCTAATTCTAACCCTATTTTTGACCCAAAACCCTATTTTTAACTCAAAAACCTATTTCAAACCCTAAACCCTAATTTTGACCCTAAACCCTAAATTTGACCCAAAACCCTATTTTTGAACCAAAACCCTATTTTTAACCCAAAACCATAATTCAAACCCTAATTTAGACCCAAAACCTTAATTCTAACCCTATTTTTGTCCCAAAACCATTTTTTTAACATCGGGGTTTTAACATCGGTTAAAAAAAACCGATGTGAAAAAGGAGGCGGTGGTATTTTTGATATTAAAGTGAAAATTTTTAACATCGGTGGTAACGGAAGGTTTTATTGTCCTTGTGTTAACTGTTTGAATGAGAGACGACTAGAAGCTGAGATATCAATAACGTCACTGCCATCGGATCAATAACGTCACCGCCATCGTCGATAGGGACGTCGTCATATCCGGGATCATGTGGATGGTACTCTGGCTCCTCCTCCTCCTCGTCCTCGACCTCTATCATCTCAAGAGGCTCTTCCTCGAGATCCTCTTCGGGATCCTCCTCCACTGGATCCTCCGCAGGAGGTTCAACTGGATCAAAATGCTCATGTAGGAGACCGGTGACTTGTAGCGTATGAAGGTAGTACCATGGAGGTGGAAGCGCCACAGTCCTCATCTCGACGGTATGAATCATTCGTATGGGCACTCCGTTAGCAATCGTCTCGGTAGTCATGATTGGTCCTCGATACATCGCGGTCGTCACACCCTCAGGTATAGTCCAGTTCCCTGCCATCCCAAAGATGATCAAACACTTAGCTCCTCGAGCTCGACTGTGCCAAGGGAACGTTCGGATCCATCTAAAAGCACGCGCATACCCGATACAAGAAGAAAATAACATAACATACAGATGTACAAGAGTGAGATACCATCATAAGATATATCCCACAACAACCATATACATGATACATACATCATATAATCATATAAGCAGTTAAATCATGCATATACATAACATAACAGTGTTATATCAAAGGGTCTCAAACCCGCATAGTCAATCTTTGAAAATATGCATGGCACTTCAATATCAGGCTCTAACTTAATCTCATGAGATATCAACACCGTTTTCCACTGGAGAAGAATTAGAGTTGGTCAATCTCTAGCCCACCGGGCAGTTGCCTCCATACCCTCATGCATTTAAGGTCTCGGGACGAACAACGTCACATGTGCCTCTGAACCGGTCACATGGACTGACTCCCAGATACCACCTTGTATCTGATATGTAAGAAAGCACATCTACCTGGTGAAATGCACATGAGAAAATATTTTATTCAAAAGGTTTTCTTTGTGTTCATTCTTTTTCACTGTCGTAGCTCAAAGCTAACAACTTAATCATCATTTCCACATCACTTGAAAACTCAGAAACATAGGACACACAGTCCGAATGCTCAATCACAACACCCGAGACCGATGCCGCAGTCAAGAGTTGTGGTCATATAAATCACTTATGCTTTTATTCATGTTTTGAACTTAACATGATAAGGACAATAGCCCACAACAACGAAATCAGAATGCACTGTCCTCGATTTCGAGAATTGGACTCTCAGTCCAGAACATCATGAAAAGGACTTATGGCCCCGAATTAACACTGATCTAAGATCACGTGCGTATAACTGAATACTAGAGGCGACGTCTCGCGTACTAGATTCTCTTTCTTAAGTACTTATTTTTCGTTCAGTGAAAATCAAATTCAAAACCGAATCCTTGATAACCTATCTAGGCTGTCAGAATGTTTCTAAAACATTTAGGAGAAAACCTTTTCTTTGAATATCTTTTATAAAGCATCTTTGAAAATCCCCAATAGGATATTACCAAATAATCTTGAAAGTTTTCACTTGAAGACACATAGTTCGAAAAGGATTTTTCTCTTGTATAACAATAGTTCACCAAAACCATTTCAACATTTAAAACAAGTACTTTAAGTTAATGAGCTTTTGGAAAATAACACCAATCCTTCATCTTCAAAGCTTATTAAGGCTTTTAATCCATATAACAGTTGAGAACAGACACAAGTCTGGCTTAGCAAACTTTCAATCAACAGCAGTATATATTCTCAATTCAATGCTAATATCACAGGTGAAAGCAGTTCATCACAGATATGCTTTATAACATTTAGAACAAGCATAGTTCAACATCAGATAATAGCATAACAATTCAAGTACATTAGATAACCAAGTAAGCTCAATCAACATATAAATATCCAGTTAAACACATACACATATGCATACAATTATTGAATATCTTTAGGAAATCCCCTCTTACCTCACGCCGGAGTTAAGAGTTTTGGATTTGAAAAGAGGGTTCACGAACGTCCTCGGTTCTCCGGCTATGGAAGTCTAAGGTTACCAACATAAAATCATGAGTTAAAAAAAAATCAACTCGAGAACACTAACAGCAAGGTATAGGTTCGGTTCATACAATAAACTAGGATTAGGGGTTTCCGAAATTTATGCGACTCTTGGATTTATGATCCTTAAGTGCTAGAAGTTCATAAACAACAATCTTTTAACAAAGTTGAATTAAAAATCCCACTAAGTACTTGACTTAGGGTTTCGGCCAAACATAGTTAAATAGGATAGGAATTTCTAAACTTTCCAATATCTTTAGGTTAGCATCCATACATAGTAAGGAGCTTGAAACCATGATCATTTCGGAAAATGGAAAAATCAAAAGTATTAGACCATGAACTCTTAGGTTCGGCCTTAACAAGTTTGTGAGGTTAGAGATCTTTAAATCATCCAATCTTTTGGACATAGCATCCTTTAACATGAAGGAGCTTTAATCCACAATCATCTTAGAAAACAAAATAAAATAACACATCCTAGGTCAAATGTTACATTCGACCATCATAGAAAAATAAAGCAAGAAAATATTTTAAACTTTCCAATCACTTAGACATATCATCTTTAACATAAGGAGATTTTTAGTCCATGATCAATTTGGAAAACAAAACTCAACATCTTTGCCATAACCATTTAAGGTTTCGGCCTTTTCAAGAAATAGGGGTTAAAAATATTCAAACTTTCCAATCTTTTGGACTTAGCATCCTTCTATATCAAGGAGTCTTATAGAGAGGAAAGTGGTGAAGTGTGGAAATGAAGAGTGTTTATAGAGAGTGAGAGGAGAGGGTCACGATTTTGGGAGAGGAAGAAAGAAGAGAAGAAAGAAGGTGGGTTGCTTGTAGAGAGGATAAGGAGTTAAGGTGATGTGATGTGATTGGAGAGAGAAAGACGAAAAAGTGAGATTTTTGGAAAAAAGTCATGATTCACCTTTTGAGGTGTGTCATAACCTTCACATCAAGTCACTTCATGTCACTTTATCCTCTTGATGCTCTGCTCCGTTGCGTATCAGATGACTTCCCCGATCCTATTTCCCGACGATTTCACCCGAGAAATCCCTAAGATTTGGCCCCGAACAAGATTTTTCGAAAAACTCCAAACCCACACAAAACATCATAAAAACACTAACCGTCTCATTCACAAATTAAAATTTGGTCTTTAGCTCAGTAAACTTGTACTGGCAGTGAGAACCCAGACCGGTTTTCGTCTGGATTTTCGACCGACAATTTTACTGTGACTTCATACGGTAAAATAACCAAAGAAAATGATTTTATTTTAAATAAAATCATCCTCTAGATTTTATAAAAAATAAACACATTAAAGCATGTATTTACTGATAAAGAACCATATGAAAAATAGGGTGTTACAGACTGCCTCCAGCTGAGGCATCTAACCTTGAGCTAGGTAAAACTCCATTATAGAAGTGCTCCATCTGAATACAAAATGGAATACCATGGTGGGGGCACTTCTTAATTAGTTGCTTAAATTTTTCCCTTGCTTCAAATAGTGTTTCATCATTATGCTGCCTGAATGAAGTGATGTCAGTCCTCATCTTTGCATTCATAGTTGGTGGGAAGAACTTGGTCAAAAAAATTTCAGCAAGTTTGTTCCAAGTATCAATTGAATTTGAATCCAAGGAATTTAGCCAATTTTTATCCCTTCCTCCCAAGGAGAATGGAAATAATCTTAATCTGAATGCATCATCAGTGACTCCTGGGATCTTGAAGTTGCTTGCTACATCCGGAAATCTGCTTGAGATGCAAGTGAGGGTCCTCTGTTGCAGCTCCATTAAATTGGCCAATTATTTGCAACATTTGGAACATCACTACATACCCCCTTATGGCACAGTTTTTGTCATTAGCCATAGCCATGCTGTCTTGTGGTGCTTCTTCAGCCATTTCTGATTCAGTAGGAGACAATGCTTCAACAAAATTAGGCGTGGAGTTGGCTGGAGTATTCAGAACCAACTCAGGTATAGGCTGAGACGTTTGACCTCTTCTAAGCCTTCTGAATGTCCTTTCTGTCTCTGGATCAAATCCTTAGTTAGGTGACAAGAACCTGTGCATACGGATTC
This sequence comes from Sophora flavescens, assembly GCA_030762895.1. NCBI lineage: Eukaryota > Viridiplantae > Streptophyta > Magnoliopsida > Fabales > Fabaceae > Sophora > Sophora flavescens. Next base: position 3,967,376 of record JAUPTC010000011.1, on the reverse strand, counting down.
AGTATCCTGTGCTACAACAAGGCACTAAAAGTATCGGTACCACTAACTACAGAACTAATAATCTAAAAATAGAATTTTAACACCAACACAATCCCCGGCAACGGCGCCAAAAACTTGTTGCCTTAAAAACATGTCTTTAAGCTTGTGCAAGTATACACAATCGCATCAAGTAATATAGAACTTTTGTTCAGATATCGTTCCCACAGGAGTTAGGATGAGGAAACTAAAAATTTTTGTGTGCAAACAAATTGAAATAAGGGTGTTAATGCTAGAAAATAAACAAGTTGTGACTTGAAATTAAAATTAAAACCTGATAATAGAAAAAGGACGAACTGTTGATTTAAATACTTAAAACAGCTTCAGGTATGCTGAAGCATAAATTCTGTTTAGCCCTCATTATGCTCTGACCATGCTCTAGCATCTAGCTCCAGGATTTTAAAGTGTGTTTTCCAACACTACAGGGTTAGGTTCATTAACTTTGTTCTATTCCTAGATTCAGATTAATTACACCACCCACTAACTAAAGCTCGTTCCAGCTAGCTCAGGGACATGAATAGCTATTCCTAGCCTACTCATCATCAATTAATTTTTCAATTAATGACTTAACCCCTATCTTTTATCAAGTTTCCACTTACTTAATTCTTCCAAATTTAGCAAGCTAAGTATTCAATCAAGTAGAGCACACTTAATCAAACAACATTAAATGCGTGATAAAAGAAGATGCAAACATAGCCATCACATAGTTCAGCTAAACATTCATTATACTAGCATACCCAAAGCTTACAGAGTTTAGCTCGTAGTGAGCTTACAAAGAACAAATATAAGAGAAGAGCAAGAAACCATTATAAAGGAAGAAACAACGAAGAAACACAGCAGCAACAGCAGCTCAGGAAGAAATAAAACCAGCACCGCTCTCCATAAGACAATGTGTAAAATAAATGTTCAAAAAGTCCCCTTTCACTAGGGTTGCTATAATGCTTTTATAGTACACAAAACCCTATTATCTTTCATTCCATTTGGGCCAACAACCAAAAAGAATTCATAGAATAACCCTAGCCCAAATTCCAAAAGATGTAGGGCAGCTGATCCTAGGCACATGTGCTTCCTTAAAAGTAACAGCGCCAGCGCCCTTGAGGAGAGAGGAAATGTGTCCTTCTCAGATTTTGTCCTTTAGTGCAATACTACAGGAAGATAGTCCTTGCTGCAACAACCAAGTCCTTGTATCCCAATTCTTCAGCCTTGCTCCAGCAAGCTTTCTGCATAGCAAGACACAATTTTTAGACAATGATAGAGCAATCAAGAGCAAATGGTTGATATTCACTAAACTTAACACAAATATTGACACACTAACATTTTCTAATAAAAATGAAACTCAAAACCTTAAGGATGGCAAAGAATCACAGTAAAAAGGAACTAAATAACTCTTCATTTAAAGAGTTGTCACTCACCCTTAAACCTTGTTGGATACCTCACCAACAAAGATTATTCTCCAATGGCCACTTTGATGGATACCTCACCAACAAATATGTATTCCCCTCAAGATATGCCTCACTCTTGAGAACCTTGGGATCCACACTCCCAAAACAAAACTCAAAACAAATTGAGTAGAAGAGAAAATCCTAGCACAAACACTTATGCACCAAAGCTTGTAGCTTCTAAATCACTTGTAACAAAGGATGAATAGATGGCTTTCTATTTTAGCATTATAACAATATATTTTTGCATATGATTTCGTTGCCAGAACTCCTAAACACATACCATTTATATAGACTTCATTTGGAGCTTAAAATCGGAAGTTTTACTGAATTTTGGGGTGAGTATTCGAATACTCATACAGGGTATTCGAATACTCCCTGTAACAGAACCCAACAAACTTAACAGAATGGGTAGTATTCGAATATTGACAGGGGTATTCGAATACTCCCATCAAAAATTTCCAAATTGCATTTGTAATGGCATACATGAGTTGGTATTTGAATACTGTTGAAGGAATTTCGAGTTTTCCTCAAAGTAGACCAATATACAACTATGTATGTGATTACTTATACCTTAAAAACATTTTCAAACATTTGGCATTTGATAATAGCTCTAATTGATTTCTATTTTTAGGTTTAGCATTATTATCTTCTCAATTTTGTTAAGCCATATAATCATACTAAGTTACTTATGACTTACATCAAAACCCTAGAAAAGCAAACATTAACTATCAAAATGATTACAACATTTTCAATCAACATAATCATCATCAAAACACATTTCATATCTTCATTCTTGAACATGGGTGGAGATATTCTTCACGGAAGCAAACTTGAGACTTGAATCTCATCATCATCTACAATCTCCCCCTTTTTGATGATGACAACTCTTTTGATGAAATTGGAATCTTCTTGCTTTGCTTTTGTATCATAAGGTTTTGATAACTTGTGAATAAGGTGTATCATGATATTTTTTAAACTCCCCCTAAATATATGACACTCCTTCTGAGTAGATTTAGAGATTCCTGCAAAATAAACACAAAAGCACACCTTGTCTCCCCTTTTGGCATTATCAAAAAGCATATAATATATGGAGAGAAAAGACACAATATTTATAAATATATATGGAATAGATGTCATACATGCATAAACAAAATATATCAAATAAGTTCAAAGCATTCATACTAACATTCATAAAAGCATATGTGTGATGAAAAACAAAGTTTAGTGTATTAGAGTCAAGTTCGTATACCAACAGAGATATACTAATACAGTTATCCGGGAATAAAAAATAGGGGTCAAACAGTATCATCACACAAATCCATAGCAGTATGATAGTAATATAGAGAACATACAGTCATCCAACAAAATATAATCATATAAAGCATAGAAAGAGGAACAAGAGATATCAAATCTCATCATCATCTCCATCCTCTTCATCATTGAACTGTGACTGCAACCTTCTCACTCTGTCTGTTAAAGCTGCCATATCATTGGATATCCCTTGATTGCGAACATCCATGCTTGTGAACTCAATTTTCGAGTAACCCTTCATGTCTGTGAACCTTGTGTCCATCTACATTTTAAAGGTTTCCAATCCTGTTTCCATGCGGTTCAAGATTGAAGCCACATAGGATTGAAATGGATCAGAGAAATTCATTGCAGAGGTGTGAGCAGAGTGGCTAGGCTGAGAACTGTGTGAAGCATGTATTTGATCAGCCATATCCAAAGCCGCATCTAGCTCATCTGGTTCATTCTAAGCTTGGTTCACCGGGGATCCATCATGAAACCAAAATCCATTCATTTTGTTAATACTTATTTTGGCTAAGGTAGTAGCACCGAATCTTCTTGTCACAGGCAGATAGGTTGTATTGAGATCAACATCAAAATATTCCATAAATGCTTGGATTAGATTTGCATATTGAATCGGTCTACGATGGTTGTTCTTACAAGACAACCATCTTTGTGAAATGTACCATGCCCAGTTCATTTGCACATTGTGCTTCATGCAATACATCAGAAATAAATCTTCTTCAAGCATCACAGATGCCTAGGGTTCAAAATAGTATCTACAACATAGTGAAGCAATCTACCCTCCATGTTAAGTAAGACAACCTTAGGCTTTCTCTTAAGGCGATCAGAGATAGGACCATTAGCAAAATTTTCTATAATTCCTCTCCTAGAAAAGTTTGTAATAGATGAGGGATCAGAAATCTCAAGTCCTACATAGGGTATTCCTATCACACTATCCCAATCCTGAGGATGAATAATAAAGTTCCTCCTAGCTACTGAATAGACTAACGTACCATTTTTGCCTTGCTTAAGCCCGATAATAAAGACTCTAGCTAGATTGTAACACCCCGACTTTCCGCCGTTTTCTAATATCAGAAATTTATATAATTATGTTTATATTTTTATCTGAGACTTAGAAAATTATTTTAAATCAACGGAGTTCATCACTCAATCCTACTTGAATGTAGGAAGCTATGATTAAAAATTTAGGTTGAAACGACGGGCAAATCCCGGCCCGCTATTTTCATTGACAGTATATTTATACTGCTCAAAAGACCTAATTTTAATTCGTGAACGAAAGACTTAAGATTTTTATTTATTTCCTACCATTATGTATTTTTAGATTTATTTCAGAAAATTTTTTTTACGTTTTACGGGCAGAATATGCAATCGGGTGAGTGGCAGAATGAATTTCGGAGTTTCCAAGAGCAGATAAAGAGTTTATCTTAGTATTTTGAGATGATTCAAGGGTATGAATCATATTTTTAAGTCTAGAAGGTTCTACAGGGTTAAAGTGATAATTTTTGAATTTTATGCTTAAGTCCCTGAACTTTCTGTTAATTACCCTTTTGTCCCTAAGTTAGTTTCTAGGTTTTTTTCAAGTGAATTGGGCTAGAATCCTTGTTCCCAATCTCTTATTGGATCGTGGCTATGAAGCCCAAATTTCTTGTCCATGGATTAATTCCATAAAGCCTATTTGAAACTATACAAGTTTCCTATGTTATGCTTAAGCTTAAATCGTTAAGTGGGCCCCACAAAAATGAATCCAAGCCCAAATTTAGTAGGCCCATGAGCAAGCCCATGAGGTAGAAGGGGCTGCCCTCATAATTTTTGTATGAGTCAAGAATGTTCTAGAATGTTCTACATTATTCTACCATCTTCTAAAATGTTCTAAACTCTTCTTGATTCTTCCTAAAATATCTTATGGAGAAAAAAATCAGCCAAAGTTAGTCAAGATAAGACCACATTTAATGTGGCAAATAGTCATCATTACAATTTATTGGCAATTTGCAAAATAGTCCTTATACTTTTGGAATCTTTGCAAAATGGTCCCTAGGAAGTATTTGCATTTCAATCCCTTGAACAAGACAACTCATCCTTACTAGATCCTTCCAAGATGGCGCCATCCATCTCTATAAATACCTTCTCTCACATTTCATTTAGTTTCTATTGCCATTTGTTCAAAAACCCTAAAGTTCATAAGTCTTTTAGTGTCAAATTGTGAAGCAAGTTCTTGGATTTCCTTTGTCATTGATCTTCAAGAGGTAAATCCTAATCTTCTTACTTAATCATGCCTATGTTCTTCAATAATTTTCTTGGTTCAAAGTCTATTTCATTTATGTTCATCACTTTTAAGTTTCTAGATCTAGAACTTTGAAAATTCATAACTAATTCTAGAAAAATCCTTTTTACATGAAACCAATTGATATGATCTTATAATAATCTCTATTTTCATCATCTAGAAGAATATGATCATGAGAAATTTCTTTCCTTGATTTCTGGACTGGGCCGAATCTAGGACAAAATAGTGTTTATAGGTTTTGTTTCATTTTCATGTCTTGATTCATGATTCAATCTTCTAGTACCGTGATAATTCTTTTATAGAAGATCAAAAATCAAACTCTAACCTATTTGTTTCATAAAGGCCGAACCCTAGGTGGATGAGATTTGATGAGTTTTGTTCAAAGTTTTCATTAATGACCTTAGTAATCAAGCTATTAGTATGTATTCTTAATAAATCCAAGTTGGTTTATCAAACTAAAAACCCTAGCCCTATGATCATGTCAAGGCCGAATCTAAGTATATGAGGGTTAGGAAGTTTTGAGTTTAAGATTTAGTTGTTTAGCCACTAATCCATGATCTTGGTTGATTAGGACCATTAATCCATGATTTAATCATGATCAGGAATTTTAAAACCCTAAGAGGCCGTGACCTATTAGAGTAGGATTAGGTGTTTGTTTAGCTTGTTTTGATTGGTTTTTTGGATGTGTTGTTGAAGGTTAATTGTTTTACGACGTACAAGGGTTTCCGACAACCGACGGAGTTCTGTTAATTTCACCGAGGAGCTTCAAGAGGTAAGGGGAGCTTACCTGAGGGATTTTTATCAATAACTATTTGTTTGTAGTGTGGTTTATATGAATTATATGTGGTTGTGGTTATTTGTTTATGTTGTTTACGTTGCGTTGTTTATCTATGTATCGGTGTTTGATCTGCTTTTAATTTATTTAATTATCTGCAGTTGTATATTATATTGCTATGATGCATGATCTGCCTAGTGATATAATTCTGATAATTGTTGTTGACTGTTGTTTGTGAGTGTTGTTTGAGAAGCCTGACAGTGGTCAGTGCATAACCGATTAATCAGATAAAAGCTTTAATAAGTTGTGAGAATTATATTCAATGTTTTATGGGAAATGTTGGAATATAATAGTGGTGGAAAATATTGTTTTGGAAAAATAATGAGTTTTTGAGAAATGTTATTATTTTAATGATTTAGTAATAAAAAAAATGAATTATGAGTCACAATGAGAGCGAAACCATGAAAATATTTTTGCACCGCTAATTTTCACGTAAGAAAATCCGCAATATTATAAAAAAAATTTATTTTATGAAATTAATTGTTGAAAATAAGTTAATTATGATTTTAGAAAATTATTTAAGTGGAAAAAGCTAAGTTTTGGCTTAAAAAGCTTTAAAAGTAATAATTGACGGCGAATTTGGAAAAGTGTCGACGACAAGTATCTTGAAACGGCAAGTCGTATTTTAAGTAAGTTTAAAATATCAAGTGACTCACCTTGTGAAAACTAAGTTTTAGTATTTAAAGACTTTATTAAATAATTTTCCATGTGAAAAGATTCTCCGAAAACAAAATTAATTCAACCGTGTTGAAAGTGGTGTGGAACTTAGTAACCGAGACGTCGGGGAACTAAGGTTCTTTGTTGTTATGGACTTGGGGTCCTTTGGACTTTGAGGTCCTGTAGACTTGGTGTCTACTGTATACGTTGTGTATACTGTGTTTAAACATTTAAGATGTTTTCTACTACCACGAACCTAAGACTGATTGCAAGGTCGAGAGGCGTCGTGGTTGAGCACTCGGACTGTGAGGTCCTGTGTTTTAATAAAAGTTTTAAGGATGTTAAAATTGTGTGAGCCGTAAGCCATTTTGAGCTTCGACAAAGAAATATTGAACACAAAGAAAAATGTCAAGAACAGAGTGTTTTTGCATGCATTTGGCAGACGTGCCGTTATGTTCTGGCTGTGTGCCTGGTGTTCTGACTGCGTGCCTGTATTCTGGCTGTGTGCCTGATGTTTTGGCTGAGTGCTTGGTGTTCTGGCTGGCTGCCTGTATTCTGGCTGCGTGCCTGGTATTCTGGTTGTGTGCCTGATGTTCTGGCTGCGTGCCTGGTATTCTGGCTATGTGCCTGGGAGTCTGATCAACTCATTACTTGTTGGGATATCTCATGAGATTAGGTGTGAATGTTTAGATGATGTATAGAAGTGTTCATGCATAATTTTCCAACGTTGATGTTTTGGGTGTGAAACCCATTGATAAATTGTGTGCTATAATATGGATGCTTATGTTGTTATAAATATGTATATGTGCATATGTCTTCTTTTGTGTCGCGCATTTAGTTATTTTGTTAAATCCATATATTGGCGTCTCACCCTTACAAACATATCATAGTCGCACAAGGGATAAAATCTCTACAAAAAGGAGAAGGCTGTCTACTTCAAGGCATGTTTGTCTTGCTCCAAATTAGCGGTAGTGTCTGTTAGTTACGACCGGCTTAGGTCCTATTTTGGTATATTGTGTTTAGGAGAATGAAAATGATAATGATCTAGGTGTGAAGACATATGAGGCAGTATAGTTGTATGAATTATATACATTATGTATTTAAGTGTGATTTGATTACGTTGTTGTTGTTATAAGGTTAAAAAGAAAAAAAAAATTATCACCATATTTTGAAAAGATGAACATTGAGAAAACATTATTTTCCGAAAGCAACCAGCAAATTAAGTTTTATTTCCGCAAACGGGTAACCATGTGATGACCGAGTTAGGGTGTCACACAGATCATGAGAATATATCTCCCCCAGCTCAACAAAGGACTGGAACTTCTGCCTGATGAACAACCTGTGAAAAGAGAAATTGCTTTTCTCATACCAGCTGCACTTCATGTAGATTCGACATAATACTTTCTAGTTCATAAAAGCTTCTTTGTATTCCATGAATTTTGATTTACTTATAAACCAAGAAGACTTGTCCACTCTATCAGCATTTTCTTCTTCTTCTTCTTCCATTTCTTCTTCCACTTGCTCTTCCTCTCCTTCCGTAGAACTATCTTCCAACTCTTCAGTTTCCATAAAGATGGCTTCCTCTTCCAAAGCATCCCTCTTCTTTCCTTTTCCAGAAACCAACCTATCACTTTTCCTTCTTGGTTGGGGTGAAGGAGATGGTTGAGTAGAGGATGAGGTTCCTCCTCTTGTGCGAGGTTTCTTTCCAGCCATGGTGATGAAGGAGGTTTAGGAGAGATAGATGAGAGTTTGATGATGTCAAGAGAGAAGTATATGAAGAACAAAGACCAAGAATGATGTTTTATGAATAAATATGAATAAACTATGGTCTAAACATGATGTTCTTGCTATATATGGGAAGAATGTTGGAAAATAGAGGTTCTCATACATCATAGGTCGAGCATAGCACTTATAAGCCATGAAATTTTTTTCAGATCTGCAGAGTATTCGAATACTAGGGGGAGTATTCGAATACTCCGGAAAAATGTACCAGTTTTTTGCTGGTATTCGAATACAGAGGTGGGTAATCGAAAACTACCCAGAAAAAACAGAGTATTCAAATACTCTATGGTGGTATTCGAATACTACTTGGACAGAGAGCAAAAAACACATAGATTTCACATATATTCATACATATTGCTCATCCAGAGATCAAATCACATACTTATAAGATTAGATATCAATACATACATGATATGAATCAAACAAACATGCATCCAAACAATCATAGCATATAAGATCAATCAATAAATGTTTCATCTATGATCCCTAGTTCTCTTCTTATATAAAAGAAGTTTTCTCTAGGTAAAGGTTTGGTAAAGATATTGGTTAATTGTTTATTTGATTCTACAAAGTCTAGAACAATATCTCATTTTTGAACATGATCTCTTAAGAAATGGTACCTTATCTCAATATGTTTAGTCCTAGAGTGTTGGATAGGATTCTTGGAAAGATTGATGGCACTTGTATTATCACATCTAATTGGAACTTGGTCCAATTCTATTCCATAGTCTAACAATTGTTTCATCCAAAGAATTTGGGCACAACAACTACCGGCCGCAACGTATTTCGCTTCGGCGGTTGACAAAGCAAAACCAACTTGCTTTTTACTAAACCATGAAATTAGGCAAATACAAAAAATATGACATGTTCCACTAGTACTCTTCCTATCAAGTTTGCATCCGGCAAAATCCGAATCCGAATATCCAACTAGACTACAACTTGATCCTTCAAGATACCAAAGTCCTACATTAGTTGTACCTAACAAATATTTCATTATTCTTTTTACGGCGGTTAGGTGAGATTCTTTAGGACATGATTGATAACGGGCACACATGCATACACTACACATAATATCCGGTCTTGTAGAGGTAATATAAAGTAGAGAGCCAATTATACCTCTATACTTAGTTACATCTACCAGATTACCATGTTCTTCTTTGCCAAGATAGGAGGATGTGCCCATAGGTGTGGAAACCTCTCTTTACTTGCCGATGCCAAATATTTTGAGTAGTTCTTTGCAATACTTGGCTTGGTTGATGAAAGTTCCACTAGGCACTTGTTTGATTTGTAGCCCCAAGAAGAAAGTGAGTTCACCCATCATAGACATTTCAAATTCACCTTGCATTTTCTTAGAGAATTCCTTGCACATAGATTCATTAGTGGCTCCAAAAATAATGTCATCAACATATACTTGTACAATCAAGATATCATGCTTTTTCTTTTTAATGAAAAGAGTAGTGTCAACCTTTCCTCTTTGAAAATCTTTTTGCAAAATAAATTTGCTAAGTCTATTATACCAAGATCTTGGAGCTTGTTTCAAACCATAAAGAGCCTTTTTAAGTTTAAAAATAAAATTTGGTTTTTCAAAGTTTTCAAAACCAGGTGGTTGATCTACATAAACTTCTTGAATTAAGCCATTAAGAAAAGCACTTTTGACATCCATTTGATAGAGCTTAAAATCCATAAGACATGCAAAGTCAAGAAGCAATCTAATAGCTTCTAATCTAGCAATGGGTGCATAAGTTTCCTCATAGTCTATTCCTTCTTCTTGATTATAACCTTTGGCTACTAATCTAGCTTTGTTTCTAACAATTATACCATTCTCATCTAACTTGTTCCAAAAAACTCATTTAGTTCCAATTACTTGTTTATTACTAGGTTTAGGTACAAGTTCTCATACATCATTTCTTGTAAATTGATTTAACTCATCTTGCAAACTACCCACAACAGATGCATAAGGAACCCGTTCCATATCTAATTTCTCTGCTTCATTTGAAGGACTTTGTTTAGCACTCAGCTTGAAATGAGTAGCAAGAGGAGTGCTTACCGCCTTGGCATTTTCCATCTGGAATCTCTGCAACACTCTTTTAACCTGGTGTTCTTGTGATAGCCATAGCTTCTTCTTCTTTCTGTCACGCATGATTCTTACCAAGAATCTGTTTAGCATCTCCCATGTCTTTCATGGAAAATGACTCGCCCAATTGCTTCTTTAACCTGGCAATCCTGGAAATATTTTTCCCAACAATAAGCATGTCATCAACATATAATAACATGATAAAACAGTCATCATTAGAAAACTTTCTAAGAAAGACACAATGGTCAGAAGTAGTCTTCTTATATCCTTGGTCGCACATAATGAACTCAAACTTCTTATACCACCGCCTCGAGCCTGCTTGGAACCATATAGGCTTTTTTCTCAACCTACACACACAGTCTTCCTTGCCTTCAACTTGAAAACCATCAGGTTGCTTCATGTAAATCTCTTCCTCCAAATTACCATGAAGGAAAGCTGTTTTCACATCCATTTGCTCTACCTCCAAATCAAGAGTAGCCGCCAAACTCAACACGGTTCTAATGGATGACATCTTTACCACAGGTGAGAAAATCTCATTAAAATCAACACCCTTTCTTTGACGGAAGCCCTTCACCACTAATCTGGATTTATACCTCGGAGACGTAGAGTTACTCTCATGTTTCACCCTATAAATCCACCTGTTTTCCAAAGCCCTCTTGCCTTTAGGCAACTTCACCAAATCATAAGTGTGATTATCATACAAGAATTTCATTTCATCCTGCATTGCATCCAGCCACTTTTGTTTGTCTTCACTCTCCATGGCCCCTCCAAAATACTCAGGTTCTCCCTCATCAGTCAAGGTTACATACTCATCAAAATGATACCTTGTAGATGGTTGTCTCTTCCTGTTAGATCTCCTGAGTTGGATTTGAGGTGGTTCGGGAGCATCACCAAGATTCTCATCCTGTGACATATCATGTTCCTCTTCATCATCATCACCTGGAACATCTAACTCATCTCCAAGCTCCTGATCATTAACATAATCATGTGGCTCGCCATTCTGAACATTACCATCAACAGTATCCAGATTATAAATAGGCAATCGAATTGGATCAACATCAAACAAGTTGGTATCATTCTTGGGTGTAGTCTTCTCCACCTTATCAATGTCTTCAATGGTTTGATCTTCCATGAACTCTGCATCACGGCTTCTGACAAGCTTTTTCTCAATAGGATCATACAACCTGTAACCAAATTCATCTTGACCATAGTCGATGAAGATACACTGCTTTGTCTTTGCATCCAACTTGGATCTTTCATCCTTCGGAACATGCACAAAAGCCTTGCAACCAAAGACTCTCAAGTGATCATACCTGACATTCTTGCCAAACCAAATTTTGTCTTGCACATCACTGTTCAAAGCAACTGCAGGACTAAGATTAATAACATGTACCGCTGTGTACAGTGCCTCACCCCAGTAGTGCTTGGGCAACTTAACTTCAAAAAGCATACATCTCACTCTCTCAATCAATGTCCTGTTCATCCTCTCTACTAAACCATTCAGATGAGGAGTTTTAGGAGGAGTCTTTTCATGTGCAATACCTTGCTGCTTGCAATAGACATGAAAGGATCCACAATACTCACCACCATTGTCAGTACAAATTCATTTCAGCTTCTTGCCTAACTATCTCTCAACCAAAGCCTAAAACTGTTTGAACTTCTCCAAAGACTTGGTCTTTTGTCTTCAAAGCATAGACCCATAGTTTCCTCGGAACAATCATCAATAAAGGTAACAAAGTATAGGGCACCACTAAAGGATTTTACCTTCAATGGGCCACACACATCAGAATGTACCAACTGAAGCAACTCTGACTTCCTTGAGGGAGGATTCTTCTTGAAGGATACTCTAGTCTGTTTACTAGCCATGCAATGAGAACACTTCTCCAACTCTGCACTCTTCAATCCCGGAAGCACATCCTTTTTGGCTAAACAATTTAACCCTTTTACACTCATATGAATAAGCCTTCAGTGCCACAAAGATGACTCCATATCCACAGCATTCACACTGTCTTTAGCAACCAAATCTTTTATCCAATACAATTTATAAATTTTCTCCCTTCTAGCCACAACCAAGTTACCTTTGCTGAGTTTCCACTTTCCAGAACCAAAGTGATTATCATAACCACCCTTATCAAGAAATTGCACAGAGATCAAATTAAAGCGGACATCCGGAGCATGTTTGACTCCTTTAAGCAACAACTGCATTCCCATGTTGGTTTGCAAGCAAGCATCACCAACACCAATCACCTTAGACACACCATCATTACCCATATTCAACACTCCAAAGTCACCTGAAGTATAAGATGTGAAGAACTCCATCCTCGGTGTAACATGCAATGTAGCACCACTATCAATTATCCACATGCTCTTATCTAATACAAGATTAACCGACTCATGGTCACGGAGAATAACAAGATCATCGCCAGTAGCAGTAGTGACACGGTCATTATCATCATGATCCTTCTCTTTCTGCTTACCCTTCTTGTCTTTGTTCTCCTTTTTCCATAGAAAACAATTCTTCTGTATGTGCCCTGTTTTGTGACAATAATGACACTCCACATTCTTGTATCGAGACTTGGACTTGCTCCTGCTTTTCTCTCTACCACCCTTCGGTTCTTTTTTCTGACTTCTCCCCCTATTTTCAGTGACAAGCACCTCGGACTGAGATTAAGTACCCTATACCTTCCTTCTCATCTCCTCATTAAGAACACCACCCTTTGCCATTTCCAAAGAAACAACACCATTAGGGGCTGAACTTGTGATAGAAACTCGAAATGTCTCCCAAGACTCTGGTAGAGATAACAATAGAAATAGTCCCAAAAGCTCATCATCAAACTTGATACCCATTCCTGACATCTGATCAAGGAGCCCTTGAAATTCATTCAAGTGATCTGAAATGGAAGTTTGTACCTCAAACTAGTAAAGCTCTTCAGCAAGTACAATTTATCATTCCCTGATTTAGAGGGATACAAGGATGCCCACAAATATTTTGCATGTGTCTCATTAGAAATATGATTATAAACATTATCTTCTACAAATTACCGAATAAAACCACACACCTGTTGATGTTCAAAATCCCATTCTTCATCAGACTTGGCATCCGGCTTATGAGTAGCAAAAACAGGAAGATGCATATTCTTCACAAAGAGCAAATCCTTCATCTTGCCCTTCCACAAATGATAATTAGTGCCATTCAAACAGACCATCTTTGTATTTGCCTCCACCATTCAAGCAAGTCCAAATGCCCCAAGCCAAGTAGCTCTGATGCCACTCTGATGGGGAGAACAACAATGCAATAGTGTAACACAATAACAAAGCAATACACAACGGAAATAAATCCCCCCAAACTTGAAAGAATCTATGAGGAGCAACAACAAATATATGGCATCAAATAGAACAACACAAAACATAAAAGAGACACCAAGATTTTAACGTGGAAAACCCCTTAAAGCAAGGGTAAAAACCACGGGTCGTCCAGGCCAAATAAATAGCCCCACTATGATCAAATAAAGGTACAAAAGAGTCTCCAACAAGTGCACAAACCGTGCTAATAATCAACCAAAACAACCAAGCACCAATGCTTACAAATAAGAAACAAGAAGATGAAACTTACCCCAAAAACAGAGCTATTGTGCGAAGCCAATATCTCTCATTTTAGACCTTGACTTAAAAATCTGAACGGTTAGAATGAATCCTCTGTTACGATTTTACGGTGATTGTCTGGTGGGTATGCGGGTTGGCTTTCTCTCCTCTCTTCTCTCTTGTTGGCTGCTATATTCTTACTAAAATGAGACCTCTCTGCAACCCTAACCTTACCTCTCTCCACTTAAACAAGTGAGACAAAATGGGCTTACTGATCAGCCTCTGGCTCATCTAGTTTTATGACTAGTATGACCGTGATTTTGTGCCAATTATATCTCGTTTTCTCCCAAATTAGACTTGATTGCCCTCAAGCAAGGTTTTGAGCCCCTTAAGTAGTTTTAGGGTAATTTAGCTAGTTTTGAGTCAAATAAACCACTTATGGCTATTTCATGTTTTCAGGTTAACTTAGAGTCCAGGGAATGAAGGAAACAGTGGATATTGCAATCCTGGAAGTACTCGCCCCGCGAGAGGTTACTCGCCCCTCGAGACTAAAGACCATCCTGTGCCAAAAATGTCATCTTCTCTGCCTCGCCTCGTGAACCATGTCTCGCCTCGCGAGCCTGGAAGTCACAAAGAATCACGGTCAGCCCGTGACCCCCATCACGGGCGTGAAGAGAAGACCCTAGAGGACAGAGACCATCACGGCCTAGCCGTGATGAAGGTCACAGCCATGATAGAGAAGCACCCAAAGTCATAAGTGATCACGGCCTGGCCGTGATAGGCATCACGGCTATGACAAACTAGAATTTGAAGTCTCGCCTTGCGAGAGCCCAAATTTGAACTGGCGCCATTTTAATATTCGCCTCGCGAGAGTCTACTCGCCTCGCGAGCGTGCGCAGTTTCTGAAAGTTATAAATAGCTGTTTTAGGGCAGAACAAAAGGATCTTTTACTAATCCTTGTTTACGAATTTCTCTGATTGTATTGTGTTTTTGATGGAGAACTAATCTCCCTAGATTAATCTGCTGTAATCGGCTTCCTCCGACACTTGAGGTTTTGTAATTCCCGATTGAATTTCCTTCTCTCCTTCAATACTATTCTATATTCTCTGTTTGCTTAATTCAGTTTGTATCGAATTAGTGTTGATTAATTTTCGATGATTGTATGTTCTTAAACTTAATCGCATTTGCTTAATTCGCGTGCGTTCAATCATGTTTGCTTAATTCACGAGGGCTTCATCCGTTTGCTTAATTCAGAATTAGGAACATATGTCCCGTAGCGTCGATTTCGCTTGTTAATCGATGCTACAATCGAAAAGGGATTAGAATCCGCTTAGGGCATGGAATTACATGAACCGATGATAGTGGGAAACCGAACAGCAGATTGATCGTCTTTGTCTTATTTGATAATCACTTAAATTGCTCTTCTTTTCTACTCTGTTTTTGTTCTGTTTTCTAATCAATTTCAAACCAAACTCCCCCCCCCCCCCCCCCCCCAAAACCGATTTTCTGTGATAACAACAATTCAATAGTCCGCGTGAGACGATACCCGAGTTGTCGCACCCTCACTACAGTTTTTACAACCCGCTCGCTTTTTGACCCGCGCGCGACAGCGTGTCAAATTGGCGCCGTTGTTTGGGACACTTGTTTGTTGTTTTCGCATTTTTCATTTTTATGTTTTTCTGCTGAATTAGTCTGGCTACTAAGTCTACTTGTTCTGACTTGTGTTATTTTGATCCTGAAATTGAAAGAACACCGCACACACGCCGTAGAGCAATTCGGGCTAGTACTAGTAGTAATTCTAATTTTGCACCTGTTTCAAATATCATGGCTGATCAAAGAACATTAAGAGAGCTTGATGCCCCTGATATTAATTATAATGGGTTGTGTATTGAGTATGTTGGTGTGGTTGCTCCTTTTGAACTTAAATCTGGTTTAATACACTTGTTGCCAAGATTTAGTGGTCTTGCAGGTGAGGATCCACATAAGCATTTGAAGGAATTCCAGGTTGTCTGCTCTACACCCTTGAGACCGGAAGGCATAATCAAGACCATATCAAATTACGAGCCTTCCCATTCTCACTTGAAGGCGCTGCAAAGGATTGACTGTACTATTTGGAGCCAAATTCTGTTACAACTTGGAATGATCTGAAGAAGGTTTCCTAGAAAGATACTTTCCTGCCTCCAGAGCTGCATCCATCAGAAATGAGATATGTGGCATCAGACAAAGCAATGAGTCATTGGATGAGTACTGTGAGAGATTCAAGAAGTTGGTATCTAGCTGCCCTCAACACCAGATTTCTGAGCAGCTCCTTATTCAGTATTTTTATGAGGGATTGCTCCCAATGGACAAAAATATTTTGGATGCCGCTAGTGGGGGAGCACTCGTTGATAAAACTCCAGCTGCTGCCAAGTAATTGATTGAAAATATGTCATTAAACTCCCAGCAGTTCACAACCAGAAGCAACTCTGTCGAGACAAGGGGTGTAAATGAGATCCAAGGTTCTTCTTCCAATAAGGCCCTTGAAACCAGAATTGATGAGCTCACTTCTTTGGTGAAGCAACTGGCAATGGATAAGGTTCAGCCGGCAAGGTTGTGTGGCATGTGTAGCTCTCCTGAGCACCTGACCGATGCATGCCCTATTCTGAAGGATGAGTCAGTCACTGATTTGCCTCAAGCTTATGCAGCTAATCTCTACAATCAAGGAAACAATCAGAACCAGTACAACATTCCTGACCTCTCCACAAATAAGTACCACCCCAACTGGATGAATCATCCAAACCTTCGGTATGGGAATTCATCACAACAACAGTTGATGGCACCACCACAGAATCCTCCTCAAGTGACCACCTCTGCACCTTCTGGACCTTCACTAGAGGACATGTTCAAGCAAATGACTGCACAAATAAATGCATAAAATCTCCAGTTTCAGCAGCAATTTGGACAGTTCTAGGCCTCGTAGGCACAGTTTCAGTAGCGAACGGATGCTAGTATTCACAATTTGCAGACACAGATTGGACAACTTTCCACTTCGATGAATGCCATACAGCAAGCTCAGGGATCGAACCAACTACCTGCACAGACAGTGGTGAATCCCAATGACCCCAACCCTAATGTGAGTGCCATTTCTTTGAGATCCGGTAAAGTTGTAGAGGCAGCCCCTGAAAAAGATGAAGAAACTGTTGAGGTAACTCCTGAGCCTTCTGTTGTTGTTGAAGCTGAGAGAGTATATGTGCCACCGATCCCCTTCCCGCAAAGAGTGTAGAAAAATAAGAAGATGGATGGGGAAGACAAGGAGATGGAAATTCTAGATGTGTTCAGAAAGGTGGCGGTAAACATTCCGCTTCTGGATGTGATTAAGCAGGTTCCGAAGTATGCAAAGTTTCTGAAGGATTTGTGCACACACAAGAGGAGGTTGAAGGGTAATGAGAGAGTCAATTTGGGGCGAAATGTTTCAACCCTCATTCAACCTAAATTTGCTCCCAAGAAGGTTACAGTTTCAGCCCTCACTTAGGCACTGCCACAGAAGTGCAAGGATCCGGGAACTTTTTCTATTCCATGCACCATTGGGGACATCAAATTTGACAATTGCATGTTGGATTTGGGAGCCTCCATAAATGTCATGCCCACCTCTGTTTTCAACAACCTTGGTCTGGGTCCTTTGCAACATACAGGTCTCACTATCCAGTTGGCCAATAGGACCAATGCTCACCCCATGGGAGTGGTAGAAGATGTGCTGGTACAAGTTGATGATTTGATTTTCCCTGCTGACTTTTACATCCTGTATATGGCAGGGGAAACAAATTCAAGCAGATCACCAATCATCCTTGGCAGACCGTTCATGAAGACGGCAAAGACAAAGATTGATGTTGATGATGGAACCATGTCCATGGAGTTCGGTGACATTATTGTAAGGTTCAACATTTTCGATGCTGTGAAGCATCCCTTGGAAGAGCACTCTATATTTCAAATAGAGTTGCTCTCTGAAATTGTTGATGACACCTATGATGACTTGGTTGCTGATTTTCCATACATTTATGATTTTAATGATGTTTATTCATGTACTGACTGTACTGACACTAACCCTTGTGTTGTTTGTGCTGAGATTGATGTTACCTTGCAAGGTGATAGTGTGAGTGAAGCTGTTTGTTCGGCTGAAGTTCTTGACAACCCGACTGCCCCAAACATACCATCTTTTGAGCAGCCCAACCTCCTTAGAGCTTAAGCCAGTTCCTGGAAATCTGAAGTATGCTTACTTGGAGAGGAATGAAAAACTTCCAGTGATAATACCCTCCAACCTTGACTCTGACCAGGAAGCTAAACTCTTGGAGGTTCTGAAGAAGCATAAGAAGGCGATTGGTTGGACCTTGGCTGACATCCCAGGAATTAGCCCCTCTAGATGTATGCATAGGATTCTGTTGGAGGATGGGGCTAAACCAGTTAGGCAGCCGCAAAGGCGGCTAAATCCATTGATTCTGGATGTTGTAAAGAAGGAGGTGACAAAACTCCTGCATGCGGGTATCATATACCCCATCTCTGATAGTACTTGGGTGAGTCCAGTGCAAGTTGTACCCAAGAAATCTGGCCTCACAGTGGTAAGAAATGAGAACAATGAGCTTGTCCCCACTAGAGTCCAGAATAGCTGGAGAGTCTGTATTGATTATAGGAGGTTGAACCAGGCCACTCGAAAGGATCACTTTCCTTTGACGTTCATCGATCAGATGCTCGAACAGCTGGCTGGTAAATCCCACTACTGTTTTCTTGATGGATTTTCCGGATACTTCCAGATCTACATTGCACCAGAGGATCAGGAAAAGACCACTTTCACGTGCCCCTTCGGCACGTTTTCCTACAGGAGGATGCCATTTGGCCTTTGCAATGCTCCTGGCACTTTCCAGAGATGCATGACTAGCATTTTTACTGAATTTATTGAAAATTGCATGAAAGTGTTCATGGATGATTTCACTGTATATGGTTCCTCATTTGATGCATGCTTGCATATCCTAAATTTGGTTTTAGAGAGATGCATTGAAACTGACCTTGTTTTGAACTATGAAAAATGCCATTTTATGGTTGAACAGGGGATTGTTTTGGGGCATATTATTTCCAAATAGGGTATTTCAGTAGATCCTGCTAAAATTGATGTGATTTCTACATTGCCTTACCCATCTTGCGTTCGCGAGATTCGTTCTTTTCTTGGTCATGCAGGTTTCTACAGGCGCTTCATTAAGGACTTCAGCAAGATAGCTCTTCCTCTGTCAAACTTGCTGAAGAATGATGCCATATTCAGCTTTGATGATAACTGCAAGAAGGTGTTCGACTTCTTGAAAAAGGCATTGACCTCTACCCCCCTCATTCAGCCCCCTGACTGGACCCTCCCTTTTGAGCTCATGTGTTATTCTTCTAACTATGCTGTCGGGGTGGTCCTGGCACAAAAGGTGGGCAAGGCTGCACATGTCATTTATTATGCTTCTAGGACTTTAGATGCTGCACAGTCTAATTACACCACCACTGAAAAGGAACTTCTAGCTGTTGTTTTTGCTCTTGATAAATTTAGTTCATACTTAGTAGGTTCCAAGGTTATTGTTTTCACTGACCATGCAGCTCTGAAGTACTTGTTGAAGAAGCCAGAAGCAAAGCCGAGGTTGATTCGGTGGATGTTGTTGCTCCAAGAGTTTAATGTAGAGATAAAGGACCAGAGTGGAGCTGAAAACTTAGTGGCTGATCACTTGAGTAGGATAGAGAGGGATGAGGATCCTTCCCCTATTCAGCATGACTTTACTGATGAGCAGCTTTTACAGTTGCATGGCGTAACTCCTTGGTTTGCCGACATTGTTAATTACCTAGTTACTGGTGTCTTTCCGACAAGAGCAACTAGGTCACAAATCCACAAACTAAAGAGTGATGCCAAGTATTATGTTTGGGATGATCCATTCCTCTGGAAATTTTGCAGTGATCAGGTGATTAGGAGATGTGTCCCCGAGTATGAGATTGAGTCTATCTTGCACTTTTCTCATGCCTCTCAAGTAGGAGGACACTTTGGGCCACATAGGACTGCAAGAAAAGTCCTAGATTCTGGTTTTTACTGGCCCACCATTTTTAGAGATGCTTATGAGGTTTACCGAACTTGTAAGGAGTGTCAGACAAAGAGTACAGGTCATCACTCGCAAGAGTGAAATGCCTCAAAGAACCTATGCTCTTCTCGTGAAGTGTTTGAGGTGTGAGGAATCGACTTTATGGGTCCTTTCCATGCATCTTTTGGCTTTCTCTTCATTCTTTTGGCTGTTGACTATGTTTCAAAGTGGGTGGAAGCTATCCCCACTAGGACTAACGATTCTAAAGTTGTTACAAATT
>JAUPTC010000011.1:3791803-3946525 GCA_030762895.1 Sophora flavescens | reverse complement strand
CATGATGCTCTCTGATCTTCAGGGTCCTCCCATCACGCCTGTGATGGGGATCACGGCTGGTCCGTGATCCTTTCTGATCTTCAATTCTGGCTCATCACGACCGTGACCAGTGTCACGGCTTGGGCATGAGGACTGCTGACTTTGCTTGTCCTTTCCCTTTTTGCATCTCCTTCCTTCTTACCCTGAAAACACTTAACAAACCTATTAATCTATGATATTTTTCCTCTTGATCTTCTCCAATTATTCAAGAGTTAAAAATCAAAAACGAAAGGAAAAAGGGAAAGAGAACATGGGTTGCCTCCCAATAAGCTCTTCTTTAATGTCACTAGCTTGACGTGCTTCTTTCAATTAACCGGGGTCGGTTGGGCGTAGAAGTGCAAGAACACTTCTCTTCCATGGAACTCCTTCAAAGAGCTGATTTTGCTTATAAGGCTAATACTTTTGCTTCTGCTTTGCCCTTTTCACTCTGAGCCTCGTGGCCTTATTCTTACTCCCTCCCGACGAAAGTTCTGTTTTCACATGATGAGCAAATCCAACTTCATCACCATTTGGTGCATCATTTGTCTTGCAGAGCTTCGGAGTTTCTTTCACGTTGAGCTCTTCCTTCTTAGTATTGACAGCAAGTTGATTAGGTTGAGCTTCCAAATCACATAAACACTCCTCTTTTTCCTTTTCCTCTTTCCCATCAAGATTTTCAATAGAATTCATAATTACCTTCTCAAGAGTGGAGGAGTGGTGCTGAGGTGCAAAGACTTCTTTAGCCACTACAACGTCCATGCGGAAACAATTCTCTTCATCACTCGGGTGATGCATAGCTTCAAATACATTGAAAGTAACCTCTTCATCTTGCACTCTGAATCGAAGTTGGCCTTTTTGTACATCTATCAAAGCACGACCAGCCGCTAGAAAAGGTCTCCCCAATATAAGCGGAACTTTTGCATCCTCCTCTATGTCTAATATCATAAAGTCCGCTGGCAAGATAAACTCATCCACCTTTACCAGAACATCTTCCAAAATACCATAAGGACGCTTGATTGATCTATCGGCTAGTTGCAATGCCATCCTTGTTGGTTTCACCTCACCACCTCCAAGCTTGTTCAAAATTGAAAGCGGCATCAAATTGATACTCGCTCCCAAGTCACACAAGGCCTTTCCAATAGCAACACTCCCAATAGTGCAAGGGATTGTAAAACTACCAGGATCTTTAAGCTTTGGAGGTAGCTTCCTTTGAAGTATTGCACTACACTCTTCAGTCAAGGCAATAGTCTCACCTTCTTTAAACTTTCTTTTCTTCATGAGAAACTCCTTCATGAACTTTGCATATTGCTCTAGTGCTTCTGCAAAGGGTATGTTGATTTGTAGCCTCTTGAAGATGTCAAGAAACTTGGCAAACTGCTCTTCCTTCTCCTTTTTCTTGCTCAAATGAGGATATGGCAACTTCACATAAGAGGGGATCTCTTGAGGCTTGTCTCCATCTTTCAAAATCTGGCTTTTACTCCTCCTCAAAATTGAATTCTCATCCACTAACTTTTCCCTCTTGTCTTCTTCCTCCATTACAACCTCATTGCCTTTTTCTTTATTCAAATCAGTTTTTTCAGTAATCACCTATTTTTTCAGCAACTCTCCCATTTTTCAACAATGGCTCACCGCTCACATTCTTAAGACTGTTAACACTCCTCAAAACAACATCATTGCAATGCTCTTTAGCATTTATTTGAGTATTACCTGAAAAACTGCTGCTAGATTGTTCCGCTAGATGCTTTACAATTTGTCCAACTTGAACCTCCAAGTTT
The DNA here is from genome assembly GCA_030762895.1 of Sophora flavescens. Lineage (NCBI taxonomy): Eukaryota > Viridiplantae > Streptophyta > Magnoliopsida > Fabales > Fabaceae > Sophora > Sophora flavescens. Next base: position 3,944,732 of record JAUPTC010000011.1, on the reverse strand, counting down.
TTTATAGAAGCATCGGTGTTTTTCTGGTTTGATATGGACATTTGCATGAATTGATTTAGGGTGTTCTCCAAGGTAGAAATCCGGTCTTGAGGCGGTTATGTAGGAAGAGGCTGTTGTGTGGGATGAGGCTTGATTGCTCGTCCGGCATCTTGTTTCCAACCAAAACTTGTTTGATTCCTCCACCCTTGGTTGTAATTGTTGGAGTATTCGTTGTTGCCTTGCCGCCCATAGTTCCCCATATAATTTGCTTCCTCATGGGAACTAGGTGGGGCCTCACAATTTCCATTATCATGATCTCCTCCACAAAAATCACATATCATTACCTGCTGAGGTGGCATGGTTGTCCCTTGAACAGTTTGGAGTTGTTGTGGGAGTTGAGCTAGTTGCTTGGTGATGGACTCCAGTTGCTGTGTCATGAGCTTATTTTGAGCCAGAAGTGCAGTTTGTGAATCTAACTCTAACATTCCCCTCCTTGATGTGGGACCCCGATCATGATGCATCAAATAGTCATTGGATGCCATAGCCTCTATCAAAACCAATGTTCCTCCGGTGTTTTTGTGTTCATGGAACCCCCAGCTGAGGCATCCAACATATACCTGGTTGACAACCTCAATCCATTGCAAAATGTTTGTATTTGGGTAAGATCATCAAACCCATGATTTGGACATTTTTGGAGCAAGTCTTTGAACCTTTCCCATGTGTCATGAAGAGTCTCACCCTCTTGTTGAGCAAAGCTTATGATATCACCCCTTGCCTTCACAAATCTTGAGGTGGGGAAGAATCTTGCCAGAAATTTTGCCTCTAAGTCATCCCATGTAGTGATGCTCCCCCTTGGGTGAGATTGGAGCCAAGACTTGGCTCTATCTCTTAGAGAGAAAGGAAACAACCTTAGGCGGATTGCATCATCGGAAGCACCATTTATCTTCACCGTATCACACAACTCCAGGAAGTTGGAGACATGACTATTAGGATCTTCTTTCTCCAACCCGGCAAATTGATTTTGTGAAACCATATTGATGAAAGCTGGCATGATTTCAAAATCTGCGCAGTTCACTGGAGGTCTCACTATGCTAGTGACATGCCGATTGACATTTGTATTGGCATAGTCCCCAAGTGTCCTCCGTGGTGGAGCACCTTCACCATTGCCTGCCATCCTGAGTTTTTCTTGATGAACTTGAGAGGTGGACGTCTCTTGTTCTTCTTCTTGTTGTTCTAACAGTTTTTGCTCTCCTGCTTGCCTCCGATTCTCCCTGGTTGTTCTTTCTATTTCAGGATCGTAGAGGAGTTGGTCAGCCGGGATAGTACCTCGCATGCACAAACAGTCTAGCAACCAAGAGTGTTAGCAGTAAATGATAGCACACAAACAGTAAATAAAACAAAAACCTATGACAGCAAAACAAAAAAAAAAACCTATGACAGCAACAGATAATAAACAGAATTTTTTTTTGCTTAAATTAGTAATCGAAATGGGTTTGCTAATATTGAAACACAGTCCCCGGCAACGGCGCCAAAAACTTCTTGACAGATCTAGGCAAGTATACCTAGTCGTACAAGTGATACGGTGGTGAGACCGTTTTATCGTTCCCACGAGGACTGTGACAAGTACTAGCACGTACCGAATCAATTACTATCTAAGCGGATATTTGGATTGAAGGGGGATCAATAGTAAATACCAAGCCAAATCAGATTCAAAACCTAAAATAAACAAATTAAAAAGAAAAGTTCTTTGAGTGTTTCTGTCGAACACTTGGAAGGCAATTAAAAGAATTCTTCAAATATATGAACAATGTTGGGATTAGGTTCACTAAACTTCATCCCCATGATGCGAAATGACTAATAAACAGTTTCTACTTCAATTATGACAATCAATCCACTAGATTACTCAAGCCCTGATCCCTCAGATGACAAGAGCCTAAATCCACTAATAGACCCTAATTCCTTAGGTGGCCTAGATTAATGAATTTACATGATGATTAGGGATTACACGATTGCTAATAAACCTAAATCCATTCCTAGATACAAGGTTTACTAGGTGGTTGATTTCAGTTCTCGTTCTAATACGAATTTTCCAATTGCATACCTAAACAATAATCAAGTCCTGGGGGTGCTAGCTACAACAAGCATTAAGCATAGAAATAAATCACTCATTGACGCGCTGTCGCACACGGGTCAAAAAGCGAGCGGTTTACAAAAATTGTAGTAGAGCGCGACAACTCGAGTATCGTCTCACAAGGACTCTTGAATTGTTATTTACCACAAAAATCAGTTTTTTTTTTTTGGGGGGGGGGGGGGGGGCGGTTGAGTTGAAATTCAATTGGAAAACAAAGCAAAAACAGAGTAATAATAACAGAGCAGTTTAAAGGAATATCAAATAAGCTAAGGACGATTAATCTACTGTTCTCGGTTTCCCAACCATCATCGGTTCATATAAATTCGAAGCCCTAAGCAGATTCTAATCCCTTTTCGGTTGTAGCAACAATTAACAAGCGAAATCGCTACTACGAGATATATGTTCCTAATTCCCGAATTAAGTAAACGGGGTGAAGCTCTCGTGAATGAAGCTAACACGATTGTACACACGCGAATTAAGCTAACGCGATTAAATATAGGAACATAACATCACCGAAATAAATCAACACACATTCTATACACTCCTGAATTATGCAAACAGAAATATATAGCATAGCATTGAAAAGGGAAAAGCAAACAAAACGGGAATTACAGAACCTCAAGTGAGGTGGAAACCGATTACAGTAGACTAATCAAATGGAATTAGTTCTCCATGGAAAATGCAATACAACTCAGAATTCGTAAAAAACAATGGATAATGAAAAGTGTCTCCTAATCTGCCCAGAACAACAATTTATAACATTCAGGATTTGCGCCTTCTCGCGAGGCGAAGAAAGGCTCGCGAGGCGAGCAATGGAAGAGTCTTCTTATTATGCCCATTATGAGAATCAGGGGCTAACCGTGATGCTTTCTGGCTTCCTGGCTCGCGAGGCGAGACATGGTTCGCGAGACGACACAGAAAGGTTTGCATTTTCTGGCACAGTCAGCCTTCAGGCTCGCGGGGCGAGGTGTGGTTCGCGGAGCGAGACAGAAAGGAGGACATTCTTCTGTTCAGCTGGTCTCAGGTTCGCGAGGCGAGTAGACTCTCGTGGGGTGAATACTTCCAAGATTGCAATTTCCCCTGTTTCTTTATTCCCTTGACTCTAAGTTAACGTGAAAACAATGAAATAGCCATAAGTGCATTATTTGACTCCAAACTGGCTAAATTAACCTAAAACTACTTAAACGACTTAAAATGTTGCTTGAGGACAATCTAATCTAATTTGGGCGAACACGAAATATAATTAGCACAAAACCATGGTCATACTAGTCATAAAACTAGATGAGCCAGCGACTTATCAAAATACCCCAAACTTGAACTTTGCTTGTCCCCAAGTAAACTAAAACTCAAAAACTCAAAAAGACTCAAGACATGGCAAGCTTAAAGGATTCAATCAACTTTGCACAATTTTCAAACAATTCACCAAAATAATTTTTCCTTCAATGTTCCCCCCTTTCAAACAAAGCAATCCCCACATGCATTTACTCTAAACATTTGAGAATTTCGTCATTCAAGCAATCATTAATCTAAGCAAGGGATCCAAGTTACACACAAGAGGGAGATCACCAAATTCAAACAATTGCCTTCCTCACAAGGGCATTTAACATTTCACTCAATCGCTCAATTTGTCTAGGAAATCAATATTTCACTCAATTTCACATTTAAGAGCACTTCCCATGAATTTGATTTTCATCTCAAACAAGGCTCCCACGCAAACATGCGTGCAACATCAAAAGGTCTTTCAAGGTTGTAATGGGGCCTGGCTAAGGGTAGGATATTCAAAGGTACTAGGCTTAAGTCCCTAGGAACTAAGAGAGCATGAAACAATTTTATACATCGAATTTCCACTCAAGTTCCTTTTTCCATTTTTCTTTATGCTTTTGGGTGACTACAGCCTTTTCCTTCAAATAGCCTTTTTGACATTTTTGCACCTTTTATTTTTTATTTTTATTTTTATTTTCTTTTTGCCTTTGGCTCCAACCTTTTTATTATATATATATATATATATATATATATATATTTTTTTTTTTTTTTCACCCCAAAATGACATGACACATCCTTGTATCCACCCCAAACTTAGTTTCTTGCAACCATTCTCTTGCTAAGATTCCATGCTCTCCTAATCCTAAGATCGGGTTAACATAGTTTTTCCAGATTTTGGCTCATAACATGAGGTTATCAAGAACAATAGGCTAATTAGGCTCAATGGGGCTAACTAGGAAACATGCATTAAGGATGGTTCGATTTAAGCCAAGTGGTGATTTACAAAGAAAATTTGCCTAAATCATTTGATGCAAACACATAAACATGCAAACCATGAAGAGATTCAAGTAAATTCGGGAAAGTACAATTCAAAAGTGATTCACACAGTTAAAAACATGTTGGAGGCTCAAATCCTCCCCTGTACATTTTTGCAAATTGTTTGACCGAGATTCAATCCCTAGTGTGTGCACCCCTTCACCCCAAACTTATCATAAATCATGCCATCACAACAAAATATCTCAAAGTTCAGTTTTCAAATTTTTTCATATGGGGATCACTTTAAAAAAAAAAAATTCTACCTAGGGGGAATCATCACATAATCATGCAATAGATTTGTGCCAAATCAATCAAAACCAATCAAGCTCACCGACCAAAGATTCACACAATTTATTCAAGAGCTAAAAGAAAAACAAGACAAAACACAAAACAATTGGTTCCCTCCCCCACACTTAAAACATACATTGTCCTCAATGAAACAACATAAATATAAAATCATAGTGAGGGAAAGGAAAGGGTGCTCCCTGATCAAGTGGCAGTGTAGGTGGTTTCACCAGGATCCCACTGTCTGTGATACAGTAGCCACGGAATGTCCAAAATGCAATATGATCCTCTCGGATCCCACGGTATGTAGCATAAGCATGCGAGTGAGCGCTTGATAATCATGGTGACTTCGCCGACTGCGGCGGACTTCTCACTCCCTCTTGGGTCAAAGATGACCTCCTTGCCAACCTTGTCAACAAAATCTTCCCAATAAAAATGGGGTTCAACCTCTTGGACTGGCCATAGTGCCTTCATATCAAAGGGTACAAAATCCAGAGGCTTGAACTCCATCGCTGGTGGTTCCACAGTGGGTGGTGATAAGCAAGTGGAGAGGGTTACTGGTGCTGCTTCCAAATCATCATACGTTTCATCAACAATTTCAGAGAGCATCTCTAATTGAAAAACATAGTGCTCTTCCAAGGTATGCTTCATAGCATCGAAAATGTTGAATTTTTCCATAATGTCACCAAACTCCGTGGACATGGTTCCATCGTGAACATCAATCTTTGTCCTTGCTGTCTTCATGAACGGTCTGCCCAGAATGATCGGTGATTTGCTTGGATTTGTTTCCCCTGCCATATCCAGGATGTAAAAATCAGCAGGGAAAATCAATTCATTAACCTGCACCAACACATCTTCTACCACTCCAAGGGGGCGAGCATTGGTCCTGTTTGCCAACTGAATAGTAAGACCTTTATGCCGCAAGGGACCAAGATTAAGGTTGTTGAAGACAAAAGTGGGCATGACATTAATAGAAGCTCCCAAATCCAACATGCAGTTGTCGAATTTACTGTCCCCAATGGTGCATGGAATAGCAAAAGTGCTTGGATCCTTGCACTTCGTGGCGATGCACGAGTGAGGGCTGAAATAGTAACCCTTTCAAGTGCAGGCTTAGGCTGAATGAGAGCTGAAACATTTCACCCCAAATTAACTCTCTCATTGCCTTTCAACCTTCTCTTGTGTGTGCACAAATCCTTCAGAAACTTTGCATACTTCGAAACTTGCTTAATCACATCCAGAAGCGGAATGTTTACCGCCACCTTTCTGAACACATCTAGAATCTCCCTCTCCTTGTCTTCCCCATCAATCTTCTTGTTTTTCTGCACTCTTTGCGGGAAGGAGATTGGTGGCACATAAACTCTCTCAGCTTCAACAACAACAGAAGGCTCAGGAGTTACCTCAACAGTTTCTTCATTTTTTTCAGGGGCTGCCTCTACAACTTTCCCGGATCTCGAAGAAATGGCACTCACATTAGGATTGGGGGCAATGGGATTCACCACTGTCTGTGCAGGTAGTTGGTTTGATCCTTGAGCTTGTTGTATGGTATTCATGGAAGTGGCAAGCTGTCCAATATGTATTTGCAAAGTATTAATGCTAGCATCCGTTTGCTGCTGAAACTGTCCAACCTGTGTTTGCAAAGTATGAATACTAGCATTTACTTGCTGCTCGAACTGGAGATTTTGTGCAGCCATTTACTTGACCAAGTCTTCTAATGAAGGTTCAGAAGGTGCAGAAGTGGTCATTTGGGGAGGATTCTATGGTGGTGCCATCGGCTGTTGTTGTGATGAGTTTCCATACCGAAGGTTAGGATGATTCCTCCAGTTGGGGTGGTACTTATTTGTGGAGTGGTCAGGAATGCTGTATCGGTTCTGATTGTTGCCTTGATTGTAAGGATTAGATGCATAAGCTTGAGGCAAATCAGCGACTGACTCATCCTTCAGAATAGGGCATGCATCGGACAAGTGCTCAGGAGAAGTACAAATGCCACACAACCTTGCTGGTTGAACCTTATTCATTGCCAACTGCTTTACCAAAGAAGTGAGCTCATCAAATCTAGTCTCAAGGGCCTTGTTGGAAGAAGAACCTTGGATCTCATTCACATCCCTTGTCTCAACAGAATTTCTCCTGGTTGTGAACTGCTGGGAGTTTAGTGACATATTTTCAATCAATTTCTTGGCAAAGAAATGAGTCTTATCAACAAGTGCTCCCCCACTAGCAGCATCCAAAATATTTCTATCCATCGGTAGTAACCCCTCATAAAAATACTGAATAAGGAGCTACTCGGAAATCTGATGCTGAGGGCAACTGGATACCAACTGCTTGAATCTCTCCCAATACTCAGCCAATGACTCATTGCCTTGTCTGATGCCACATATTTCCTTCCTGATTGATGCAGCCTGGAGGCAGGAAAGTATCTCTCTAAGAAAACCTTCTTCAAATCGTTCCAGGTGGTAACAGAGTTTGGCTCAAGATAGTACAGCCAATCCTTTGCAGTGCCCTGTAGTGAGAACGGGAAGGCTCTCAACTTGATGTGATCCTCAGTTATTCCCTCCGGTCTCAAGGGTGTGGAGCAGACAACCTGGAATTCCTACAGATGCTTATGTGGATCCTCGCCTGCAAGACCACTAAACCTTGGCAACAAGTGTATTAAACCAGATTTTAATTGAAAGGGAGCAACAACACCAGCATATTCAATACACAAGCCATTATAATTAACATCAGGAGCAGCAAGCTGTCTTAATGTCCTTTGGTCACCCATGTTATCAAAAACAGTTTCAGAATTAGAATCACCACTAGTGCTAGCCCGAATTGCTCTACGACGTGTGTGCAGTGTTATTTCAATTTCAGGATCAAAATTACACAAGTCAGGGCAAGTAGACCTAGTAGCCAGACTAATTCAAAACAAAAACGAAAAAAAAATGCGAAAATAACAAACAAGAGTCCGCTGCAACGGCGCCAATTTTTGACGCGCTGTCGCACAAGGGTCAAAAAGCGAGCGGTTTACAAAAATTGTAGTAGAGCGCGACAACTGGAGTATCGTCTCACAAGGACTCTTAAATTGTTATTTACCATAAAACCCAGTTTTTTTTTTGGGGGGGTTGAGTTGAAATTCAATTGGAAAACAAAGCAAAAATAGAGCAATAAAAACAGAGCAGTTTAAAGGATTATCAAATAAGCTAAAGACGATTAATCTACTGTTCTCGGTTTCCCAACCATCATCGGTTCATATAAATTCCAAGCCCTAAGAAGATTCTAATCCCCTTTTGGTTGTAACAACAATTAACAAGCGAAATCGCTACTACAAGATATATGTTCCTAATTCCCGAATTAAGCAAACAGGGTGAAGCTCTCGTGAATTAAGCAAACACGATTGTACACACACGAATTAAGCAAATGAGATTAAATTTAGGAACATAACATCACCGAAATAAATCAACACATATTCTATACACTCCTGAATTAAGCAAACAGAAATATATAGCATAGCATTGAAAAGGGAAAAGCAAACAAAACGGGAATTACAGAACCTCAAGTGCGGTGAAAACCGATTATAGTAGACTAATCAAATGGAATTAGTTCTCCATGGAAAATTCAATACAACTCAGAATTCGTAAAAAATAATGCATAATGAAAAGTGTCTCCTAATCTGCCCAGAACAGCAATTTATAACATTCAGGATTTGCGCCCTCTCGCGAGGCGGAGAAAGACTCGCGAGACGAGGAATGGAAGAGTCTTCTTATTACGCCCGTTATGAGCATCAGGGGCTAACCGTGATGCTTTCTGACTTCCAGGCTCGCGAGGCGAGACATGGTTCGCGAGGCGACACAGAAAGGTTTGTATTTTCTGGCATAGTCAGTCTTCAGGCTTGCGGGGCGAGGTGTGGTTCGCGGGGCGAGACAGAGAGGAGGACATTCTGCTGTTCAACTGGTCTCGGGTTCACGAGGCGAGTAGACTCTCGCGGGGCGAATACTTCCAAGATTGCAATTTCCCCTATTTCTTTATTCCCTTGACTCTAAGTTAACCTGAAAACAATGAAATAGCCATAAGTGCATTATTTGACTCCAAACTGGCTAAATTAACATAAAACTACTTAAACGACTCAATATGTTGCTTGAGGACAATCTAATCTAATTTGGGCGAAAACGAAATATAATTAGCACAAAACCATGGTCCTACTAGTCATAAAACTAGATGAGCCAGCGGCTTATCACTCATAAAGAACCAAAAACTGTATTAAAAGGTCAAACCGAGTACATGGAGAATTCAGAAATAGCTACATCTAATCCCAACAATGGGAGTTTAGCTACTCATGGTCATAGCCAAAATCACAGAAATAGAGATGAAGAGGAGAAGAAACTCCATGGAATCCTTGTGCAGCTGCCCCTGGTTCAGAGAGAGTGTTTGAGGGTTTCAAAAATTGTTTTCTTCTGTTCTGGTCGTGCCTCTTTATCGATCAGGATTCGCGTCACGCCCGTGATGGCCATCACGGCCAGTCCGTGACCCTTTCTGCCTTAGCGCGCTTTCAAATTTTGGAGCATCACGGCCGTGACACTCATCACGGCTAGGCCGTGATAGCTTCTGCCTCCACCATTTGGTCTGTCACGGCCGTGATGGGCATCACGGCTAGGCCGTGACAGATTCTGCCTAGGAGGGTTCTGACTCAGTTAACCTGTCACGGCCGTGATGGGCATCACGGCAAGGCCGTGACAACTTCTGACTTTTGCCTTCTTTCTTCTCAATTATTGCTCAATCACGGCCGTGATGGTTATCACTGTTGGGAATTTGCGTATAAAACAAAAGAAACGCAGCGGAAAAATTCCCATCGAAGGATCCTTGCGAATGGTCATGATTCATGATTCGAAAGTTTACCTCTTGAAGCGATGGCTGTTTGTTGAAATTCGTCTATCACGAACACCGCACGAACGGTGTCTCTACAGGTATCCACACGAGCGGATTCCGTGAGCATCCAACGTCACGAACCGAAGCGTCTCTGTCTCACAGTGCTAGCTTCAAAACCGAGACGTTGTTGTTCACACTTACTCTCTTTTGTGCGGCTAGGTTATCAACCGTCTGGGCACAACAAATTAAGTGGTCTACTTATAGTAGCACCTCCTTAAGTGAGTTAGTGAGCAGCATTTGACCTAAGCCCATCTACTATGCGCTAGGCCCAATAGGAAAGTCCAACTTTCTTTTAATGCTTCTTTTAATCCGCTCTTTTGTGTGTGACCCTATAGATTCCCAATACGTTAGCAGTAATATTAAATCCCATTTAATATTACAAACAGTGAGCGGTATCTAGCAATACATCACTGCTACCTAAGTAGTGAGAAAGTCAGTGATTTGACAAAACCTTTCTGTGACAAATATTCATGTGCATTGTTATCCCTTTGTCCATATATCTATATTGAACACAACGCATAGAATATGTCACCCTTGTATGGTTCAATATCATGTTCCCTGATACCCGAGTAGACTTAACAACAAATGAGGTCAATATCTCATATTGACTCATTTCAGCACGGCCATGCATTTTACTGGTCTCACTCTATCGGGGGCTCACGATATTACTCTCGTTATGTAGGAGGGACAAATTCCATCTAGGTCACTCACATCCCTCTCGCATGGCTCGTGGTATGCCCAATGATCGTCTTTATAATCATCCTATTACAGATGACGTTTGACGATATTAAAGCACACGACTCCTCATGTAGGGATCGTAGTGATTTCAGGTCGAAGGATTACATACACCATTGTCACTATGAGAACTACTTATGACACTCACATAACGCTCCATGTAGTTTTCTCATGGTGGGTCAATCCAGTACATCATTACCTTAATGCGTACCTATGTGGCAACTCGATATCTCATATCTATGACCCGTGAGATGTGGTCATCAGTCTGCACACATAATAGTCTCAATTGTATTATTATTGTCCTTATTAATAAAATACTTGACTACGGATATTTAAGAATAGGATTTCATTGTTCAATAGTGTCTCACGATCAAGTCATATACTTGATACTCTATTGAACATAAATTTCTATTCTAAGGACTTTATTATGTTTAAACAAGTAACACAATAAACTGGAATGCCTCATATCATATATATATATGAAATAGCAAGATACAAATGTAAGTCTAAAGAAATACATTGGCCTCTAGGGCTTACACCAACAATCTCCCACTAGCACTAGAGCCAATCAGGCATCAATCTAATGCCCATCGATCTAGTGTGACCTTCATGCTTCTGTTGAGCAAGAGGTTTCGTAAGTGGGTCAAAGAACGTTATCAAGTGTTGGTACTCTGCATATCTTCACATCTCCTCTATCGATAATCTCTCGAATGAGATGGAAGCACCTAAGTATATGTTTGGATCGCTGATGAGATCTAGGTTCCTTAGCTTGTGCAATGGCCCCATTGTTATCACAATAGAGATCAATGGGGTCCACAATACCAGGAACCGTACCAAGCTCAGTAATGAACTTCCTGATCCAAACAACCTCCTTTGCTGCATTGGAGGCAGCAATATACTCAGCCTCTGTAGTAGAATCGGCAACTGTCTCCTGCTTTGAACTTTTCCAGCTCACAGCCCCGCCATTCAGGCAGAACACATAACCAGATTGCGATCTGGAATCATCCTTATTGGTCTGGAAGCTAGCATCGGTGTAACCTATTACATCAAGCTCTTCCTCACCTCCATATACCAAGAACGAATCCTTAGTTCTTCTCAAGTACTTAAGGATGCTCTTGACAGCAGACCAGTGACTTTCACCGGGATCGATCGTACCGCTCGTTATGCTTAAAGCATACGATACATCTGGTCGAGTACATAACATGGCATACATGATAGATCCAATTGCGGATGCATATGGAATCTTACTCATGCGATCCCTTTCTTCTTGAGTGGAAGGGGATTGTGCCTTTGATAGGCATATACCATGTGACATAGGCAAGAGTCCTTTCTTGGATTCATGCATGTTAAAGCGTCTCAACACTTTGTCTATGTATGTACTCTGACTTAGGCCAAGCAATTTCAGCGATCTATCCCTATAGATCCCGATTCCCAATACATAGGTAGCCTCACCCAAATCTTTCATAGAGAAGCAATTCCCTAACCATGTCTTTACATTTTGTAGTGTAGGGATGTCATTTCCAATGAGTAATATGTCATCTACATATAACACCAGAAAAATAACAATGCTCCCACTAACCTTCTTGTAGACACAAGGTTCATCTTCATTTTTGATGAATCCGTACTGTCTTACAAAGATCATCAAAACGAAGGTTCCAACTTCTGGAAGCTTGCTTCAATCCATAGATTGACCGCTGCAATTTACATACCTTTCGGGCATCCTCTGAAATGTCAAAGCCTTCAGGTTGTGTCATGTACACATCCTCAAGAAGCTTTCCATTAAGGAAGGCAGTTTTGACATCCATCTGCCATATCTCATAATCATGGTATGCAGCGATAGCAAGTAAGATCCGGACGGATTTAAGCATCGCAACAGGTGAAAAGGTTTCATCATAGTCGACACCATGAATTTGCTTGAAACCCTTAGCGACCAATCGCGCCTTAAAGGTGTGTACCTTACCATCCATGTCAGTTTTCCTTTTGAAAACCCACTTGCACCCTATAGGTTTTACCCCTTCAGGTGGCTCTACCAAGGTCCATACCTGGTTGGTGTACATGGAATCCATCTCAGATTTCATGGCCTCAAGCCACTTCTCAGATTCTGGGCCTGTGATGGCCTCCCGGTAGGTCACGAGCTCATCTTGATCCATGAGCAATACATCACCTTGTGGAGTCATGAGAAATCAATATCTCTCAGCCGGTGACGTATCCTCGTTAGACCTACGCTGGTCTTGTGCTCTTTGAGGCGGGTTGTTCCTCCACAAAGATTCTCGTGAAGGTTGCTCATGTTCCACCAATGGTAGGTCACTACTCTGTGATTCTTGAATTTCTTCAAGTTCTATCTTCCTCCCACTGGTTCCTATGGAGATAAACTCTTTTTCTAGGAATACACCAGTCCGTGCGACAAACACTTTGCCTTCGGAAGGATTATAGAAATAGTATCCCTTGGTTTCTTTGGGATACACCACAAAGAAGCATTTATCAGATTTGGGATCAAGCTTATTAGAAACTTGACGTTTTACATATGCTTCACAACCCCAAATCTTCATAAAAGACATCTTTGGTCGTCTACCAGTCCATATCTCATATGGTGTCTTTTCTACCGTTTTGGACGGAACACGGTTAAGTGTAAAAGCTGCTGTCAATAGAGCATATCCCCAAAAGGAGTTTGGAAGGTTTGCATGACTCATCATAGACCGAACCATGTCCAACAAGGTTCGATTTCTCCTCTCAGAAACACCATTCCATTATGGTGTTCCAGGTGGAGTGAGTTGAGATAAAATCCCACACTCTTTCAGATGATCATCAAACTCTAGGCTCAAATATTCACCACCTCGATCTGATCGAAGAGCTTTAATATTTTTACCAAGTTGGTTTTGTACCTCATTTTTGAATTCCTTGAACTTTTCAAAGGATTCCGATTTATGTTTCATAAGATACACAAATCCATATCTACCGAAATCATCAAGTAAATGTGATGAAGTACTGAAAACCACCTCTAGCTAATGTGTTTAGGGGTCCGCATACATCGCTATGTATAAGACCCAAAAGATCGTTGGCTCTTTCACCTTTTGCCGGTGAATGGAGCTTTAGTCATCTTTCCCAATAAACAAGACTCACATATCTCATATGATTCATAATCAAATGAGTCCAAGAGTCCATCTTTATGGAGCTTCAAATGCGCTTCTCATTTATATGGCCTAAACGACAATGCCAAAGATAAGACGGGTTCAACTCATTTGGTTTGATCCTCGTAGTATTTACGTTATAGATGGGCATTTCAAGATCAAGGACATAAAGTCCATTACTCATGTGTGCACTAGCATAGAAAATATCATTCAAATAAATAGAACAACTTTTGTTCTTTATTATAAAAGAAAAACCAATCTTGTCCAAACAAGAAATGGAAATGATATTCTGCTAATTGCAGGCACAAAATAACAGTTCTCTAACTGAATAGTAAGCCCAGTGGGCAAAGTCAATACATAAGTCCCTACGGCTAAAGCAGCAACCTTTGCTCCATTTCCAACTCGTAGGTCGACTTCGCCCTTTGCCAATGGTCTACTCCTGTTTAGATCCTGCACATTTGTACAAATGAGAGAACCACATCCGGTATCTAATACCCATGATGCAGAAGTAGATAAATTGACTTCTATAACAAACATACCTGAAGTGGAAGTCTCACTTCCCTTCTTCTTCTTGCTTTCTTCCAGGTATTTTGGGCGGTTCCTCTTGCTTGCTTGCTCTTGGTAGAGCAGCTTGAGGTGCACGATCATATCGTACGCCTCCATGGTCTCATGTTGCTTTTGCAGCTCAGAGGTCATGGCAGCAATCATAAGACAGCCCACGTCTAAGGCATCATCCTTATGCTTCTTATAAGCATCCCTGTCAGCCCTAGGAGCACTTGAAGCTGGTGGCTTCTCAGGGATAGGATCCTCAAGAACATACAACTTTTTCTCATGTTTGAGGACAATCCTCAAGTTTTTGTACCAATCCAGAAAATTCGTTCCGGATAGTTTGTCCTTCTCAAGGACAGATCGCAATGACAGGTTACTTGATGTGTTTGATGCCATGGTAATCTACAGAGATAAATATGCAAAGTATAAGTATCATGCCATGAAGTTATTTAATAAGGTCTTTAATTAAATACGCCTCCCACTATTTTACTCAAAACAATGACCCTCATCATTGATTCGGAAAATCCCGTTGGAAGATTTTCTAGTGGGCCAAGATCCATATTTAACCTAGCTTTAAGTAAGCTTTGGCTGATAACCCAAAAATCGGTTATTTAGGTAGGAAACACTTTCCGATTGCATCTCATGCAACTCTTGGATAGTTGGGTGAATAACTCTTATTCTAATCCATCACATGGACTAAAGCCCAACTTATGAGCCTCTAAGCCTTTCAATCCTATTGAAGTTGGCTTAGTTAAGTCGGACCCAATGGATAGCAGTTGAACATTACATTTGTCCCATCGCGCCTTACTATTATAGATAAAGGTACCCAGCTTTGGCGGACCCACACTTAATCGATAGTAGTCTTGACGAGTGCCATGCATCGGAAGGCCTTTAAATGTGACTTCATATTTCCTTTTGAGGGATTTGATTAAAACTTGATCTCATCATTTGTTAAACTCTTTAACTTACTATTTTCATACATGCATCTCATACATATATTAGTTAAACATCTTTTAACATACTATATACATACATGCATCTCATACATATATAAGGTAAATAAATGTGATATGGTTATGGCCCCTAACGCATTGATTCTCCCAAGCCAATGAGAGAATCTAAACTAAAACCTAGGAGCGTCCAAGCTTCTCCAAGCAAGATCTCCCACGTGATAGCGTCTTCTTGTCTCCATCATTACATTACATAAACAGAAACCTCATTTTACATATGAGGGGAGTGAGATGAGAAAAGAAGATACATATGGAATATAAGAGAAAGGCACGGCACGCAGGTCGTATTTCAAAATATAAACCAAAAGATTAAAGGACTAAGGCCATAACCATTCACCATACATCACCAAACAAATAGTAACAACCAATAATAATACACAATCATTATTATTAATTTCATAAATTAGAGATTTCAAAATCTGAATTTTGAAAACATAACATATATATATATATAATAAATCACATTTATTATAATAGATGTTACTATAAATCATATTTATTGCAATTGTGTACCATAAATCACATTTATTATAAATCATATTTATTGTAAATGACATAAATCACATTTATTGCAATTGTTGTTACCACAAATCACATTTATTGTAATTGACATAAATCACATTTATTCAATTAACATAAATCACATTTATTGTAACAAATCACATTTATTGTAATTGATATAAATCACATTTCAAAATCTGAATTTTGAAAACGTAACATATATATAATAAATCACATTTATTATAATTGATGTTACTATAAATCACATTTATTGTGATTGATATAAATCACATTTCAAAATATGAATTTTGAAACCGTAACATATATATAATAAATCACATTTATTATAAATGATGTTACTATAAATCACATTTATTGTGATTGATATAATTATTAAATGGTGACATAAAATTTCAAAATTTGAATTTCGAAATTACACACTACGCAGAGGTAGCACGGGGACGGCTACGGTTTCAACTCTTGGAACCTCAGCCACAACAACATGAACTTTTCATGTTTGAAACCCCTCAACACCGCCAACACAGAACTGAAAACAATCATGTTTAACATCAACATTTGATGTGAAAACATAATAAGGTTGGACCACGTCTATCGCATATATACCAACGCATACATTATCATATACATACGAAAATCAAAACAAGGTTTCGCAAACCGGATGCAAACGATTTTCAAAAACAATTTTCAGAAAAAGATTCACATTATAAACATGTTATCATACATAACAGGCAAACCACGTAACAGAATCATGGTTTCGCAAGCGGCTCTGATACCACTGTTGGGAATTTGCGTATAAAACAAAAGAAACGCAGCGGAAAAATTCCCATCGAAGGATCCTTGCGAATGGTCATGATTCATGATTCGAAAGTTTACCTCTTGAAGTGATGGCTGTTTGTTGAAATTCGTCTATCACGAACACCGCATTTAACGGTGTCTCTACAGGTATCCACACGAGCGGATTCCGTGAGCGTCCAACGTCACGAACCGAAGCGTCTCTGTCTCACAGTGCTAGCTTCAAAACCGAGACTTTGTTGTTCACACTTACTCTCTTTTGTGCGGCTAGGTTATCAACCGTCTGGGCACAACAACTTAAGTGGTCTACTTATATTAGCACCTCCTTAAGTGAGTTAGTGAGCAGCATTTGACCTAAGCCCATCTACTATGCGCTAGGCCCAATAGGAAAGTCCAACTTTCTTTTAATGCTTCTTTTAATCCGCTCTTTTGTGTGTGACCCTATAGGTTCCCAATACGTTAGCAGTAATATTAAATCCCATTTAATATTACAAACTGTGAGCGGTATCTAGCAATACATCACTGCTACCTAAGTAGTGAGAAAGTCAGTGATTTGACGAAACCTTTCTGTGACAAATATTCATGTGCATTGTTATCCCTTTGTCCATATATCTATATTGAACACAAGGCATAGAATGTGTCACCCTTGTATGGTTCAATATCATGTTCCCTGATACCCGAGTAGACTTAACAACAAATGAGGTCAATATCTCATATTGACTCATTTCAAAGACGGCCATGCATTTTACAGATCTCACTCTATCAGGGGGCCCACAGATATTACTCCTGTTATGTAGGAGGGACAAATTCCATCTAGGTCACTCACATCCCTCTGCATGGCTCGTGGTATGCCCAATGATCGTCTTTATAATCATCCTATTACAGATGACGTTTGACGATATTAAAGCACATGACTCCTCATGTAGGGATCGTAGTGATTTCAGGTCGAAGGATTACATACACCATTGTCACTATGAGAACTACTTATGACACTCACATAACGCTCCATGTAGTGTTCTCATGGTGGGTCAATCCAGTACATCATTACCTTAATGCGTACCTACGTGGCAACTCGATATCTCATATCTATGACCCGTGAGATGTGGTCATCAGTCTGCACACATAATAGTCTCAATTGTATTATTATTGTCCTTATTAATAAAATACTTGACTACGGATATTTAAGAATAGGATTTCATTGTTCAATAGTGTCTCACGATCAAGTCATATACTTGATACTCTATTGAACATAAATTTCTATTCTAAGGACTTTATTATGTTTAAACAAGTAACACAATAAACTGGAATGCCTCATATCATATATATATATATGAAATAGCAAGATACAAATGTAAGTCTAAAGAAATACATTGGCCTCTAGGGCTTACACCAACAATCACGGCTAGGCCGTGATGGACACTGCTTGGGTCATTTTCTTCACTTTTCAAGCTCTGTCTTCATCCAAGCTCCATCATGGCTAATCTCAAGCATTTTTCCTTAAATTCCTACAAAACAAGACCAAGAAACCGCCTCACCCGTTCCAAGGTAAAAACTAATAAAAATCAATTTAAATATGCCTAAACTATATGAAAATGCATGCATAAATGTACAAGAATTATGATGTGAAATCACACTATCAATAAACATGGAATTGAACTTAACTTTTCGGCTCCAAGGACCCCTCAACAAAATGGAGTTGTTGAGAGGAAGAATAGGTCCTTAGAAGAGTTGGCAAGAACCGTGTTAAATGAATCAAGTCTACCCAAGTATTTTTGGGCCGACGCGGTTAACACCGCTTGCTATGTGTCTAATGGAGTGCTTATTAAACCTATTTTGTTGGAAACTCCTTATGAGTTATATAAAGGTAGAAAACCAAATATATCACATTTACATGTCTTTGGATGTAAATGCTATGTTTTGAATAATGGAAAAAACAATCTTAGTAAGTTTGATGCCAAAGCAAATCAAGCAATCGCTCTTGGATATTCATCATCAAGTAAAGCATATAGGGTTTTCAATAAAAGAACCAAGACTATAGAAGAATCTATTCATGTATCATTTGATGAGACTAACCTCAAGAAATTGGGAAAGTGCATAATGATGATATAGTAGATACAAAAATGGATTCTCAAGAAGAGCAAGCAAAGGACAATGAACAAGAATCAAGATTGGAGCCTCAAGTTCAACAACAAAGAGATGAGGAACTTCTTAAGGAGTGGAGAATGACTAAATACCATCCAATTATTAAGGTGATAGGTGACATCACCAAAGGGGTAACTACTTGTTCTTCTCTTAGGAATGTATATCATTTTATGTCTTTTGTGTCTCAAGTTGAGCCTAATTTTGGGTTTTGGGCTCCCTTCCTATGTGGAGAAAGGCCCAAATGTGTAAGTGACACGCTGTCGCGAGCGGGTTGTAAAAACTGTAGTGAGGGTGCGACAACTCGGGTATCGTCTCACGCAGACTCTTGAATTGTTGTTATCACAGAAAATCGGTTTTGGGGGGGGGGGGGGGGAGTTTGGTTTGAAATTGATTAGAAAACAGAACAAAAACAGAGTAGAAAAGCAGAGCAATTTAAGTGATTATCAAAAAAGACAAAGACAATCAATCTGCTGTTCGGTTTCCCACTATCATCGGTTCATGTAATTCCATGCCCTAAGCGTATTCTAATCCCTTTTTGATTGTAGCATCGATTAACAAGCGAAATCGACGCTACGGAACAATTGTTCCTAATTTCGAATTAAGCAAACGGATGAAGCCCTTGTAAATTAAGCAAACACGATTGAACACATGCGAATTAAGCAA
Source organism: Sophora flavescens (assembly GCA_030762895.1). Lineage (NCBI taxonomy): Eukaryota > Viridiplantae > Streptophyta > Magnoliopsida > Fabales > Fabaceae > Sophora > Sophora flavescens. The sequence continues at coordinate 3,925,599 of JAUPTC010000011.1, read as the reverse complement.
ACGCGATTAAGTTTAGGAACATACAATCATCGAAAATTAATAAACACTAATTCAATACAAACTGAATTAAGCAAACAGAGAATATAGAATAGTATTGAAGGATATAAGGAAATTCAATCGGGAATTACAAAACCTCAAGTGTCGGCGGAAGCCGATTACAGCAGATTAATCTAGGGAGATTAGTTCTCCATCAAAAATGCAATACAATCAGAGAAATTCGTAAACAAGGATTAGCAAAAGATCCTCCTGTTCTGCCCTAAAACAGCTATTTATAACTTTCAGAAACTGCGCACGCTCGCGAGGCGAGTAGACTCTCGCGAGGCGAATATTAAAATGGCGCCAGTTCAAATTTGGGCTCTCGCGAGGCGAGATGATGCCTCGCGAGGCGAGACTTCAAATTCTAGTTTGTCACAATCGTGATGCCTATCACGGCCAGGTCGTGATCACTTATGACTTTGGGTGCTTCTCTATCATGGCCGTGACCTTCATCACGGCTAGGCCGTGATGGTCTCTGTCCTCCAGGGTCTTCTCTTCACGCCCGTGATGGGGGTCACGGGCTGACCGTGATTCTTTCTGACTTTCAGGCTCGCGAGGCGAGACATGGTTCGCGAGGCGAGGCAGAGAAGATGACATTTCTGGCACAGGCTGGTCTTTAGTCTCGCGGGGCGAGTACTTCCAGGATTGTAATTTCCACTGTTTCCTTCATTCCCTGGACTCTAAGTTAACCTGAAAACATGAAATAGACGTAAGTGCTTTATTTGACTCAAAACTGGCTAAATTACCCTAAAACTACTTAAGGGACTCAAAACCTTTCTTGAGGGCAATCAAGTCTAATTTGGGCGAAAACGAGATATAATTGGCACAAAACCACGACCATACTAGTCATAAAACTAGATGAGCCAGAGGCTGGTCAAAATACCCCAAACTTGAACTTTGCTTGTCCCCAAGTAAACTAAAACTCAAAACGACTCAAGACTTGGCAAGCTCAAAGGATTCAGTCAATTTCGCACACATTTCAAGCAATTCATCAAAACAATTTTCCTTCAATGTTCCCCCATATTCAACAATGCAATCCCCACAATCATTTACTTTAAACATCTAAGAATTTCATCATTCAAACAATCATTAATCTAAGCAAGGGATCCAAGTTACACACAAAAGGGAGATCACCAAATTCAAACAATCGCCTTCCTCACAAGGGCGTGTAATATTTCACTCATTCGCTCAATTTGTCTAGGCTATCAACATTTCACTCAATTTCACTTTTAAGAGCACTTCCCATGAATTTGATTTTCATCTCAAACAAGGTTCCCACGAAAACATGCATGCAACATCAAAAGGTCTTTCAAAGGTTGTAATGGGGCCTGGCTAAGGGTAGGATATACAAAGGACCTAGGCTTAAGTCCCTAGGAACTAAGAGAGCATGAAGCTTGTACACTATTATTTTTTCACTCTAATTCCTTTTTCCATTTTTTTCTTTTTGGTGCTTTGGGTAGCTACACCTTTTTCCTTTGACACCTTTATTTGTTTTGCCCATTTTCTTTTGGCAAATTTTTATTTTGCAACTCTTTTTTTTCTTTGCCCTTGGCTTCAACCTTTATATTTTTTTTTTCTTTTTCTCACCCCAGAATGACATATCACTGTAGCCACCCCAAACTTACTTTCTTGCAACCCTTCTCTTGCTGGGCTTCCATGCTCTCCTAATCCTAAGATCGGGTTAACATGGTTTTTCCAGATTTTGGCTTATAACATGAGGTTATCAAGAACAACAGGCTAATCAGGCTAAATGGGGCTAACTACGGAACATGCATTAGGGATGGTTCAATTTAGGCCAAGTAGCTAATTCAAAGAAAATATGCCTAAATCATCTGATGCAATCACATAAACATGCAAACCAAGAAGAGACTCAAGCAAAATCGGGAAAGTGCAACTTGAAAGAGATTCACACAGTTAAAAACATGTTGGAGGCTCAAACCCTCACCTGGACATTTTTTCGCAAATTGTTTGACCGAGATTCAATCCCTAGTGTGTGCACCCCTTCACCCCAAACTTATCATAAATCATGCAATTACAATGAAATATCTCAAAATTCAGTTTTCAATTTTTCACATGGGGGTTACTTTCCAATTTTTAAAACCTAGGGGGAATCATCAACATATATCATGCAATCAATCTGTGCTAAATCAACAAAACCCACCAAGCTTGCCGACACAAGACTCATACACATGCTCTTGAGCTTCTCAAATTATTCAAGAGCTGAAAGAAAACAAAACAAAAACAAAAACATAAAACAAAACACAACAAATGGTTCCCTCCCCCACACTTAAAACATACATTGTCCTCAATGAAACAACACAAATATCAAATCAGAGTGAGGGAAAGGAGAGGGTGCTCCCTAATCAAGTTGCAGTGTAGGTGGGCTCTCCCAAGGAGAGCTACTCAACAGTAGCATCCTCAGGCACCGAGCTCTCATGGAATAGCTTCAGCCGCTGCCCGTTAACCTTGAAGGACTTGTTGCTACCTGCACTTTTAATTTCTACTGCACCATGAGGAAAAACATTAGTAACAACAAATGGGCCAATCCACTTGGATCGAAGTTTCCCAGCCATCACTTTCAGGCGGGAGTTAAACAGTAAGACCTATTGGCCCACAGAGAATTCCTTCCTAGAAATCATCCTATCATGGAAATGCTTGGTTTTCTCCTTATAAATCCGAGAGCTTTCATAGGCTTCTAGCCTAATCTCTTCAAGCTGTTGTAATTGGAGTTTCCTTTCAATGCCAGCTTGTTGCATTTCCAAATTACAGCACTTGACCGCCCAATAAGCACGGTGCTCAACTTCCATAGGGAGATGACATGCCTTACTGAACACAAGCCTATAGGGGGACATCCCTATTGGTGTCTTGAAAGTGGTCCTCTGAGCCCAAAGTGCGTCTTCTAGACGGCGACACCAGTCCTTCCTATTCGGCTGCACCACTTTCTCTAGGATCTGTTTGATCTCTCTGTTGGAGATCTCAGCCTGGCCATTGGTCTGGGGATGATAAGCAGTGGAGACCCTGTGCACAACTCCATACTTCCGGAGTAGAGCTTCCATGGTGCGGTTGCAGAAGTGAGTGCCCTGGTCACTGATGATGGCACGAGGTATGCCGAACCTGCAAAAAATATTGGACCTAACAAAATTTGCAACAACTTTAGAATCGTTAGTCCTGGTGGGGATAGCTTCCACCCACTTTGAAACATAGTCAACAGCCAAAAGAATGAAGAGAAAGCCAAAAGATGCATGGAAAGGACCCATAAAGTCGATTCCTCACACCTCAAACACTTCACAGAAAAGCATATGTTGCTGAGGCATTTCACTCTTGCGAGTGATGACTGTACCTGCTGTCTGACACTCCTTACAAGTTCGGTAAACCTCATAAGCATCTCTAAAAATGGTGGGCCAGTAAAAACCAGAATCTAGGACTTTTCTTGCAGTCCTCTGTGGCCCAAAGTGTCCTCCTACTTGAGAGGCATGAGAAAAGTGAAAGATAGACTCAATCTCATACTCGGGGACACATCTCCTAATCACCTGATCACTGCAAAATTTCCAGAGGAATGGATCATCCCAAACATAGTACTTGGCATCACTCTTTAGTTTGTGGATTTGTGACCTAGTTGCTCTTGTCGGAAAGACACTAGCAACTAGGTAATTAACAATGTCGGCAAACCAAGGAGTTACGCTATGCAACTGTAAAAGCTGCTCATCAGGAAAGTCATCCTGAATAGGGGAAGGATCCTCATCCCTCTCTATCCTACTCAAGTGATCAGCCACTAAGTTTTCAGCTCCATTCTTGTCCTTTATCTATACATTAAACTCTTGGAGCAACAACATCCACCGAATCAACCTCGGCTTTGCTTCTGGCTTCTTCAACAAGTACTTCAGAGCTGCATGGTCAGTGAAAACAATAACCTTGGAACCTACTAAGTATGAACTAAATTTATCAAGAGCAAAAAAAACAGCTAGAAGTTCCTTTTGAGTGGTGGTGTAATTAGACTGTGCAGCATCTAAAGTCCTAGAAGCATAATAAATGACATGTGCAGCCTTGCCCACCTTTTGTACCAGGACCGCCCCACAGCATAGTTAGAAGAATCACACATGAGCTCAAAAGGGAGGGTCCAGTCAGGGGGCTGAATGATGGGGGTAGAGGTCAATGCCTTTTTCAAGAAGTCGAACGCCTTCTTGCAGTTATCATCAAAGCTGAATATGGCATAATTCTTCAGCAAGTTTGACAGAGGAAGAGCTATCTTGATGAAGTCCTTAATGAAGCGCCTGTAGAAACCTGCATGACCAAGAAAAGAACGAATCTCGCGAACGCAAGATGGGTAAGGCAATGTAGAAATCACATCAATTTTAGCAGGATCTACTGAAATACCCTCTTTGGAAATAATATGCCCCAAAACAATCCCCTGTTCAACCATATAATGGCATTTTTCATAGTTCAAAACAAGGTCAGTTTCAATGCATCTCTCTAAAACCAAATTTAGACTATGCAAGAATGCATCAAATGAGGAACCATATACAGTGAAATCATCCATGAACACTTCCATGCAATTTTCAATAAATTCAGTAAAAATGCTAATCATGCATCTCTGGAAAGTGCCAGGAGCATTGGAAAGGCCAAATGGCATCCTCCTGTAGGCAAACGTGCTGAAGGGGCACGTGAAAGTGGTCTTTTCCTGATCCTCTGGTGCAATGTAGATCTGGAAGTATCCGGAAAATCCATCAAGAAAACAGTAGTGGGATTTACCAGCCAGCCGTTCGAGCATCTGATCGATGAACGTCAAAGGAAAGTGATCCTTTCGAGTGGCCTGGTTCAACCTCCTATAATCAATACAGACTCTCCAGCTATTCTGGACTCTAGTGGGGACAAGCTCATTGTTCTCATTTCTTACCACTGTGAGGCCAGATTTCTTGGGTACAACTTGCACTGGACTCACCCAAGTACTATCAGAGATGGGGTATATGATACCCGCATGCAGGAGTTTTGTCACCTCCTTCTTTACAACATCCAGAATCAATGGATTTAGCCGCCTTTGCGGCTGCCTAACTGGTTTAGCCCCATCCTCCAACAGAATCCTATGCATACATCTAGAGGGGCTAATTCCTGGGATGTCAGCCAAGGTCCAACCAATCGCCTTCTTATGCTTCTTCAGAACCTCCAAGAGTTTAGCTTCCTAGTCAGAGTCAAGGTTGGAGGATATTATCACTGGAAGTTTTTCATTCCTCTCCAAGTAAGCATACTTCAGATTTCCAGGAACTGGCTTAAGCTCTAAGGAGGTTGGCTGCTCAACAGATGGTATGTTTGGGGCAGCCGGGTTGTCAAGAACTTCAGCCGAACAGACAACTTCACTCATACTATCACCATGCAAGGTAACATCAATCTCAAGACAAACAAAGACAAGGGTTAGTGTCGATGACAACAAGACATGAATAAACATCATTAAAATCATAAATGGATGGAAAATCAGCAACCAAGTCATCATAGGTGTCATCAACAATTTTAGAGAGCAACTCTATTTGAAATATAGAGTGATCTTCCAAGGGATGCTTCATAGCATCGAAAATGTTGAACCTTACAATAATGTCACCGAACTCCATGGACATGGTTCCATCATCAACATCAATCTTTGTCTTTGCCGTCTTCATGAACGGTCTGCCCAGGATGATTGGTGATCTTCTTGAATTTGTTTCCCCTGCCATATCCAGGATGTAAAAGTCAGCAGGGAAAATCAAATCATCAACTTGTACCAGCACATCTTCTACCACTCCCATGGGGCGAGCATTGGTCCTATTGGCCAACTGGATAGTGAGACCTATATGTTGCAAAGGACCCAGACCAAGGTTGTTGAAAACAGAGGTGGGCATGACATTTATGGAGGCTCCCAAATCCAACATGCAATTGTCGAATTTGTTGTCCCCAATGGTGCATGGAATAGCAAAAGTTCCCGGATCCTTGCACTTCTGTGGCAGTGCCTGAGTGAGGGCTGAAACTGTAACCTTCTCGGGAGCAAATTTAGGTTGAATGAGGGCTGAAACATTTCACCCCAAATTGACTCTCTCATTACCCTTCAACCTCCTCTTGTGTGTGCACAAATCCTTCAGAAACTTTGCATACTTCGGAACCTGCTTAATCACATCCAGAAGCGGAATGTTTACCGCCACCTTTCTGAACACATCTAGAATTTCCATCTCCTTGTCTTCCCCATCCATCTTCTTATTTTTCTACACTCTTTGCGGGAAGGGGATCGATGGCACATATACTCTCTCAGCTTCAACAACAACAGAAGGCTCAGGAGTTACCTCAACAGTTTCTTCATCTTTTTCAGGGGCTGCCTCTACAACTTTACCGGATCTCAAAGAAATGGCACTCACATTAGGGTTGGGGTCATTGGGATTCACCACTGTCTGTGCAGGTAGTTGGTTCGATCCCTGAGCTTGCTGTATGGCATTCATCGAAGTGGAAAGTTGTCCAATCTGTGTCTGCAAATTGTGAATGCTAGCATCCGTTCGCTGCTGAAACTGTGCCTGCGAGGCTTGGAACTGTCCAAATTGCTGCTGAAACTGGAGATTTTGTGCATTTATTTGTGCAGTCATTTGTGCAGTCATTTGCTTGAACATGTCCTCTAGTGAAGGTCCAGAAGGTCCAGAAGGTGCAGAGGTGGTCACTTGAGGAGGATTCTGTGGTGGTGCCATCAACTGTTGTTGTGATGAATTCCCATACCGAAGGTTTGGATGATTCCTCCAGTTGGGGTGGTACTTATTTGTGGAGAGGTCAGGAATGTTGCACTGGTTCTGATTGCTTCCTTGATTGTAGAGATTAGCTGCATAAGCTTGAGGCAAATCAGTGACCGACTCATCCTTCAGAATAGGGCATGCATCGGTCAGGTGCTCAGGAGAGCTACACATGCCACACAACCTTGCCGGCTGAACCTTATCCATTGCCAGTTGCTTCACCAAAGAAGTGAGCTCATCAATTCTGGTTTCAAGGGCCTTATTGGAAGAAGAACCTTGGATCTCATTTACACCCCTTGTCTCGACAGAGTTGCTTCTGGTTGTGAACTGCTGGGAGTTTAATGACATATTTTCAATCAATTGCTTGGCAGCAGCTGGAGTTTTATCAACGAGTGCTCCCCCACTAGCGGCATCCAAAATATTTCTGTCCATTGGGAGCAATCCCTCATAAAAATACTGAACAAGGAGCTGCTCAGATATGGTGTTGAGGGCAGCTAGATACCAACTTCTTGAATCTCTCCCAGTACTCATCCAATGACTCATTGCTTTGTCTGATGCCACATATATCATTTCTGATGGATGCAGCTCTGGAGGCAGGAAAGTATCTTTTTAGGAAACCTTCTTCAGATCATTCCAAGTTGTAACAAAATTTGGCTCCAAATAGTACAGCCAATCCTTTGCAGCGCCTTCAAGTGAGAATGGGAAGGCTCGTAATTTGATATGGTCTTCAGTTATGCCTTCCGGTCTCAAGGGTGTAGAGCAGACAACCTGGAATCCTTCAAAATGCTATGTGGGATCCTCACCTGCAAGACCACTAAATCTTGGCAACAAGTGTATTAAACCAGATTTAAGTTCAAAAGGAGCAACCACACCAACATACTCAATACACAACCCATTATAATTAATATCAGGGGCAACAAGCTGTCTTAATGTTCTTTGATCAGTCATGTTATTAGAAACAGGTGCAAAATTAGAATTACTACTAGTACTAGCCCGAATTGCTCTACGGCGTGTGTGCAGTGTTCTTTCAATTTCAGGATCAAAATCACACAAGTCAGAACAAGTAGACCTAGTAGCCAGACTAATTCAGTAGAAAAACGAAAAATGCGAAAACAACAAACAAGAGTCCCCGGCAACGGTGCCAATTTGACACGTTGTCGCGCGCGGGTCAAAAAGCGAGCGGGTTGTAAAAACTATAGTGAGGGTGCGACAACTCGGGTATCGTCTCACGCGGACTATTGAATTGTTGTTATCACAGAAAATCGGTTTGGGGGAGGGGGGGGGGGGGGAGTTTGGTTTGAAATTGATTAGAAAACAGAACAAAAACAGAGTAGAAAAGCAGAGCAATTTAAGTGATTATCAAATAAGACAAAGACGATCAATCTGTTGTTCAGTTTCCCACTATCATCGGTTCATGTAATTCCATTCCCTAAGCGGATTCTAATCCCTTTTCGATTGTAGCATCGATTAACAAGCGAAATCGACGCTACGGGACATACGTTCCTAATTCTGAATTAAGCAAACGGATGAAGCCCTCGTGAATTAAGCAAACACGATTGAACGCACGCGAATTAAGCAAATGCGATTAAGTTTAAGAACATACAATCATCGAAAATTAATCAACACTAATTCGATACAAACTGAATTAAGCAAATAGAGAATATAGAATAGTATTGAAGGAGAGAAGGAAATTCAATCGGGAATTACAAAACCTCAAGTGTCGGCGGAAGCCGATTACAGCAGATTAATCTAGGGAGATTAGTTCTCCATCAAAAACGCAATACAATCAGAGAAATTCATAAACAAGGATTAGTAAAAGATCCTTTTGTTCTGCCCTAAAACAGCTATTTATAACTTTCAGAAACTGCGCACGCTCACGAGGCAAGTAGACTCTCGCGAGGCGAATATTAAATTGGCGCCAGTTCAAATTTGGGCTCTCGTGAGGCGAGACTTCAAATTCTAGTTTGTCATAGCCGTGATGCCTATCACGGCCAGGCCGTGATCACTTATGACTTTGGGTGCTTCTCTATCATGGTCGTGACCTTCATCACGGCTAGGCCGTGATGGTCTCTGTCCTCTAGAGTCTTCTCTTCACGCCCGTGATGGGGGTCACGGGCTGACCGTGACTCTTTCTGACTTCCAGGCTCGCGAGGCGAGACATGGTTCACGAGGCGAGGCAGAGAATATGACATTTCTGGCACAGGCTGGTCTTTAGTCTCGCGGGGCGAGTACTTCCAGGATTGCAATTTCCACTGTTTCCTTCATTCCCCGGACTCTAAGTTAACCTGAAAACATGAAATATCCATAAGTGCTTTATTTGACTCAAAACTGGCTAAATTACCCTAAAACTACTTAAGGGGCTCAAAACCTTGCTTGAGGGCAATCAAGTCTAATTTGGGCGAAAATGAGATATAATTGGCACAAAATCACGGTCATACTAGTCATAAAACTAGATGAGCCAGAGGCTGATCAGTAAGCCCATTTTGTCTCACTTATTTAAGTGGAGAGAGGTAAGGTTAGGGTTGCAGAGAGGTCTCATTTTAGTAAGAATATAGCAGCCAACAAGAGAGAAGAGAGGAGAGAAAGCCAACCCGCATACCCACCAGACAATCACCGTAAAATCGTAATGGAGGATTCGTTCACCGTTGGATCGGGCTGAAATTCCTACAGCAGGTTCAGGAAGTGTGGTTCTTCATTCTAACCGTTCAGATTTTTAAGTCGAGGTCCGAAATAAGAGATATTGGCTTCGTACAATAGCTCTGTTTTTGGGGTAAGTTTCATCTTCTTGTTCCTTATTTGTAAGCATTGGTGCTTGGTTGTTTTGGTTGATTATTAGAACGGTTTGTGCACTTGTTGGAGACTCTTTTGTACCTTTATTTGATCATAGTGGGGCTATTTATTTGGTCTGGACGACCCGTGGTTTTTACCCTTGCTTTAAGGGGTTTTCCACGTTAAAATCTTGGTGTCTCTTTTATGTTTTGTGTTGTTCTATTTGATGCCATATATTTGTTGTTGCTCCTCATAGATTCTTTCAAGTTTGGGGGGATTTATTTCCGTTGTGTATTGCTTTGTTATTGTGTTACACTATTGCATTGTTGTTCTCCCCATCAGAGTGGCATCAGAGCTACTTGGCTTGGGGCATTTGGACTTGCTTGAATGGTGGAGGCAAATACAAAGATGGTATGTTTGAATGGCACTAATTATCATTTGTGGAAGGTCAAGATGAAGGATTTGCTCTTTGTGAAGAATATGCATCTTCCTGTTTTTGCTACTCAGAAGCCGGATGCCAAGTCTGATGAAGAATGGGATTTTGAACATCAACAAGTGTGTGGTTTTATTCGGTAATTTGTAGAAGATAATGTTTATAATCATATTTCTAATGAGACACATGCAAAATATTTGTGGGCAAAGATAGAGTCCTTGTATCCCTCTAAATCAGGGAATGATAAATTGTACTTGCTGAAGAGCTTTACTAGTTTGAGGTACAAGGATGGGACTTCCATTTCAGATCACTTGAATGAATTTCAAGGGCTCCTTGATCAGATGTCAGGAATGGGTATCAAGTTTGATGATGAGCTTTTGGGACTATTTCTATTGTTATCTCTACCAGAGTCTTGGGAGACATTTCGAGTTTCTATCACAAGTTCAGCCCCTAATGGTGTTGTTTCTTTGGAAATGGCAAAGGGTGGTGTTCTTAATGAGGAGATGAGAAGGAAGGTATAGGGTACTTCATCTCAGTCCGAGGTGCTTGTCACTGAAAATAGGGGGAGAAGTCATAAAAAAGGACCGAAGGGTAGTAGAGAGAAAAGCAGGAGCAAGTCCAAGTCTCGATACAAGAATGTGGAGTGTCATTATTGTCACAAAACAGGGCACATACAGAAGAATTGTTTTCTATGGAAAAAGGAGAACAAAGACAAGAAGGGCAAGCAGAAAGAGAAGGACCATGATGATAATGACCGTGTCACTACTGCTACTGGTGATGATCTTGTTATTCTCCGTGACCATGAGTCGGTTAATCTTGTATCAGATAAGAGCGTGTGGATAATTGATAGTGGTGCTACATTGCATGTTACACCGAGGATGGAGTTCTTCACATCTTATACTTCAGGTGACTTTGGAGTGTTGAATATGGGTAATGATAGTGTGTCTAAGGTGATTGGTGTTGGTGATGCTTGCTTGCAAACCAACATGGGAATGCAGTTGTTGCTTAAAGGAGTCAAACATGCTCCGGATGTCCGCTTTAATTTGATCTCTGTGCAATTTCTTGATAAGGGTGGTTATGATAATCACTTTGGTTCTTGAAAGTGGAAACTCAGCAAAGGTAACTTGGTTGTGGCTAGAGGGGAGAAAATTTATAAACTGTATTGGATAAAAGATTTGGTTGCTAAAGACAGTGTGAATGCTGTGGATATGGAGTCATCTTTGTGGCACTGAAGGCTTATTCATATCAGTGTAAAAGGGTTAAATTGTTTAGCCAAAAAGGATGTGCTTCCGGGATTGAAGAGTGCAGAGTTGGAGAAGTGTTCTCATTGCATGGCTAGTAAACAGACTAGAGTATCCTTCAAGAAGAATCCTCCCTCAAGGAAGTCAGAGTTGCTTCAGTTGGTACATTCTGATGTGTGTGGCCCATTGAAGGTAAAATCCTTTAGTGGTGCCCTCTACTTTGTTACCTTTATTGATGATTGTTCCAGGAAACTATGGGTCTATGCTTTGAAGACAAAAGACCAAGTGCTGGAGAAGTTCAAACAGTTTTAGGCTTTGGTTGAGAGATAGTTAGGCAAGAAGCTGAAATGAATTCGTACTGACAACGGTGGTGAGTATTGTGGATCCTTTCATGTCTATTGCAAGCATCAAGGTATTGCACATGAAAAGACTCCTCCTAAAACTCCTCAGCTGAATGGTTTAGTAGAGAGGATGAATAGGACATTGATTGAGAGAGTGAGATGTATGCTTTTTGAAGTTAAGTTGCCCCAGCACTACTGGGGTGAGGCACTGTACACAGCGGTACATGTTATTAATCTTAGTCCTGCAGTTGCTTTGAACAGTGATGTGCAAGACAAAATTTGGTTTGGCCAGAATGTCAGGTATGATCACTTGAGAGTCTTTGGTTGCAAGGCTTTTGTGCATGTTCCGAAGGATGAAAGATCCAAGTTGGATGCAAAGACAAAGCAGTGTATCTTCATCGGCTATGGTCAAGATGAATTTGGTTACAGGTTGTATGATCCTGTTGAGAAAAAGCTTGTCAGAAGCCGTGATGTAGAGTTCATGGAAGATCAAACCATTGAAGACATTGATAAGGTGGAGAAGACTACACCCAAGAATGATAGCAACTTGTTTGATGTTGATCCAATTCGATTTCCTATTTATAATCCGGATACTGTTGATGGTAATGTTCAGAATGGCGAGCCACATGATTATGTTAATGATCAGCAGCTTGGAGATGAGTTAGATGTTCCAGGTGATGATGATGAAGAGGAACATGAGATGTCACAGGATGAGAATCTTGGTGATGCTCCCGAACCACCTCAAATCCAACTCAGGAGATCTAACAGGAAGAGACAACCATCTTCAAGGTATCATTTTGATGAGTATGTAACCTTGACTGATGAGGGAGAAACTGAGTGTTTTGGAGGGGCCATGGAGAGTGAAGACAAACAAAAGTGGCTGGATGCAATGCAGGATGAAATGAAATTCTTGTATGATAATCACACTTATGATTTGGTGAAGTTGCCTAAAGGTAAGAGGGCCTTGGAAAACAGGTGGATTTATAGGGTGAAACATGAGAGTAACTCTACGTCTCCGAGGTATAAAGCCAGATTAGTGGTGAAGGGCTTCCATCAAAGAAAGGGTGTTGATTTTAATGAGATTTTCTCACCTGTGGTAAAGATGTCATCCATTAGAACCGTGTTGAGTTTGGCGGCTACTCTTGATTTGGAGGTAGAGCAAATGGATGTGAAAACAGCTTTCCTTCATGGTAATTTGGAAGAAGAGATTTACATGAAGCAACCTGATGGTTTTCAAGTTGAAGGCAAGGAAGACTTTGTGTGTAGGTTGAGAAAAAGCCTATATGGTTTCAAGCAGGCTCCGAAGCAGTGGTATAAGAAGTTTGAGTCTGTTATGTGCGACCAAGGATATAAGAAGACTACTTCTGACCATTGTGTCTTTGTTAGAAAGTTTTCTAATGATGACTTCATTATCATGTTATTATATGTTGATGACATGCTTATTGTTGGGAAAAATATTTCCAGGATTGACAGGTTAAAGAAGCAATTGGGCGAGTCATTTTCCATGAAAGACATGGGAGATGCTAAACAGATTCTTGGTAAGAATCATGCGTGACAGAAAGAAGAAGAATCTATGGCTATCACAAGAACACCAGGTTAAAAGAGTGTTGCAGAGATTCCAGATGGAAAATGCCAAGGCGGTAAGCACTCCTCTTGCTACTCATTTCAAGCTGAGTGCTAAACAAAGTCCTTCAAATGAAGCAGAGAAATTAGATATGGAACGGGTTCCTTATGCATCTGTTGTGGGTAGTTTGATGTATGTAATGGTATGTACAAGACCAGATATAGCACATGATGTTGGTACGGTCAGTAGATTTTTGCCTAATCCAGGTAGAGAGCATTGGAATGATGTGAAATGTACTTTGAGATATCTTTGTGGTGCCGCTGGTATGAAGCTTTGCTTTGGAGGTGATAAGCCTAATTTGGTGGGGTACTCAGACTCGGATAAGGCTGGAGACATTGATTCCAGTAAGTCCACTTCGGGCTATATGGTTAGATTTGCAGGGGGAGCTGTGGCTTGGCAGTCTAAGTTGCAGAAGTGTGTAGCATTGTCCACTACTGAAGCATAGTTCATTGCCATTATCGAAGCATGCAAGGAGTTGCTCTGGTTGAAGAAATTCTTGTAGGAGCTTGGTTTTGTTCAAGAAAAATATTTGTTGTTTGTTGATAGTCAAAGTGCTATTCATCTTGGTAAGAATCCAACGTTTCATTCTAGGTCCAAACATATTGATGTGAGGTATCATTGGATACGTGATGCTTTGGATGCTAAGCTGTTGGAGTTGGCTAAAGTTCATACTAATGATAATGGTGCTGATATGATGACTAAAGCACTATCAAGAGGGAAATTTGAAACTTGTTGTGATATTGCCGGTTTGGCGGTTATCTCAACATAGTTGTGAGAGGGAGATTTTTTGGGTTTTGGGTTCCCTTCCTATGTGGAGAAAGGCCCAAATGTGTAAGCCCATTTTGTCTCACTTGTTTAAGTGGAGAGAGGTCAGATTAGGGTTGCAGAGAGGTATCATTTTAGTAAGAATATAGCAGCCAACAAGAGAGGAGAGAGGAGAGAAAGCCAACCCGCATATCCACCAAATAGCCACCATAAAATCGTAACAGAGGATTTGTTCACCGTTAGATCGGGTTGAAATTCCTACAGCAGGTTCAGGACGTGTGGTTCTTCATTCTAACCGTTCGGATTTTTAAGTTGAGGACTGAAATGAGAGATATTGGCTTCATCCAGTAGCTCTATTTTTGGGGTAAGTTTCATCTTCTTGTTTCTCATTTGTAAGAATTGGTGCTTGGTTGTTTTGGTTGATTGTTAGCACGGTTTGTGCACTTGTTGGAGAATCTTTTGTACCCTTATTTGATCATAGTGGAGCTATTTTTTCGGTCTGGACGACCCGTGGTTTTTACCCTTTCTTTAAGGGGTTTTCCACGTTAAAATCTTGGTGTCTCTTTTATGTTTGTGTTGTTCTATTTGCTGCCATATATTTGTTGTTGCTACTCACAGATTCTTGCAAGTTTGGGGGGATTTATTTCCGCTGTGTATTGCTTTGTTATTGTGTTACACTGTTGCATTGTTGTTCCCCCCATCACCTAAGGCAATTGATGAGGCTATTATAGATGAACATTGGGTAATTGCTATGCAAGATGAGTTAAATCAATTTACAAGAAATGATGTATGGGAACTTGTACCTAAACCTAGTAATAAACAAGTAATTGGAACTAAATGAGTTTTTTGGAACAAGTTAGATGAGAATGGTATAATTGTTAGAAACAAAGCTAGATTAGTAGCCAAAGGTTATAATCAAGAAGAAGGAATAGACTATGAGGAAACTTATGCACCCATTGCTAGATTAGAAGCTATTAGATTGCTTCTTGACTTTGCATGTCTTATGGATTTTAAGCTCTATCAAATGGATGTCAAAAGTGCTTTTCTTAATGGCTTAATTCAAGAAGAAGTTTATGTAGATCAACCACCTGGTTTTGAAAACTTTGAAAAACCAAATTTTATTTTTAAACTTAAAAAGGCTCTTTATTGTTTGAAACAAGCTCCAAGATCTTGGTATTATAGACTTAGCAAATTTATTTTGCAAAAAGATTTTCAAAGTGGAAAGGTTGACACTACTCTTTTCATTAAAAAGAAAAAGCATGATATCTTGATTGTACAAGTATATGTTGATGACATTATTTTTGGAGCCACTAATGAATCTATGTGCAAGGAATTCTCTAAGAAAATGCAAGGTGAATTTGAAATGTCTATGATGGGTGAACTCACTTTCTTCTTGGGGCTACAAATCAAACAAGTGCCTAGTGGAACTTTCATCAACCAAGCCAAGTATTGCAAAGAACTACTCAAAATATTTGGCATCGGCAAGTAAAAAGAGGTTTCCACACCTATGGGCACATCCTCCTATCTTGGCAAAGAAGAACATGGTAATCTGGTAGATGTAACTAAGTATAGAGGTATAATTGGCTCTCTACTTTATATTACCGCTACAAGACCGGATATTATGTGTAGTGTATGCATGTGTGCCCGTTATCAATCATGTCCTAAAGAATCTCACCTAACCGCCGTAAAAAGAATAATGAAATATTTGTTAGGTACAACTAATGTAGGACTTTGGTATCTTGAAGGATCAAGTTGTAGTCTAGTTGGATATTCGGATTCGGATTTTGCCGGATGCAAACTTGATAGGAAGAGTACTAGTGGAACATGTCATATTTTTTGTATTTGCCTAATTTCATGGTTTAGTAAAAAGCAAGTTGGTGTTGATTTGTCAACCGCCGAAGCGAAATACGTTGCGGCCGGTAGTTGTTGTGCCCAAATTCTTTGGATGAAACAACAATTGTTAGACTATGGAATAGAATTGGACCAAGTTCCAATTAGATGTGATAATACAAGTGCCATCAATCTTTCCAAGAATCCTATCCAACACTCTAGGACTAAACATATTGAGATAAGGTACCATTTCTTAAGAGTTCATGTTCAAAAAGGAGATATTGTTCTAGACTTTGTAGAATCAAATAAACAATTAGCCAATATCTTTACCAAACGTTTACCTAGAGAAAACTTCTTTTATATAAGAAGAGAACTAGGGATCATAGATGAAACATTTATTGATTGATCTTATATGCTATGATTGTTTGGATGCATGTTTGTTTGATTCATATCATGTATGTATTGATATCTAATCTTATAAGTATGTGATTTGATCTCTGGATGAGCAATATGTATGAATATATATGAAATCTATGTGTTTTTTGCTCTCTGTCCAAGTAGTATTCGAATACCACCATAGAGTATTTGAATACTCTGTTTTTTCTGGGTAGTTTTCGATTACCCACCTTTGTATTCGAATACCAGCAAAAAACTGGTACTTTTTTCCGGAGTATTCGAATACTCCCCCTAGTATTCGAATACTCTGCAGATCTGAAAAAAATTTCATGGCTTATAAGTGCTTTGCTCGACCTATGATGTATGAGAACCTCTATTTTCCAACATTCTTCCCATATATAGCAAGAACATCATGTTTAGACCATAGTTTATTCATATTTATTCATAAAACATCATTCTTGGTCTTTGTTCTTCATATACTTCTCTCTTGACATTATCAAACTCTCATCTATCTCTCCTAAACCTCCTTCATCACCATGGCTGGAAAGAAACCTCGCACAAGAGGAGGAACCTCATCCTCTACTCAACCATCTCCTTCACCCCAACCAAGAAGGAAAAGTGATAGGTTGGTTAGTGGATCTGGAAAAGGAAAGAAGAGGGATGCTTTGGAAGAGGAAGCCATCTTTATGGAAACCGAAGAGTTGGAAGATAGTTCTACGGAAGGAGAGGAAGAGCAAGTGGAAGAAGAAATGGAAGAAGAAGAAGAAGAAAATGCTGATAGAGTGGACAAGTCTTCTTGGTTTATAAGTAAATCAAAATTCATGGAATACAAAGAAGATTTTATGAACTAGAAAGTATTATGTCCAATCTACATGAAGTGCAACTGGTATGAGAAAAACAATTTCTCTTTTCACAAGTTGTTCATCAGGCAGAAGTTCCAGTCCTTTGTTGAGCTGGGGGAGATATATTCTCATGATCTGTGTGACACCCTAACTCGGTCATCACATGGTTACCCGTTTGCGGAAATAAAACTTAATTTACTGGTTGCTTTCGGAAAATAATGTTTTCTCAACGTTCATCTTTTCAAAATATGGTGATAATTTTTTTTTCTTTTTAACCTTATAACAACAACAACGTAATCAAATCACACTTAAATACATAATGTATATAAGTCATACAACTATACTGCCTCATATGTCTTCACACCTAGATCATTAGCAGTTTCATTCTCCTAAACACAATATACCAAAATAGGACCTAAGCTGGTCGTAACTAACAGACACTACCGCCAACTGGAGCAGCACAACATGCCTTGAACTAGACAGCCTTCTCCTTTTTGTAGAGATTTTATCCCTTGTGCAACTATGATATGTTTGTAAGGGTGAGACGACAATATATGGATTTAACAAAATAACTAAATGCGCGACACAAAAGAAGACATATGCACATATACATATTTATAACAATATAAGCATCCATATTATAGCACACAATTTATCAATGGGTTTCACACCCAAAACATCAACGTTGGAAAATTATGCATGAACACTTCTATACATCATCTAAACATTCACACCTAATCTCATGAGATATCCCAACAAGTAATGAGTTGATCAGACTCCCAGGCACATAGCCAGAATACCAGGCACGCAGCCAGAACACCAGGCACACAACCAGAATACCAGGCGCGCAGCCAGAATACAGGCAGCCAGCCAGAACACCAGGCACTCAGCCAAAACACCAGGCACACAGCCAGAATACAGGCACGCAATCAGAACACCAGGCACACAGCCAGAACATAACGGCACGTCTGCCAAATGCATGCAAAAACACTCTGTTCTTGACACTTTTCTTTGTGTTCAATATTTCTTTGCCGAAGCTCAAAATGGCTTACGACTCACACAGTTTTAACATCCTTAAAACTTTTATTAAAACACAGGACCTCACAGTCCGAGTGCTCAACCACGACGCCTCTCGACCTTGCAATCAGTCTTAGGTTCGTGGTAGTAGAAAACATCTTAAATGTTTAAACACAGTATACACAACGTATACAGTAGACACCAAGTCTACAGGACCTCAAAGTCCAAAGGACCCCAAGTCCATAACAACAAAGAACCTTAGTTCCCCAACGTCTCGGTTACTAAGTTCCACACCACTTTCAACACGGTTGAATTAATTTTGTTTTCGGAGAATCTTTTCACATGGAAAATTCTTCAATAAAGTCTTTAAATACTAAAACTTAGTTTTCACAAGGTGAGTCACTTGATATTTTAAACTTACTTAAAATACGACTTGCCGTTTCAAGATACTTGTCGTCGACACTTTTCCAAATTCGCCGTCAATTATCACTTTTAAAGCTTTTTAAGCCAAAACTTAGCTTTTTCCGCTTAAATAATTTTCTAAAATCATAATTAACTTGTTTTCAACAATTAATTTCATAAAATAATTTTTTTTATAATATTGCGGATTTTCTTACGTTAAAATTAGCGGTGCAAAAATATTTTCACGGTTTCGCTCTCATTGTGACTCATAATTCATTTTTTTTATTACTAAATCATTAAAATAATAACATTTCTCAAAAACTCATTATTTTTTCAAAACAATATTTTCCACCACTATTATATTCCAACATTTCCCATAAAACATTGAATATAATTCTCACAGCTTATTAAAGCTTTTATCTGATTAATCGGTTATGCACTGACCACTGTCAGGCTTCTCAAACAACACTCACAAACAACAGTCAACAACAATTATCAGAATTATATCACCAGGCAGATCATGCATCATAGCAATATAATATACAACTGCAGATAATTAAATAAATTAAAAGCAGATCAAGCACCGATACATAGATAAACAACGCAACGTAAACAACATAAACAAATAACCACAACCACATATAATTCATATAAACCAAACTACAAACAAATAGTTATTGAGAAAAATCCCTCAGGTAAGCTCCCCTTACCTCTTGATGCTCCTCGGTGAAATTAACAGAACTCCGTCGGTTGTCGGAAACCCTTGTACGTCGTAAAACAATTAACCTTCAACAACACATCCAAAAAACCAATCAAAACAAGCTAAACAAACACCCAATCCTCTCTAATAGGTCACGACCTCTTAGGGTTTTGGGTGACTAAAAATTCCTGATCATGATTAAATCATGGATTAATGGTCCTAATCAACCAAGATCATGGATTAGTGGCTAAACAACTAAATCTTAAACTCAAAACTTCCTAACCCTCATATACTTAGATTCGGCCTTGACATGATCATAGGGCTAGGGTTTTTAGTTTGATAAACCAACTTGGATTTATTAAGAATACATACTAATAGCTTGATTACTAAGGTCATTAATGAAAACTTTGAACAAAACTCATCAAATATCATCCACCTAGGGTTCGGCCTTTATGAAACAAATAGGTTAGAGTTTGATTTTTGATCTTCTATACAAGAATTATCAAGGTACTAGAAGATTGAATCATGAATCAAGACATGAAAATGAAACAAAACCTATAAACACTATTTTGTCCTAGATTCGGCCCAGTCCAGAAATCAAGGAAAGAAATTTCTCATGATCATATTCTTCTAGATGATGAAAATAGAGATTATTATAAGATCATAGCAATTGGTTTCATGTAAAAAGGATTTTTCTAGAATTAGTTATGAATTTTCAAAGTTCTAGATCTAGAAACTTAAAAGTGATGAACATAAATGAAATAGACTTTGAACCAAGAAAATTATTGAAGAACATAGGCATGATTAAGTAAGAAGATTAGGATTTACCTCTTGAAGATCAATGACAAAGGAAATCCAAGAACTTGCTTCACAATTTGACACTAAAAGACTTATGAACTTTAGGGTTTTTGAACAAATGGCAATAGAAACAAAATGAAATGTGAGAGAAGGTATTTATAGAGATGGGTGGCACCATCTTGGAAGGATCTAGTAAGGATGAGTTGTCTTGTTCAAGGGATTGAAATGCAAATACTTCCTAGGGACCATTTTGCAAAGATTCCAAAAGTATAAGGACTATTTTGTAAATTGCCAATAAATTGTAATGATGACTATTTGCCACATTAAATGTGGTCTTATCTTGACTAACTTTGACTGATTTTTTTCTCCATAAGATATTTTAGGAAGAATCAAGAAGAGTTTAGAACATTTTAGAAGATGGTAGAATAATGTAGAACATTCTAGAACATTCTTGACTCATACAAAAATTATGAGGGCAGCCCCTTCTACCTCATGGGCTTGCTCATGGGCCTACTAAATTTGGGCTTGGATTCATTTTTGTGGGGCCCACTTAACGATTTAAGCTTAAGCATGACATAGGAAACTTGTATAGTTTCAAATAGGCTTTATGGAATTAATCCATGGACAAGAAATTTGGGCTTCTTAGCCACGATCCAATAAGAGATTGGGAACAAGGATTCTAGCCCAATTCACTTGAAAAAAAACCTAGAAACTAACTTAGGGACAAAAGGGTAATTAACATAAAGTTCAGGGACTCAAGCATAAAATTCAAAAATTATCACTTTAACCCTGTAGAACCTTCTAGACTTAAAAATATGATTCATACCCTTGAATCATCTCAAAATACTAAGATAAACTCTTTATCTGCTCTTGGAAACTCCGAAATTCATTCTGCCGCTCACCCGATTGCATATTCTGCCCGTAAAACGTAAATTTTTTTTTCTGAAATAAATCTAAAAATATTGAATGGTAGGAAATAAATAAAAATCTTAAGTCTTTCGTTCACGAATTAAAATTAGGTCTTTTGAGCAGTATAAATATACTGTCAATGAAAATAGCGGGCCGGGATTTGCCCGTCGTTTCAACCTAAATTTTTAATCATAGCTTCCTACATTCAAGTAGGATTGAGTGATGAACTCCGTTGATTTAAAATAATTTTCTAAGTCTCAGATAAAAATATAAACATAATTATATAAATTTCTGATATTAGAAAACAGCGGAAAGTCGGGGTGTTACAATCTGGCTAGAGTCTTTATTACCGGCCTTAAGCAAGGCAAAAATGGTACGTTACTCTATTCAGTAGCTAGGAGGAACTTTATTATTCATCCTCGGGATTGGGATAGTGTGATAGGAATACCCTATGTAGGACTTGAGATTTCTGATCCCTCATCTATTACAAACTTTTCTAGGAGAGGAATTATAGAAAATTTTGCAAATGGTCCTATCTTTGATCGCCTTAAGAGAAAGCCTAAGGTTGTCTTACTTAACATGGAGGGTAGATTGCTTCACTATGTTGTAGATACTATTTTGAACCCTAGGCATCTGTGATGCTTGAAGAAGATTTATTTCTGATGTATTGCATGAAGCACAATGTGCAAATGAATTGGGCATGGTACATTTCACAAAGATGGTTGTCTTGTAAGAACAACCATCGTAGCCAGATTCAATATGCAAATCTAATCCAAGCATTTATGGAATATTTTGATGTTGATCTCAATACAACCTATCTGCCTATGACAAGAAGATTCGGCGCTACTACCTTAGCCAAAATAAGTATTAACAAAATGAATGGATTTTGGTTTCATGATGGATCCCCGGTGAACCAAGCTTAGTATGAACCAGATGAGCTAGATGCGACTTTGGATATGGCTGATCAAATACATGCTTCACACAGTTCTCAGCCTAGCCACTCTGCTCACACCTCTGCAATGAATTTCTCTGATCCATTTCAATCCTATGTGGCTTCAATCTTGAACCGCATGGAAACAGGGTTGGAAACCTTTAAAATGTAGATGGACACAAGGTTCACAGACATGAAGGGTTACTCGAAAATTGAGTTCACAAGCATGGATGTTCGCAATCAAGGGATATCCAATGATATGGCAGCTTTAACAGACAGAGTGAGGAGGTTGCAGTCACAGTTCAATGATGAAGAGGATGGAGATGATGATGAGATTTGATATCTCTTGTTCCTCTTTCTATGCTTTATATGATTATATTTTGTTGGATGACTGTATGTTCTCTATATTGCTATGATACTGCTATGGATTTGTGTGATGATACTGTTTGACCCCTATTTTTTATTCCTGGATAACTGTATTAGTATATCTCTGTTGGTATACGAACTTGACTCTGATACACTAAACTTTGTTTTTCATCACACATATGCTTTTATGAATGTTAGTATGAATGCTTTGAACTTATTTGATATATTTCGTTTATGCATGTATGACATCTATTACATATATATTTATAAATATTGTGTCTTTTCTTTCCATATATTATATGCTTTTTGATAATGCCAAAAGGGGAGAAAAGGTGTGCTTTTGTGTTTATTTTGCAGGAATCTCTAAATCTACTCAGAAGGAGTGTCATATATTTAGGGGGAGTTTAACAAATATCATGATACACCTTATTCGTAAGTTATCAAAACCTTATGATACAAAAGCAAAGCAAGAAGATTCCAATTTCATCAAAAGAGTTGTCATCATCAAAAAGGGGGAGATTGTAGATGATGATGAGATTCCAGTCTCAACTTTGCTTCCGTGAAGAATATCTCCACCCATGTTCAAGAATGAAGATATGAAATATGTTTTGATGATGATTATGTTGATTGAAAATGTTGTAATCATTTTGATAGTTAATGTTTGCTTTTCTAGGGTTTTGATGTAAGTCATAAGTAACTTAGTATGATTATATGGCTTAACAAAATTGAGAAGATAATAATGCTAAACCTAAAAATAGAAATCAATTAGAGCTATTATCAAATGCCAAATGTTTGAAAATGTTTTTAAGGTATAAGTAATCACATACATAGTTGTATATTGGTCTACTTTGAGGAAAACTCGAAATTCCTTCAACAGTATTCAAATACCAACTCATGTATGCCATTACAAATGCAATTTGGAAATTTTTGATGGGAGTATTCGAATAACCCTGTCAATATTCGAGTACTACCCATACTGTTAAGTTTGTTGGGTTCTGTTACAGGGAGTATTCGAATACCCTATATGAGTATTCGAATACTCACCCCAAAATTCAGTAAAACTTCAGATTTTCAGCTCCAAATGAAGTCTATATAAATGGTATGTGTTTAGAAGTTCTGGCAACGAAATCGTATGCAAAAATATATTGTTATAATGCTAAAATAGAAAGCCATCTATTCATCCTTTGTTACAAGTGATTTAGAAGCTACAAGCTTTGGTGCATAAGTGTTTGTGCTAGGATTTTCTCTTCTACTCAATTTGTTTTGAGTTTTGTTTTGGGAGTGTGGATCCCAAGGTTCTCAAGAGTGAGGCATATCTTGAGGGGCATAAATATTTGTTGGTGAGGTATCCATCAAAGTGGCCATTGGAGAATAATCTTTGTTGGTGAGGTATCAAACAAGGTTTAAGGGTGAGTGACAACTCTTTAAATGAAGAGTTATTTAGTTCCTTTTTACTGTGATTCTTTGCCATCCTTAAGGTTTTTAGTTTCATTTTTATTAGAAAATGTTAGTGTGTCAATATTTGTGTTAAGTTTAGTGAATATCAACCATTTGCTCTTGATTGCTCTATCATTGTCTAAAAACTGTGTCTTGCTATGCAGAAAGCTTGCTGGAGCAAGGCTGAAGAATTGGGATACAAGGACTTGGTTGTTGCAGCAAGGACTATCTTCCTGTAGTATTGCACTAAAGGACAAAAGCTGAGAAGGTCACATTTCCTCTCTCCTCAAGGGCGCTGGCGCCGTTACTTTTAAGGAAGCACACGTGCCTAGGATCAGCTGCCCTACATCTTTTGGAATTTGGGCTAGGGTTATTCTATGAATTCTTTTTGGTTGTTGGCCCAAATGGAATGAAAGATAATAGGGTTTTGTATACTATAAAAGCATTATAGCAACCCTAGTGAAAGGGGACTTTTTGAACATTTATTTTACACATTGTCTTATGGAGAGCGGTGCTGGTTTTATTTCTTCCTGAGCTGCTGCTGCTGCTGTGTTTCTTTGTTGTTTCTTCCTTTATAATGGTTTCTTGCTCTTCTCTTATATTTGTTCTTTGTAAGCTCACTACGAGCTAAACTCTGTAAGCTTTGGGTATGCTAGTATAATGAATGTTTAGCTGAACTATGTGATGGCTATGTTTGCATCTTCTTTTATCACGCATTTAATGTTTTTTGATTAAGTGTGCTCTACTTGATTGAATACCTAGCTTGCTAAATTTGGAAGAATTAAGTAAGTGAAAACTTGATAAAAGATAGGGGTTAAGTCATTAATTGAAAAATTAATTGATGATGAGTAGGCTAGGAATAGCTATTCATGTCCCTGAGCTAGCTGGAATGAGCTTTAGTTAGTGGGTGGTGTAATTAATCTGAATCTAGGAATAGAACAAAGTTAATGAACCTAACCCTGTAGTGTTGGAAAACACACTTTAAATTCCTGGAGCTAGATTCTAGAGCATGGTCAGAGCATAATGAAGGCTAAACAGAATTTATGCTTCAGCATACCTGAAGCTGTTTTAACTATTTAAATCAACAGTTCGTCCTTTTTCTATTAACAGGTTTTAATTTTAATTTCAAGTCACAACTTGTTTATTTTCTAGGATTAACACCCTTATTTCAATTTGTTTGCACACAACAATTTTTAGTTTCCTCATCCCAACTCCTGGACATATAACCTGAACTGGAATTTTGTTGCATCAATTTAATCCCTGTGGGAATGATATCTGAACGAAAGTTCTATATTACTTGATGCGATTGTGTATACTTGCACAAGATTAAAGACATGTTTTTAAGGCAACAAGTTTTTGGTGCCGTTGCCGGGGATTGTGTTGGTGTTAAAATTCTATTTTTAGATTATTAGTTCTGTAGTTAGTGGTACCGATACTTTTAGTGCCTTGTTGTAGCACAGGATACTGAATCCGTATGCACAGGTTCTTGTCACCTAACTAAGGATTTGATCCAGAGATAGAAAGGACATTCAGAAGGCTTCGAAGAGGTCAAACGTCTCAGCCTATACTTGAGTTGGTTCTGAATACTCCAGCCAACTCCACACCTAATTTTGTTGAAGCATTGTCTCCTACTGAATCAGAAATGGCTGAAGAAGCACCACAAGACATCATGGCTATGGCTAATGACAGAAACTGTGCCATAAGGGGGTATGCAGTGATGTTCCAAATGTTGCAAATAATTGGCCAATTTAATGGAGCTGCAACAGAGGACCATCACTTGCATCTCAAACAGTTTCTGGATGTAGCAAGCAACTTCAAGATCCCAAGAGTCACTGATGATGCATTCAGATTAAGATTATTTCCATTCTCCTTGGGAGGAAGGGATAAAAATTGGCTAAATTCCTTGTATTCAAATTCAATTGATACTTGGAACAAACTTGCTGAAATTTTTTTGACCAAGTTCTTCCCACCAACTATGAGTGCAAAGATGAGGATTGACATCACTTCATTCAGGCAGCATAATGATGAAACACTATTTGAAGCATGGGAAAAATTTAAGCAACTGATTAAGAAGTGCCCCCACCATGGTATTCCATTTTGTATTCAGATGGAGCACTTCTATAATGGAGTTTTACCTAGCTCAAGGTTAGATGCCTCAGCTGGAGGCAGTCTGTAACACCCTATTTTTCGTATGCTTCTTTATCAGTAAATACATGCTTTAATGTGTTTATTTTTTATAAAATCTAGAGGATGATTTTATTTAAAATAAAATCATTTTCTTGTGTTATTTTACCGTATGAAGTCACAGTAAAATTTTCGGTCGAAAATTCAGACGAAAACCGGTCTGGGTTCTCACTGCCAGTACAAGTTTACTGAGCTAGAGACCAAATTTTAATTTGTGAATGAGACGGTTAGTGTTTTTATGATGTTTTGTGTGGGTTTGGAGTTTTTCGAAAAATCTTGTTCGGGGCCAAATCTTAGGGATTTCTCGGGCGAAATCGTCGGGAAATACGATCGGGGAAGTCATCTGATACGCAACGGAGCAGAGCATCAAGAGGATAAAGTGACATGAAGTGACTTGATGTGAAGGTTATGACACACCTCAAAAGGTGAATCATGACTTTTTCCAAAAATCTCACTTTTTCGTCTTTCTCTCTCCAATCACATCACATCACCTTAACTCCTTATCCTCTCTACAAGCAACCCACCTTCTTTCTTCTCTTCTATCTTCCTCTCCCAAAACCGTGACCCTCTCCTCTCACTCTCTATAAACACTCTTCATTTCCACACTTCATCACTTTCCTCTCTATAAGACTCCTTGATATAGAAGGATGCTAAGTCCAAAAGATTGGAAAGTTTGAATATTTCTAACCCCTATTTCTTGAAAAGGCCGAAACCTTAAATGGTTATGGCAAAGATGTTGAGTTTTGTTTTCCAAAGTGATCATGGACTAAAAATCTCCTTATGTTAAAGATGATATGTCTAAGTGATTGGAAAGTTTAAAATATTTTCTTGCTTTATTTTTCTATGATGGCCGAATGTAACATTTGACCTAGGATGTGTTATTTTATTTTGTTTTCCAAGATGATTGTGGATTAAAGCTCCTTCATGTTAAAGGATGCTATGTCCAAAAGATTGGATGATTTAAAGATCTCTAACCTCACAAACTTGTTAAGGCCGAACCTAAGAGTTCATGGTCTAAGACTTTTGATTTTTCCATTTTCCGAAATGATCATGGTTTCAAGCTCCTTACTATGTATGGATGCTAACCTAAAGAGATTGGAAAGTTTAGAAATTCCTATCCTATTTAACTATGTTTGGCCGAAACCCTAAGTCAAGTACTTAGTGGGATTTTTAATTCAACTTTGTTAAAAGATTGTTGTTTATGAACTTCTAGCACTTAAGGATCATAAATCCAAGAGTCGCATAAATTTCGGAAACCCCTAATCCTAGTTTATTGTATGAACCGAACCTATACCTTGTTGTTAGTGTTCTCGAGTTGATTTTTTTTAACTCACAATTTTATGTTGGTAACCTTAGACTTCCATAGCCGGAGAATCGAGGACGTCCGTGAACCTTCTTTTCAAATCCAAAACTCTTAGCTCCGGCGTGAGGTAAGAGGGGATTTCCTAAAGATATTCAATAATTGTATGCATGTGTGTATGTGTTTAACTGGATATTTATATGTTGATTGAGCTTACTTGGTTATCTAATGTACTGGAATTGTTATGCTATTATCTGATGTTGAACTGTGCTTGTTCTAAATGTTATAAAGCATATCTGTGATGAACTGCTTTCACCTGTGATATTAGCATTGAATTGAGAATATATACTGCTGTTGATTGAAAGTTTGCTAAGCCAGACTTGTGTCTGTTCTCAACTGTTATATGGATTAAAAGCCTTAATAAGCTTTGAAGATGAAGGATTGGTGTTATTTTCCAAAAGCTCATTAACTTAAAGTACTTGTTTTAAATGTTGAAATGGTTTTGGTGAACTATTGTTATACAAGAGAAAAATCCTTTTCGAACTATGTGTCTTCAAGTGAAAACTTTCAAGATTATTTGGTAATATCCTATTGGGGATTTTCAAAGATGCTTTATAAAAGATTTTCAAAGAAAAGTTTTTCTCCTAAATGTTTTAGAAACATTCTGATAGCCTAGATAGGTTATCGAGGATTCGGTTTTGAATTTGATTTTCACTGAACGAAAAATAAGTACTTAAGAAAGAGAATCTAGTACGCGAGACGTCGCCTCTAGTATTCAGTTATACGCACGTGATCTTGGATCAGTGTTAATTCGGGGCCATAAGTCCTTTTCATAATGTTCTGGACTGAGAGTCCAATTCTCGAAATCGAGGACAGTGCGTTCTGATTTCGTTGTTGTGGGCTATTGTCCTTATCATGTTAAGTTCAAAACATGAATAAAAGCATAAGTGATTTATATGACCACAACTCTTGACTGCGGCATCGGTCTCGGGCGTTGTGATTGAGCATTCGGACTGTGTGTCCTATGTTTCTGAGTTTACAAGTGATGTGGAAATGATGATTAAGTTGTTAGCTTTGAGCTACGACAGTGAAAAAGAATGAACACAAAGAAAACCTTTTGAATAAAATATTTTCTCATGTGCATTTCACCAGGCAGACGTGCTTTCTTACATATCAGATACAAGGTGGTATCTGGGAGTCAGTCCATGTGACCGGTTCAGAGGCACATGTGACGTTGTTCGTCCCGAGACCTTAAATGCATGAGGGTATGGAGGCAACTGCCCGGTGGGCTAGATATTGACCAACTCTAATTCTTCTCCAGTGGAAAACGGTGTTGATATCTCATGAGATTAAGTTAGAGCCTGATATTGAAGTGCTATGCATATTTTCAAAGATTGACTATGCGGGTTTGAGACCCTTTGATATAACACTGTTATGTTATGTATATGCATGATTTAACTGCTTATATGATTATATGATGTATGTATCATGTATATGGTTGTTGTGGGATATATCTTATGATGGTATCTCACTCTTGTACATCTGTACATGATGTTCTTTTCTTCTTGTATCGGGTATGCGCGTGCTTTTAGATGGATCCGAACGTTCCCTTGGCACAGTCGAGCTCGAGGAGCGAAGTGTTTGATCATGCTGGGATGGCAGGGAACTGGACTATACCTGAGGGTGTGACGACCGCGATGTATCGAGGACCAATCATGACTACCGAGACGATTGCTAACGGAGTGCCCATACGAATGATTCATACCGTCGAGATGAGGACTGCGGCGCTTCCACCTCCATGGTACTACCTTCATACGCTACAAGTCACCGGTCTCCTACATGAGCATTTTGATCCAGTTGAACCTCTTGCGGAGGATCCAGTGGAGGAGGATCCCAAAGAGGATCTCGAGGAAGAGCCTCTTGAGATGATAGAGGTCGAGGACGAGGAGGAGGAGGAGCCAGAGTACCATCCACAGGATCCTGGATATGACGACGTCCCTATCGACAATGGCGGTGACGTTATTGATCCGATGGCGGTGACGTTATTGATATCTCAGCTTCTATTCGTCTCTCATTCAAACA
This sequence comes from Sophora flavescens, assembly GCA_030762895.1. Classification (NCBI taxonomy): domain Eukaryota; kingdom Viridiplantae; phylum Streptophyta; class Magnoliopsida; order Fabales; family Fabaceae; genus Sophora; species Sophora flavescens. The sequence goes on along the minus strand of JAUPTC010000011.1, from coordinate 3,896,462 downwards.
GTTAACACAAGGACAATAAAACCTTCCGTTACCACCGATGTTAAAAATTTTCACTTTAATATCAAAAATACCACCGCCAACTTTTTCACATCGGTTTTTTTTTAAACCCATGTTAAAACCCCGATGTTAAAAAATGGTTTTGGGACAAAAATAGGGTTAGAATTAGGGTTTTGGGTCTAAATTAGGGTTTGAATTACGGTTTTGGGTTTAAAATAGGGTTTTGGTTCAAAAATAGGGTTTTGGGTCAAATTTAGGGTTTAGGGTCAAAATTAGGGTTTCGGGTTTGAAATAGGTTTTTGAGTTAAAAATAGGGTTTTGGGTCAAAAATAGGGTTAGAATTAGGGTTTTGGGTTAAAATTAGGGTTCAAGGTCAAATTTAGGGTTTTGGGTCAAAATTAGGGTTTAGGGTTTGAATTTGGGTTGAGTTTAAAATAGGGTTTTGGGTCAAAAATAGGGTTCGAATTAGGGTTTTGGGTCTAAATTAGGGTTAGGATTAGGGCTTTAGGTCAAAATTTGGGTTTTAGGTCCAAATTTGGGTTTTGGGTCAAAATTAAGGTTTCGGGTTTTGAGTTAAAAAAGGGTTTCGGGACAACGATAGGGTTAGAATTAGGGTTTTGTGTCTAAATTAGGGTTATAATTAGGTTTTGGGTCAAATTTAGGGTTTATGATATAAATTAGAGTTTAGGGTCAAAATTAGGGCTTAGGGTTTGAATTAGGGTTTTGGGTAAAAAATAGGGTTTTGGGTTTAAATTAGGGTTTTGGATCAGAATTAGGGTTTTCAGTCAAAATTATGGATTTGGGTCAAAATTAGGGTTTGGGGTTTGAATTAGGGTTTTGATTTAAAAATAGGGTTTTGTGTCAAAAATAGGGTTAGAATTAGGGATTTGGGTTAAAATTAGGGTTTAGGGTCAAAATTAGGGTTCTGGGTCAAATTTAGGGTTTAGGGTCAAAAATAAGGTTTAGGGTTTGAATTAGGGTTTTGAGTTTAAAAAGGGTTTTGGGTCAAAAATAGGGTTAGTATTACGGATTTGGTTTAAAATTTGGGTTTTGGGTCAAAATTAGGGTTCTGGGTTAAATTTATGATTTATGGTCAAATTTTGGGTTGAGGGTTTGAATTAGGGTTGAGTTAAAAATAGGGTTTTGGGATAAAAATAGGTTCAGAATTAGGGTTTTGGGCCTAAATTAGGGTTAGAATTATGGTTTAGGGTTTGAATTAGGGTTTTGGGTTAAAAATAGGGTTTTGGGTCTAAATTTGGGTCACAATTAGGGTTTTGCATCAAAATTAGGGCTTTGGGTTGAATTTAGGGTTCTCGGTCAAAATTAGTGTTCTGGGTTAAATTTTGGGTTTTATCGTCAAATTTTGGGTTTAGGGTTTAAATTAGGATCTTCAGTTAAAAATAGATCATGCATCAAATAAGCATATGGCTCTGCTAGGGTTTGTTGTTGCATGAAACTCTAGGGTTTGCATGATCATGGCTTCCGGTTGTCCTTGCCCATGCCCTTCCTTCAGCCTCTTGCCCCATCGCCCTTGCCTTCTACTTCTTCGCCTCCTTCTCTTCCTGCACAGAAAAAATCCTTTGCCCAGGAACTCTCCAATTCTTTTGACATTCCCATTAGTCAGTTACCTAAGCCACGACTGATTGGAGATGTGTTCTCGATAAAGATCTCGGAGGAGGAATACAAGCTTGGATTGGAAAGCAGTAAAAATAGTCTGCATGGACGTTTGATCCTTCAGAAGGGTAATCAGCCTATCAAACTTCAAGACTTGAAAGATAAGCTATCGAAATTATGGAACCCGATTGGTCATTGGCGTATGATTCCTTTAGGCAAAGGATATTATGAATTCAACTTTGCATCCTTGGAAGATCTGCGTAGCGTTTGGGCTATTGGGTCCTGGAATTTGCAGCCAGGCATGCTAAGGCTATATCAATGGAGTCCAGATTTCAATCCGAATCTTCAAAAACAGACCCATGTTCAATCCTGGGTGAGAATTTATGATCTGCCTATGGAGTACTGGAGGCCGAAAATTCTCTTTGAGATTGCAAATGGAATAGGCACTCCAATTGCTTTAGATGAATCTACAAAAAACAAAGTCTTTGGCCACTTTGCCAGAATCCTGGTTGATATTGATCTCTCTGGACCTATCCCAAATGGTATCAGGGTTGAAAGGGAGGCTCATGCATTTTATGTTACGTTCGACTATGAAAGACTCCACTCTTTTTGTTCTTGCTGCCTCTCGATAGGGCATGCTGCTGGGGAATGTAAGAGAAGCCTTAACAATCCTGCACCCCGAAAGGAACAACCTTTTATCCAGAAACCAAAATATGCTTATATTCCTAAACAGCCAAGTGCCAGGAAACCAGATGTAGATAGGGTTATCCCTGAGCTTGTGATTGGTGAAAAGGAAGCTTCAGGTCAGGATCCAGTGAACTGTGGTAATCAGGTTCCTATCATTGTTTCGGCTGATACCAATGTAGGTGTTCCAGTAATGAATAATGCAGTAGTGCAGCAGATTGTCAATAATGCAGAAAATATACAAGGAATTCAGGAGGATGGAAATACTTCTGACTATGATGAATCAATTCATCCGGAATCTCCCCAGGCAGCCAGAGTTTTATCTGATCCTGGATTTCATACTCCAATGGTTGGTGCAAAAAACACTGGAAATGCAGTGTAATCTATTAGTCATGTCTCTGAATCTATGGGTGGCTTAGAACATAATGTCAATTCTATTCCCCAGAGTATCAATGCAGTTATACCATCCTTAGTGCATGATCTTCCTCAGCAGGCTCAGGAGGATATTAGGATTGTGTCTAAATTCTGGAGCAATGGTATTGAGGAGGAAGACAATGATGTGGAAGGGGAATGCCTTGAAGCTCAGTCTAAACAAGGAAACTTTGAAGTGTTCATTTCGAAATCTCAGAAGAAAAAACTGAGGAAAAAACAGATTGCCCTAGCAAAGGCTGGTAAAGCAAAAGCCCGGAATAGGTCTGGTCCTAGTAATTTTGCACGATGAAGCTCCTTTTCTGGAATGTTAGAGGAATTGGAAATCTTGATGCTAGGTTAGTTTTGAAGAAGTTTCTGGTTTCAAATAAGCCTGAGATTATCTTCATTGCTGAGCCGTGGATCAACATTGATCAATTCCCTGATAGGTTTTGGAAGAAATTGAATCTTAAAGTTTTTGCAGTTAATGATAGGAATTCTCTCTTGCCTAATCTTTGGTGTATTTGTCATGAAACTTTGCATCCCTCTGTTATTGTTTGCTCTAACCAGCAGGTTTCCTTCTCATTGAAGTTGGAATCTCAGGAAGTATTCATTTCTACCATATATGCTAGTACTAGTTATCTTAAAAGGAGAGAGTTGTGGGCTGAACTGTTGGCTCTACAGCAAGCTAATGATGGACCATGGTGCTTCATTGGAGATTACAATGTGGTCCTTGGTGCACATGAACAAAGTGAAGATTGCTTCTGAGGAGTTCAAGCTTTGGTCTGACAGTTGCCAATTATCTCATATTATGACCCGTGGTGCTCAATTCACTTGGTCTAATGGCAGAAGAGGTAATGCTTTAACAGAGAAAAGGCTTGATAGAGTGGTTTGTAATGACAAATGGTTTAGTTATTGATCTAGTGTTTCTTGCTGCACACTCCTTGGAAGTAAATCAGATCATCATCCTTTGCTTTTATCTTTGAGGAAAGAGGACAGTAACTTCAGTTCTTCTTTTAAATTCATGAAAATGTGGGCTTCTCACCCTGACTGCACTAAGATAATTGAAGAGGTTTGGAACTCTGGGGTAATAGGTTGCCCTATGTACATACTGTCTCAAAAACTAAAAATGTTGAAAGGAAGGTTAAAAAGCTGGAATAAAGACTCTTTTGGGAATGTGAACATCAATGTTGCTTCTGCCATGGCCAAAGTAGACAGCATTCAGCAAATAATTAACTCCTCAGGAATGACAGATTTGTTATTTGAGCAGGAACAGCAGGCCCAAACTGAACTGCAAAAAGCTTTGCACTTCCAAGAAGAATTCTGGAAGGAAAAATCCAGATTGGATTGGCACATTCAAGGAGATAGGAATACTGAGTTCTTCCATAGGATCACCAAGATTAGGAATGTCTCAAAGCAAATCTCCATGCTCAGACATGAGGATCAAGTTCTGCTTGATGCAAAGGATATAGAGGATCATGTTTTGAATTATTACACCAAGCTTTTCAGTACTGAAAATCAGTGCATGGACAATGGCTTAGTTGACAGAATTGTTAGCCCGATGGTATCTAGAGATGATAATCTTATGCTAACTAATCTGCCTTCCCTTGAAGAAGTGAAAAATGATGTATTTTCTCTAAATGCAAATGGTGCTCCAGGGCCAGATGGATTTGGAGGCTTCTTCTTTCAAAATTATTGGGAGATTGTTCAGCATGATGTTTGTAAAGCAGTCATTCAGTTTTTTGAGCAGGGCTGGTTGCTGCCAAACCTGAATTCAAATCTTTTGGTTCTAATCCCTAAGTCTCAAGGTACAGATAGAGTGGAGGAATTTAGGCCTATTGCCTTGGCTAATTTCCAGTTCAAAATCATCACTAAAGTCTTAGCAGACACGCTGGCTAAGGTTGCTCCAAAGATTGTCTCTGATAATCAAATGGGCTTTATACAAGGCAGATATATTACTGATTGTCTCTGCACTGCATCAGAGTGTGTAAATATGCTGGAAAAAAGGGCTTTTGGTGGTAATTTGGCCTTGAAGATTGATGTCAAGAAGGCTTTTGACACCATGGACTGGTCCTTCTTTTTGAAGGTCCTTCACTCTTTTGGTTTTGATATCAAGTTCTGCCATTGGATAGAAACTATTCTGAAGTCAGCTAAACTTTCTATTGGTATCAATGGTAAGTCATTTGGTTTTTTCTCTTGCAAGAGGGGAGTTAGGCAAGGTGATCCATTGTCACCTCTAATTTTTTGCATTGCTGAAGATGTATTGAGCAGGGCTATCTGCAAGTTGGTTCAAGAGGGCAAGCTCAAAACAATGGCTGGCCCCAGAGGTCTCAGTCCTCCCTCTCATATCTTATATGCGGATGATATTCTTATCTTTTGCAGATCTTCCATCCAGAATTTGTCCTTGTTAATGTCCATTTTTAAGGAGTATGGAGAGGCTTCTGGTCAATTGATTAACACTCAGAAATCCAAGTTTTATGCAGGTAATTTTTCTGCAATCAGAATGTCTTCCATTGCCAATGTTTTAGGATTTACTGCTGGCAGGTTCCCTTTCACATATCTTGGGCTGCCTGTGTTCAAAGGGAAGCCAAGGAAATCCCATTTGCAGTCCATTACAGATAAGATCAGATCCAAACTTACCACATGGAAGGGAAGTCTGTTGTCAATTATGGGCAGAGTTCAATTAGTTAAGTCTGTGATTACTGGTATGATGTTGTATAGCTTTCGGGTTTACTCATGGCCCTCTAGCTTGCTGAAATCAATTGATTGCTGGCTAAGAAACTTCATATGGTCTGGCAATACAGAAGTCAAAAAAACTGTGACAGTGGCTTGGAAAAAATCTGCAAACCTGAAGCTGAGGGAGGTCTTGGTCTTAGATCATTTAGATCTGTCAACAGTGCTTCTATGCTTAAGTTGTGCTGGGAATTCACCTCTTCATCTGAGCAGTGGGCTTGCCTTTTGAGAGCAAGAGTTCTGAGGAGAAACACAGTGATCCAATATTCTATCTCCTCCTCAATCTGGTCTGGAATCAAGCCCCATCTGCATACAGTTGTGGAAAACTCAGCCTGGATGCTAGGTGATGGTGCTGATATCAACTTTTGGAATGATATATGGTTGTCTAAACCCTTAAACTCATTGCTTGCTTTCCCAGCTCAGTTACAGTCTTCTTTAAAAGCAAAGGTGAAGGACTTCTGGTTCAATAATTCTTGGAATATTCCAAGCATTATTTTACAGCATTGCCCTGTTATTGCTGCAGAACTCATGCACATCAGCATTCCATCTTTCCCTTGTAAGGATACCCGTGTGTGGTGTAGGAATGAATCGGGGTCCCTAACATTGAAGGATGCATATCAGTTCCTCCACAATAATGGTCAAACAGTTTCTTGGGCTAAGTCTCTTTGGATTAACTGTGTCCCTCCTTCCATTTCCTTCTTGGTTTGGAGAATCATTCACAACCGTATGCCTACTGATGATAATCTTTGGGCCAATGGCTGCATGGTTGTCTCAAGATGCAATTTATGTGGTTGTAGTTATGAAACAACTACTCACCTATTCTTTCATTGAGCCTTTGCAAAAAATTTGTGGTCCTGGCTGAGCAACATGCTTAGCTTGACTATAGACACATCTTCAATGCTCACTGTTTTTTCAATTTGTGAGAATCAATGGAGCTCTCAAGTAAAGGACCTTTTGACTGCTGCAATATCAAGTATCATCTGGGCAATCTGGCATTGCAGAAACAAATCAAGATTTGATGACAGATCCATCCTTTTGCAGGTTGCCAAAAACATGATCCTTGCAAAGGTTAGCCTGGCAGGTAACTTGAGCAATGGCACAACTTCTGCATCCTCTCAGGAACTCAGGATTTTGAATGAGTTTAAAGTCAGCTGCCATCTTAATCGTACCCCCCAAATCACTGAATTTAAATGGCATCCTCCTCCTTGTTACTGGGTTAAGTGCAACACTGATGGAGCTGCTAGAGGTGCCCCGGGTCCTTCTGCTTGTGGTGGCATTTTTCGTGATCATAGTGCTGCTACCCTTGGTTGTTTTGCAGCCAACCTTGGTGTCAATTCTGCTTTTTATGCGGAACTAATGGGTGCAATCTTGGCTATTGAAATTGCCCACAAAAAAGGATGGTCGTTATGGCTGGAATGTGACTCCCAAATGGTATTAGCTGCGATCTCCTCTCCATCTATGGTTCCTTGGAAAATAAGAAATAGATGGAAAAATTGCCTGTCCATTATAAGGGATATGCGTTTTGGTTCCTCCCACATCTTTCGTGAAGGCAACACTTGTGCAGATAAAATTGCCAATCATGGCTTGCTGATTAATGGCTTTTTTTGGTGGGATTTGATACCTAGTTTCATTAGGGATGATTTCCATAATAATAGAATATGTCTCCCTAATTTTCGTTTTAGGTGATTTCATGGGTTTGGTTTTGCCCCCCCCCCCCCCCCATGCTTTTGTATTGTTCGTTTTTGTTCTTTTTTAATAAATTTGTGTGCTGCATATGATGGATAGTGGCTAAGGTGCCAACCTAGTTGGGATGTTAGTCTCTATTGTGATGCTTTTGCATGCCTCTTTACTTAAAAAAAAATAGAGTTAGAATTAGGGATTTGGTTTAAAATTAAGGTTTCGAGTCAAACTTAGGGTTCTGGGTTAAATTTATGATTTAGGGTCAAAATTAGGGTTTCGAGTCAAAATTAGGGTTCTGGGTTAAATTTATGATATAGGGTCAAAACTTTAGTTCCAAATTTGGGTTTTGGGTCAAAATTACGATTTCGGGTTTTGAGTTAAAAAAAGGGTTTTGGGACAAAAATAGGGTTAGAATTAGGGTTTTGTGTCTAAATTAGGGTTAGAATTAGGTTTTGGGTTAAATTTAGGGTTTCGGATCAAAATTAGGGTTTAGGGGAAAAATTAGTCTTTAGGGTTTGAATTATGGTTTTGGGTTAAAAATAGGGTTTTGGGTCTAAATTAGGGTTTTGGGTTAGAATTAGGGTTTTCAGTCAAAATTAGGGCTTTGGGTCAAAATTAGGGTTTAGGGTTTGAATTAGGGTTTTGATTTAAAAATAGGGTTTTGGGTCAAAAATAGGGTTAGAATTAGGGTCAAAATTTGGGTTGGCGGTTTGAATTAGGGTTGAGTTAAAAATAGGGTTTTGAGATAAAAATAGGGTCAGAATTAGGGATTTGGGTCTAAATTAGGGTTAGAATTAGGGTTTAGGGTTTTGTGTTAAAAATAAGGTTTTGGATCTAAATTAGTGTTTAGCGTTATAATTAGGGTTTAGGGTCAAATTTTGGGTTTAGGGTTTGAATTAGGATTTTGAGTTAAAAATAGGGTTTTGGGACAAAAATTGGGTTAGATTTACGCGTTTGTGTCAAAATTATGGTTAGAATTCGGGTTTTGGGTCAAAATTAGGGTTTCAGGTCTAAATTAGGGTTTTGGGTCAAATTTAGGGTTTGGGTCTAAATTAGGGTTTTAAGTCAGAATTAGGGTTTTGGGTCAAAATTAGGGATTTGGGTTAAAATAGGGATTTGTGTCAAAATTTTGGTTATGGATCCAAATTAGGGTTTTGGGTCAAAATTAGGGTTCAGGATTTGAATTAGGGTTTTGACTAAAAAATAGGGTTTTGGGTCTAAATTATGGTTAGAATTAGGGTTTTGGGACAAAATTAGGGCTTTTGGTTAAAATTAGGGTTCTCGCTCAAATTTCTGGTTCTGGGTTAAATTTAGGGTTTAGGGTCAAAATTTAGGTTTTTGGGTTTGAATTAGTGTTTTGAGTTAAAAATAGGGTTTTGAGATATAAATAGGGTTAGAATAAGGGTTTTGGGTCAAAATTAGGGTTAGAATTAGGTTTTTGGGTCAAAATTTGGGTTTTGGGTCAAAATTTGGGTTTTGGGTCAAAATTTGGATTTGGGTCAAAATTAAGGTTTCGGGTTTGAATTTAAAAAAGGGTTTTGGGACAAAAATAGGGTTAGAATTAGGGTTTTGGGTCTAAATTCGGGTTAGAATTAGGTTTTGGGTCAAATTTGGGGTTTAGGATCAAAATTAGGGTTTAGGGTTTGAATTAGGGTTTTGGGTCTAAATTATGGTTTTACCTCAAAATTAGGTTTTTGGGTCAGAATTAGGGTTTTCAGTCAAAATTATGGCTTTGGGTCAAAATTAGGGTTTAGGGTTTGAATTAGGGTTTTGATTAAAAATAGGGATTTGGGTCAAAAATAGGTCCAGAATTAGGGATTTGGGTTAAAATTAGGGTTTCGGGTCAAAAATAGGGTTCTGGGTCAAATTTAGGGTTTAGGGCCAAATTTAGGGTTTAGGGTTTGAATTAGGGTTTTGAGTTTAAAAAAGGATTTTTGTTCAAAAATAGGGTTCGGGTTATGGTTTTGGGTTTGAATTAGGGTTTTGGGTCAGAATTAGGGTTTTGGGTCAAAATTAGGGATTTGGGTTAAAATTAGGGTTTCGGATCAAAATTAGGATTTTGGGTCAAAATTAGGGTTCATGGTTTGAATTAGGGTTTTGAGTAAAAAATAGGGTTTGGGGTCTAAATTTTGGGGTTTTGGTTAAAATTAGGGCTTTGGGTTAAAATTAGGGTTCTGGGACAGGATTTTGGGTCTAAATTAGGGTTAGAATTAGGGTTTTGGGTCAAATTTAGGGTTTAGGATAAAAATTAGGGTTTAGGGTCAAAATTAGGGTTTAGGGTTTGAATTAGGGTTTTGGGTTAAAAATAGGGGTTTGGGTCAAAATTAGGGCTTTAGGGTTTTGGGTCAAAATTTTGGTTTTGGGTCCAAATTAGGGTTTAGGATTTGAATTAGGGTTTTCAGAAAAAAGGGTTTTGGGTATAAATTAGGGTTTTGGGTCAAAATTAGGGCTTTGGGTTAAAATTAGGTTTCTGGGTTAAATTTAGGGTTTAGGGTCAAAATTTAGGGTTTCGGGTCATAATTAGGGTTCTGGTTCAAATTTAGGGTTTAGGGTCAAAATTAGGGTTTAGGGTCTGAATTAGGGTTTTGAGTTAAAAATAGGGTTTTGGGACAAAAATAGGGTTATAATTAGGGTTTTGGGTCTAATTAGGGTTTAGGGTCAAATTAGGGTTTAAGGTTTGAATTAGGGTTAGAATTTAGGGTTTAGGATCAAAATTAGGATTTAGGGTTTGAATTAGGGTTTTGGGTTAAAATAGGGTTTTGGGTCTAAATTAGGGCTTTAGCTCACAATTAGGGTTTTGGGTCAGAATTAGGGTTTTCAGTCAAAATTAGGGCTTTGTGTCAAAATTAGGGTCTAGGGTTTGAATTAGGGTTTTGATTAAAAATAGGGTGTTGGGTCAAAAATAGGGTCAGAATTAGGGATTTGGGTTAAAATTAGGGTTTTGGGTTAAAATTAGGGTTCTAGGTCAAATTTAGGGTTTTGGATCAGAATTAGGGTTTTGGGTCAACATTAGGGATTTGGGTTAAAATTAGGGTTTTTGTTCAAAATATCGGTTTTGGGTCAAAATTAGGGTTCAGGGTTTGAATTAGGGTTTTGAGGTCTAAATTAGGGTTTTGGGTCAAAATTAGGGTTCATGTTTTGAATTAGGGTTTTGAGTAAAAAATAGGGTTTGAGGTCTAAATTAGGGTTTTGGGTCAAAATTAGGGCTTTGCGTTAAAATTAGGGTTCTGGGATAGGGTTTTGGGTCTAAATTAGGGTTAGAATTAGGGTTTTGAGTCAAATTTAGGGTTTAAGATCAAAAATAGGGTTTAGGTTCAAAATTAGGGTTTAGGGTTTGAATTACGGTTTTCGGTTAAAAATAGGGTTTTGGGTCAAAATTAGGGCTTCGGGTTATAATTAGGGTTTTGGGTCAAAATTTCGGTTTTGGGTCCAAATTTGGGTTTTGGGTCAAAAATAGGGTCAGAATTAGGGATTTGGGTTAAAATTAGGGTTTCGAGTCAAAATTAGGGTTCTGTGTCAAATTTAGGGTTTAGGGTCAAAAATAGGGTTTAGGGTTTGAATTAGGGTTTTGAGTTTAAAAAAGGGGTTTGGGTCAAAAATAGGGTTTGAGTTAGGGTTTTGGATTTGAATTAGGGTTTTGGGTTAAAATTAGGGTTTCGGATCAAAATTTCGGTTTCGGGTCGAAATTAGGGTTTTGGGTCAAAATTAGGGTTCATGGTTTCAATTAGGGTTTTGAGTAAAAAATAGGGTTTGGGGTCAAAATTAGGGTTTTGGGTCAAAATTAGGGCTTTGGGTTAAAATTATGGTTCTCGGACAGGGTTTTTGTTCTAAATTTGGGTTAGAATTAGGGGTTTGGGTCTAAATTAGGGTTACGATTAGGGTTTTGGGTCAAAATTTGAGTTTTGGGTCAAAATTAAGGTTTAGTGTTTTGAGTTAAAAAAATGGTTTTGGGACAAAAATAGGGTTAGAATTAGGGTTTTGGGTCTAAATTAGGGTTTAGGGTCAAAATTAGGGTTTAGGGTTTGAATTAGGATTTTGAGTTTAAAATGGGGTTTTGGTTCAAAAATAGGGTCCGAAATAGAGTTTTGGATCAGAATTATAGTTTTGGGTCAATAGGCTTTGGGTTTAAATTTGGTTTATGGGTCAAATTTACGGTTCTGAGTTAAATTTAGGGCTTTGGGTCAAAATTAGGGTTTAGGGTTTGAATTAGGGTTGAGTTAAAAATAGGGTTTTGGGATTAGAATTACGGTTTTGGGTCAAAATTTGGGTTTTGGTTCCAAATTTGGGTTTTGGGTCAAAATTTAGGTTTCGAGTTTTAAGTTAAAAAAAGGGGTTTGGGACAAAAATAGGGTTAGAATTAGGGTTTTCGGTCTGAGTTAGGTTTTGGGTCAAATTTAGGGTTTAGGATCAAAATTAGTGTTTAGGGTTTGAATTAGGGTTATGGGTTAAAATTAGGGATTTGGGTCAAAATTAGGGTTTAGGGTTTGAATTAGGGTTTTGAGTTAAAAATAGGGTTTTCGGTCAAAATAGGGTTAGAATTAGGGTTTCGGGTCAAAATTAGGGTTCCGGGTCAAATTTAGGGTTTATGGCCAAAAATAGGGATTAGGGTTTGAATTAGGGTTTTGAGGTTAAATAGGGTTTTTGGTCAAAAATAGTGTTCGGGTTAGTGTTTAGGGTTTGAATTAGGGTTTAGGGTTTGAATTAGGGTTTACGATCAAAATTAGGGTTTAGGGTCAAAATTAGGGTTTAGGGTTTGAATTAGGGTTTAGGGTTTGAATTAGGGTTTTGGGTTAAAAATTGGGTTTTGCGTCAAAATTAGCGTTTTGGGTCAGAATTAGGGTTTTCGGCCAAGATTAGGGCTTTGGGTCAAAATTAGGGTTTAGGGTCAAAATTAGGGTTTTGGGTTTGAATTAGGTTTTTGAGTTAAAAATAGGGTTTTTGGTCAAAAATTGGGTTAGAATTACGGATTTAGGTTAAAGTTAGGGTTTCGTGTCAAAATTAGGGTTTTGGCTTAAATTTAGGATTTAGGGTCAAAATTTGGGTTGACAATTTGAATTAGGGTTGAGTTAAAAATAGGGTTTTGGGACAAAAATAGGGTCAGAATTAGGGTTTTGGGTCTAAATTAGGGTTTAGTGTTTAAATTAGGGTTTTGGATTAAAAATAGGGTTTTGGGTCTAAATTGGGATTTTAGGTCAGAATTTGGGTTTCTGGTCAAAATTAGTGTTGAGTAAAAAATAGGGTTTTAGGTCTAATTTAGGGTCAGAATTAGGGTTTTACGTCAAAATTAGGGCTTTGGGTTGAAATTAGGGTTCTGGGTCAAATTTAGGGTTTATGGTCAAAATTTAGGTTTTTGGGTTGAAATTTGGCTTTCAGGTCAAAATTAGTGTTCTGGGTTAAATTTAGGGTTTAGGGTCAAATTTTGGGTTTAGGGTTTGAATTAGGGTTTTGAGTTAAAAATATGGTTTTGGGACAAAAATAGGGTTAGAATTAGGGGTTTGGGTCTAAATTAGGGTTTTGGGTCTAAATTAGGGTTTCGGGTCTAAATTAGGGTATTGGTCAAATTTAGGGTTTTGGGTCTAAATTAGAGTTTTAAGTCAGAATTAGGGTTTTGGGTCAAAATTAGGGATTTGGGTTTAAAATAGGGTTTTGGGTCAAAATTTTGGTTTTGGGTCAAAATTAGTGTTCAGGGTTTGAGTTAGGGTTTTGACTAAAAAATAGGGTTTTGGGTCTAAATTATGGTTAGAATTAGGGTTTTGGGTCAAAATTAGGGCTTTTGGTTAAAATTAGGGTTCTCGCTCAAATTTAGGGTTTAGGGTCAAAATTTAGGTTTTTGGGTTTGAATTAGTGTTTTGAGTTAAAAATAGGGGTTTGAGACTTAAATAGGGTTAGAATTAGGGTTTTTGGTCTAAATTAGGATTAGAATTAGGGTTTTGGGTCACAATTGGGGTTTTGGGTCATGATAGTGTGATTTTACATCATGTTTTTTGTACACTTTTGCATGCATTTTTTCATATAGATTAGGCATTCTTTATTTTATTTTTAGTTAGTTTTCCCTTGGAACGGATAAGGCGGTGTTGTTGTGTTGTTTTGCAGAAATTAAAGATAAAATGCCCAAAATGAGCCATGATGGAGCCTGGATTAAGTTGGAGCTTTAAAAATGAAGAAAGGATAGCATAAATCAAGAGTGAATTATGAATTGGAATCTCAAGTGGCATTTGAGAGAGGTTCAACGTGAAAGTTAAGGTTGTTGGATGAGAAAAAAATAAAGAGTATTGAATGGAAAAGTTTAACAGCTGCGTTATTAATGTGGAAGATTGAAATGGGACAGTTATGTGAATAAAAATAAAGATAAGACAGTAATGAAAAGTAACAGACAAAGAAGGAATTGTTGGTTTATGACAATTGAAATCAATTAGTCCAAAGGGGTCCACGTTAATTAAGGCTAAAGAGAAGACAAAGTGATTTGCAATGTGAAAGTGAGAATAGAAAAGTAACGTGAATCAAGGAAATAAACTCACAAAGAAACATGAATTAAATGCACAAGGGACCCGCATGAGAAATCAAAAGATGCAGATTGAGAAATCAACGATTAAAAATCTGGAATTTATTGCTAGATGGATACAAAAGACCAAGGGGCAGCGTTAGTTATGACAAGGAGGCCAAAAGGCAGCACCATTGAAAGAGATATAATTCTCTCAGAGACTTGGACAGAGAGAGATATTATTCTCTCAGAGAGAGACCAGGAGGGGCGTGATTTTCTTGAGTCAAAGGCAGCTTCTGGAGGATTGCTCCCATGGAATCCCTTCTTTCCTTCATCTATGTTTCTTTGTATTCTCTTTTTATGAGTAGTTAAATCCCTGTTGTTGGGATTAGATGTAGCCAACTGATAATCATGTATTTATCTTGACTGATTATTCTATGTTTATGCCTTCGTATTAGTGGTTATTTTTCTATGCTTAATGCTTGTTGTGGCTAGCACCCCCATGACTCGATTTGTGTTTTAGTATGTAATGGAGACGTTCATATTAGAACCGAAATTGAATTTAATCACCTAGTAACCCTTACATCTAGAGATGGAGTTTGGTTTGCTAGTAATCGCGTAATCCCTAATCCTAATGCAATTTCATTAATCTAGGCCACCTAAGAGATTAGGGTCTATTAGTGGAATTAGGCTCTTGTCATCCGAGAGATCGGGACTTGAGTAGTTTAGTGGATTGATTTTAATATCTGAAGCATGAATGGGAGGTATCTAGTCCTGATATTGCATGAGATAGAGGGTTGGTGAAGTCTGGTCACAACATATCATTTCTGCACTCCAAGTGTTCGATAAAAAGACAAAAAGATTTTATTTCTTTTATTTTGTTTATTTTGAATTCTCTTGATTTCTCTGTTTAGTCTAGATAGTTGCTGAGTTTGCGAATTGGTAGTTGACATCCAATCCCCGTGGATACGATAAACCGGTCTTACCACCGTATTACTTGCACGACTGGGTATACTTGCCCAGTATCGTCTAACAAGTTTTTGGCGCCGTTGCCGGGGATTGGTTTTGCCAATATCATTAGTAACAGAGGAGGCAACTAATTTAGACATTTTTATTTTTTTTACTTTTCTGCATATATTTGATCTTTTTGTTTTGAGTTTTGTTTGTACAAGGTGATGCAACAAATGGAGACTTATTACTTTCCCACCTTGGACGGTGTTACAAAATACCACTTTGGGCCTAATGTAGTCTTGGGAGACTACGGGCTCTGGGGACGTCACTGCCCTCATGCACAAGCTTATAGTGTGATAACGAAGCATGAGGAGGAATGGGAATGGAAGGAGCAAACACCGTTGAAAGCTGCTCTAGAGCAATATTTCCAAGAACTATCCGCCTCAGAGGCCAAGGCAAGAGCCAACTGTGACAGTATAGAAACCGTGAAGCAGAACTTCAAAATGCAAGTTGAGGAGATTTGCAAACAATTAGAACAAGAGTCACATGCAGCACAAATTGAGCAAAATCTGGTTTGGGGGATAGTTCAAGATGAAGACGAAGTGGTAGAGGATTCCACCATGCTTGCTAAGGAATCTGAATTTTCTGCATTGGACAATTATGTCGGCTTGCATGCGTGTGTGGATATTGGTAAACTAACCCCTTCCACTAGTCTGTCAATCTTCCCGGTGAGAATGCCATTTGACCCGCTAGGAAGTAAGTGCAGATATTATAGTTGAAGAGGTCGATGGTGCTTTTACACACCGGGCCGGGTGGAGCTGAAGATGAAGTCATACTACTGCTACAATCTCCACTCCAAATACCATTTGATCCGGGAGGAGAATCTTAGAATGTCAAGCTAGTGACGTTAAAGAAGCGCTTCTTGGGAGGCAACCCAAAGTTTCTTAACTCTTCTCTTTAGTTGTTTCATTTTCTTAATAGTTTTGTTTTTGCTTTAACCTCTTGAATAATTTGAGAAGCTCAAGAGGAAAATAATAAATTGTCAATTGCCAAGTGTTTGCAGGGTAATAAGGAAGGAAGGGAGATCAAGAAGACAAGGAGAAGAGAAAAAGGGGCAGAAAAAAAAAAGCAAAGTCAGCACCCGCTACCGCCTCGGTAAGCCGTTCCAATTTTTAGCTTTATTTTATTTTTCTTCTCCTCTCTCCAACTTGATTGTTTACATTGGGGACAATGTAAATTTTTAAGCTTGGGGTAGGGGTATTTTGCATTTGTATTATTTTGCATTTGTATTTTGCATGTTGCATTCATATAGTTTTGCATGATAGTTTGCATGATCGCATTATTAGATTGCCCCTTGTTTTGAATTTTGTATCCAATGGTGAGAACTAAGTGCCAAATAATTTGTGATAGTGAATTGTTGAACCCAATTTTTAATTCTTGTGATATGGCTGCAAATGAAAATGTTTGAGATAATCTTGGATAGTTGATAATTAGCATATGGTTCTGAGGATTTGTGTTTTTCATTGATTCTGAACTAAAATGTGAGATTTTGAGCCAAAGGGGTACTCACAAAATTTTACCCCATTCTTTGTGTTAGAGTGTTATTCCTCTTGGATTGTTTTCTCTAGAACTTGACTTGAAACCATTTTAAAGCTTAAAAATTTTTGAAAACATTTTTGAAAATGATTGAGGCATTAGGTATTTTTTCTGGCCTTCTGAGCTTTTAATGATGAAATGCAACCCCTTAGTTGCCCAATTTTGAGCCTGAAAGAAAATACTTTTCTTGGCGCCCTGAAAAATTTTGATGAATATGTTTGATAAGGGACCTTCTAAAGTATTACAAAAAGGGTAAAAAAAAAATGTAGTTGAAAGTTGGGATGAAAGAATCAGAAAAAAAAAATTAATTCTCTTGATTTGAAAAAATCTCCCCTTCTCCAAATAAAAGAAAAAGAAAAGAAAAAAAATTTAATAAATAGAGAAGGGGATGAAAAAAAAAAGAAAAAAAGAAAAAAAAAGAAATGAGAAATAAAAAGAAAAAGAAAGAAAAGAAAGGTGGAAAGTGAATTGAAACCCATAAAGGTATTTTAGAAGGTCCTGATTTGCAATGCTTAATGTTTTGTGTAGCCTTTTGAAATGTCCTTTTATTGATTTCCCCACCTAACTATTAATCCCATGGCCACATTACAACCAAGTGAAAGACCTCTTGATTCTAATGTGTTTTCATTAATAACGTAGAGATTTGGTTGATAGTCAAGCCTATGGTAGGATTCATTCCTTGAGGAAAATTGAGTGAAATGTCTTATCCCCTAAACAATTGAGTGAGGTGAGAAAGAGAGCCAAGCAAATGAACAAGCTTGGGGTGAGCTTCAAGTGAGAAAGAGTGCCCAAATAATTGAGAACATGAGTCTAAGGAACCTAAGCCTCTAATTGGACTTGAATTGATTGTCTCCTGCTGAATTGTTTAAAATGCCTATTATTTGGATTAGTATTTACTCGGGTTCTTGGTTCACTATCCACTGCCTTGATTAGTTTGATCTTGTGGCCATAGTGATTGCTTGAGGACAAGCAATTGAATAAGCTTGGGGTGATTTGATAGTGTGATTTTACATCATGTTTTCTGTACACTTTTGCATGCATTTTTTCATATAGATTAGGCATTCTTTATTTTATTTTTAGTTAGTTTTCCCTTGGAACGGATAAGGCGGTGTTGTGGTGTTGTTTGGCAGAAATTAAAGATAAAATGCCCAAAATGAGCCATGATGGAGCCTGGATTAAGTTGGAGCTTTAAAAATGAAGAAAGGATAGCATAAATCAAGAGTGAATTATGAATTGGAATCTCAAGTGGCATTTGAGAGAGGTTCAACGTGAAAGTTAAGGTTGTTGGATGAGAAAAAAATAAAGAGTATTGAATGGAAAAGTTTAACAGCTGCGTTATTAATGTGGAAGATTGAAATGGGACAGTTATGTGAATAAAAATAAAGATAAGGCAGTAATGAAAAGTAACAGACAAAGAAGGAATTGTTGGTTTATGACAATTGAAATCAATTAGTCCAAAGGGGTCCACGTTAATTAAGGCTAAAGAGAAGACAAAGTGATTTGCAATGTGAAAGTGAGTATAGAAAAGTAACGTGAATCAAGGAAATAATCTGCCAGCAACATGAATTAAATGCACAAGGGACCCGCATGAGAAATCAAAAGATGCAGATTGAGAAATCAAAGATTAAAAATCTGGAATTTATTGCTAGATGGATACAAAAGACCAAGGGGCAGCGTCAGTTATGACAAGGAGGCCAAAAGGCAGCACTGTTGAAAGAGATATAATTCTCTCAGAGACATGGACGGAGGGAGATATTATTCTCTCAGAGAGAGACCAGGAGGGGCGTGATTTTCTTGAGTCAGAGGCAGCTTCTGGAGGATTGCTCCCATGGAATCCCTTCTTTCCTTCATCTCTTTCTCTTTGTATTCTCTTTTTATGAGTAGTTAAATCCCTGTTGTTGGGATTAGATGTAGCCAACTGATAATCATGTATTTATCTTGACTGATTATTCTATGTTTATGCCTTCGTATTAGTGGTTATTTTTCTATGCTTAATGCTTGTTGTGGCTAGCACCCCCATGACTCGATTTGTGTTTTAGTATGTAATGGAGACGTTCATATTAGAACCGGAATTGAATTTAATCACCTAGTAACCCTTACATCTAGAGATGGAGTTTGGTTTGCTAGTAATCGCGTAATCCCTAATCCTAATGCAATTTCATTAATCTAGGCCACCTAAGAGATTAGGGTCTATTAGTGGAATTAGGCTCTTGTCATCCGAGAGATCGGGACTTGATTAGTTTAGTGGATTGATTTTAATATCTGAAGCATGAATGGGAGGTATCTAGTCCTGATATTGCATGAGATAGAGGGTTGGTGAAGTCTGGTCCCAACATATCATTTCTGCACTCCAAGTGTTCGATAAAAAGACAAAAAGATTTTATTTATTTTCTTTTGTTTATTTTGAATTCTCTTGATTTCTCTGTTTAGTCTAGATAGTTGCTGAGTTTGCGAATTGGTAGTTGACATCCCATCCCCGTGGATACGATAAACCGGTCTTACCACCGTATTACTTGCACGACTGGGTATACTTGCCCAGAATCGTCTAACAGGTCAGAATTAGGGCTTTGGGTTATAATTAGGGTTTTGGGTCAAAATTTCGGTTTTGGGTCCAAATTAGGGGTTTGGGTCAAAATTAGGGTTTAGGGTTTGAAATTGGGCTTTGAGTTAAAAATAGGGTTTTTGGTCAAAATAGGGTTAGAATTAGGGATTTGGGTTAAAATTAGGGTTTCCTGTCAAAATTAAGGTTCTTGGTCAAATTTTTGGTTCTAGGTCAAGTTTAGGGTTTGAATTTGGGTTTTGAGTTTAAAATAGGGCTTTGGGTTAAAAATAGGGATCGAGGTAGGATTTGAATTAGGGTTTTGGGTCTAAAATAGGGTTTTGTGTCAAATTTAGGGTTTAGGATCAAAATTAGGGTTCAGGGTCCAAATTTGTGTTTAGGGTTTGAATTAGGGTTTTGGGTTAAAAATAGGGTTTTGGGTCAAAATTAGGGCTTTGGGTTATAATTAGGGTTTTGGGTAAAAATTTCTGTTTTGGGGTCCAAATTAGGGTTTTGGGTCAAAATTAGGGTTTAGGGTTTTAATTAGGGTTTTGTGTTTAAAAAAGGGTTTTGGGTCAATAATAGGGTTCGAGTTAGGGTTTAGGGTTTGAATTAGGGTTTTGGGTCAAAATTAGGTTTTTAGGGTCAGAATTAGGGTTTTGGGTCAAATTTTGGGTTTAGGGTCAAATTTTGGGTTTAGGGTCAAATTTTGGGGTTAAAAATAGGGTTTTGGGTCTAAATTAGGGCACTACAAAAAAAAAACTGTTTAGCGACCAGAATATTCGGTCGCTAAACTTTCTAATTCGGTCGCTATTTAATTTAGCGACTGATTCATGGTGGTGGCTGATAACCTGGTCGCTAACCTTTTAGAGACCGAAATAATAATTCGGTAGCTAAATGGCGACCGTAAATTCGGTAGCTAAATAATAAAAAATGGTCGCTACACGGTTGGTCGTATTGTTTGGGTAACCATTTTTAGCGACCGATAATCGGTTGCTAGTTCGGTCGCCAATGTTGGTTACTGTTAACCTATATTAGCGACGGATTTTCGGTCTCTAGATCACAATTTGTTAATATTAATTAAAGTTTAGCGACCGAATTATTGGTTTATAATTCGGTCGCTAAACTGGTTTTTATTAAAAAAAAATTAAATTTAAATTTTAAAATACTAATTTTTTTCTGTTTTTCTTTAAAGTTTAGCAAAATTACTAATAAAACACACCAAATTACTAATGAAATATACAATCATAATAAATAATGAATAATGAATATATATATATATATATATATATATATATATATTATAATAATAATCCAAAGTGTCGTACAAGAATCGTTTAATTATGATGAGGGGGAGGTGGAAGAATCCAATCATCCTCAACGTCTGTACCACCAACGTCTGCTATCTTATCGTCCTCTCTACAAAGAGCGATCGTGTAGGCTCGGCGGCGGAATTGGAGGACCGTGAGTGAGCGCGCACAACCGCCGAGCATCACCTTGGGCAATTGGAGTCTGGATCCTCATCTGCTCCAACACCAGCCGCAGTGTCTGGCCCTGCTCGATGCTCGCCTCGCATCGCCTCTTGGTGTGCCCGAGTCAACTGTGCAATCTGGTTCGCCATCTGCTGCTCTATCTCGCTCTTCTCCCGAAGCTCCGCGTTCAGCTGGGTGATGGTGTCCTGCATTTGGTGGAACTTCTCCTGAGGGACGGTATCGGCGTAAGAAGGATCAGGCGTGCCGGATGATGAAGCAATAAACTCGCTTCCCAGGTGTCCGAGGCCATACACGTGCCCCTTCTTGTTCCTGCCCCCGACGACCTCCAAATAAATGGCATTATCATCGACGGAGATAGGAGAGTTGGGCCCATCACCAGTCAAGGCCTCATCTTGTGACTGTGAGGCATGTGATATGGCATCGTCCTTCTTCTCGTTGAAGGCCACCTACAAAGTATAGTTGAAGAGATTTAGTTAAAATTATAATCAATATTAACAAATCATTTATAATAAATTACAAGTAAACACTAAATTGTTTTTTTGCTTACAGCATAGTTACGGGCCTTGTCGTTGACCCATGTCCCCGACTTCAACTTCTTCGTCCTCTCCACCAACTCCGTAGCGTGGGGCCCCGCTGTTTCTGTGCTTTCTGCACAGAAAAATATAATCTTAAATTCATAAGAATAATTAAAAATGAAAACTAATTAAATAGTATAATAAGTCAAAAGTTTAATGTATTACCAGCTCGTCGTAGTGGGCGGCGGCTGATTTAGACCTGTCGGTCCAAGCACATGCGCCACCATCAGAAGCTCGATTACGTCGAGCTATGGCCTGGATCTCCTGGAAATTCTCAGTAGCTCAGTACTGGTCCAGCTGCCTCCTGATCTCAGGATCCACCCACTTCCCCTTATTCTTACCCTTCCTCAGCTTGTTCGTCAGATTCTTCATGACCAGTGAGCCTTTATGCTCAAATATGTCCCTGACGAGACCCTCTAAAGCTACGTCCCACCTATACTCTTTCTGCAACTTATAGTTGTTAGGAAATTCGTGTGTGTGTGTGTATATATATATATATATATATATATATATATATATATATATATAATGTAAATTTAATTTAAATAACTTAATAAATTGTTACCTTAAAATCTTGAAACAACTGATCCCTATGGCCCCCTGGGATGGCCTTCCATGTAGGCCATGGACCATCAAACTTGCGTCGCAGGATCTTCGATATCGAATCAGAAGGCCCCTTCACGGACAGAAAGCTGCAGTAAAATTAGAGCATTAATAAATGTTATAGATAA
Source organism: Sophora flavescens (assembly GCA_030762895.1). Classification (NCBI taxonomy): domain Eukaryota; kingdom Viridiplantae; phylum Streptophyta; class Magnoliopsida; order Fabales; family Fabaceae; genus Sophora; species Sophora flavescens. The sequence goes on along the minus strand of JAUPTC010000011.1, from coordinate 3,874,980 downwards.
AAAAACAAGTAAATTGAAATTAACAGTACGTTATATATATTAAAAAGAATCCTCCTGTCGGATGGACCACGACTCTCCTGTTCTGATGATGATGATGGTCCTGTCATAGGTGTGGATGATGAGGGTGCAGCCTGTGTCCCGACCACATGAGGCTGGGTAGGGGGTGCAACTCCATCACCCTGAGCTGTCCCGTCCACAGAGGTGCTGATAGGGTGGTCTCGATCTGAAGGCTGTGGGTCGGCCGGCGAAGGGACTCTCGCAGCACGACCTCTGCCACGACCACCACGACGAGCCCTACCTCTAGAGGAATCTGCCATCTGTGTAAGAAATGAAAAGATGATTACACAACAATGTAAATAATACAAAAATAAATTACCTAAGTAGAATGACATTTACACAATGAATTATAACATAAATAAATTACCTAAGTAGAATCTCCGTCACTAAATTCACCCTCACTCTCATCAGTCTCCGGCGTAATTTGCAACGGTACGTGGGGTCTTGAAAACTCATCATCTTGGTACGGAGCATCTTTTTCAGGCTGGTTGATTATGTTATCAGTAATTATACTGCGAGCCTTTATCTTAATAACACCCAACCAGCCTTGATGTCCTTCGGGATATGGTGAGTAATAAACCTGATCTGCCTGTTATGAAAAAATGAATGGGTCGTACACCTTATTATACCTACGAGACAGCCTAACTTGTACAATACCATATTTTTATCGATTTTTGTCCCTATGTCAAGAGTAGGATCAAACCAATCACACTTGAAGATAACTAACTTCATCACGGGGAAACCGGTATAATCGAGTTCAAGGATGTCAGTTACAACCCCATAGAAATCATCCTCTACATTGCGATCAGTGGCTCGCACACAAACACCATAGTTACTCGACTGAATTCCTTCATTCCATATTTTTGTGTTAAATTTATATCCATTTACAATGTAAGTATTCTATTATGTAACCCATCTGTTAGGCCCCCATGCCAAATTTGTCAACAATGGATTTTGAACATTGTTTTATGGATCTAGTACCTAAAAAATCAAATATTATATTATTCTTGTACATGCTATATATTTAAGGAGATAAAATCTATTGCAACAAATGAAGATGCTTAACCTACATATTTACTGAACCACGTAGCAGTGTGAGAAGTAATTTCTTGATCAACCTGATCGTTTGAAATGTCAGGTTGGAGATCCCTTAGAAAATTGTTGTACATCCTACATATGGGAGATTAACAGCAGGGCGATTAATAATCATAAATGTCAATTGAACTTATAAAAGACATTGTAGAAACTTACTCTAAATATGGCGCCACCTCTTCACAATTTTGAAGGATATACAGATGAGAAGCATTAATGTCACTTTGCTCCAAGAAATATCCTTTTGATTTGCCACTAAATCTGCCCGGATAGTTGAATATTGATATAGGAGGACTAGTTGAATTTCCTTCGCCCGAATCAATGTTTCTAGGCATCCTTGTCCTTCTCGTGTTAACTTCGTCCGGATAGTAATAAGAGGCAAAAGTGGAAGTCTCCTCTACTAAGTATGCTTCACAAATGGAACCCTCCATTCGTGCCTTGTTCTTGACTTTGTGTTTAAGGGAGTGCAGGAACCTATTAAAGAGGGATACATACAAATAATTACTAGTTTTAGGGAAAACTAAACTATGATTTCGTGTTCGTGAACTTCATATGTATTAAGTAAAATAGTTGATGTTGTTTACCTCTCAAATGGATACATCCAGCGGTATTGGACTGGGCCACCAACTCTTGCTTCGTAAGGTAGATGAACTGCCAGGTGTTACATGGAATCAAAGAAACTCAGTGGGAAGATTTGCTCCAGCTTACATAACAAAACGGGTATCTTGACTTCCATATCCTTTAATTGATTCACATTTAGTGTTGTCGATGTAAGCTCCCTAAAAAAGTGGCTAAGATCAACAAGTGGGTTCCAAATTTGCTTCGGTAATGCGTCGAACGCAATTGGAAGCAACTGTTGCATGAACACGTGGCAATCATGACTCTTCATTCCATGTAACTTTGCTTCCTTAATGTCAACACATCTACCCAGATTGGAAGCATACCCATCTGGTAACTTTAGTTCTTTAACCCACTTACAGATGGCCACTTTCTGTGTTTTTCTTAGTGTATAACTTGCCTTCGGTTTGATAAGTCTTCCACGACCACCGTCCTGCAACTCAAGCTCCTTCCGATTAAAAATTTCATCCAGATCCAATCGGGCTTTATTTGTATCCTTTGTCTTCCCCTTGATGTCCATCACAGTGTCAAACACATTCAAAAACACATTCCTCTCAGTATGCATGACATCAATGTTGTGGCGGAGTAGCTGCGTCCTCCAATACAGCAACCTCCAAAATATACTTTGTTTTGTCCAATGATGGTTGACGCCATAATCAGGAATATATTCTCCTTGGGATTCATGGACGAGCGGTAAGTACTGTACTCTCCACCATACATTAGGACCAGTCAAACGTGGTGGAGGCGGTGTTGTCTCCGCACAACTCTTCTTGAATGCATTCTTGTTTCGCCTATAAGGATGATCTTCTGGAAGGAATTGACGATGACAATCAAAATATGAGATCTTTCGACTGTTTTTAAGCGTGAATGCCTTCGATCGCTCCATACATATTGGGCATCCAAGCTTCCCCACGGTCATCCAACCCGACATTATCCCATAGGCGGGAAAGTCGTTGATAGTCCACATCAAAGCTGCTTTCATCATGAAATTTTGCCTCAAAGATACGTCATATGTCAGCACACCATCATTCCACAGCATCGTCAACTCATCTATCAGCGGCTTCAAGTACACATCAATCTTACATTTTGGATTAGACGGACCTGGAATTATGACTGTTAGGAACATAAACTCCCGCTTCATGTACCTCCCCGAGGGAAGATTGTAAGGAGTCAAGATAACCGGCCAACAAGAGTATGCTTTTCCAGACTGCCCGAAAGGATTAAATCCATCAGTAGATAACCCCAATCGGGCGTTCCGAGGGTCCTGCGAAAATGCCATATTAACCCTATCAAAATGCTTCCAAGCTTCTCCATCAGATGGACGACACAAGACATCTTGCTCCCTCTCATGCTCACTATGCCACCTCATGTGAGCTGCAGTGGCCATCGAAGAGTAAAATCTTGTAAGTCTTGGAACGAGCGGAAAGTACCACATTTTTTTGAGCGACCTCTTCTTCTCAATGCCCATCCGATCCACACCACAAAATCGACAACATGTTATGCTTTCCGCTGAATCATCCTTATATTACAATATACATCCATTCGGGCAACAATCAATTTTCAAACACCCCAGACCCAAATTTTCCACAGACTTCTTAGCATGATAAAAACTAGTAGGCATCCAATTGTCTTCTGGCAACGCCTTGGACGCTGACCTGGTGAGGCGATTAAAACAGCCTTCTTGCATATTTGAGTCAGATTTGATACTCAACCATTCCATGCACATCAACAACTCCGTGTACTCCCGACATCCTTCCCACAATGGAGATCATGCAACACTCAGCATATCATAGAATAATTGAGCTTCGGGATTCGGATTCTCCTCTGTGTATTGGGAACCCATTCCACCATCTTCTCCCCCATCTTCTTCTAGTACAACACCAATCGATGGTCCAGCAGGATCCATTATCATCTGCTCGTATGGATTCAATTCTTCCCTCCGGTCACCACTTCCATAGTAAGAACCTTCAAACACAATCGGGTTTAAATCAGGCAACGTCTCACCATGGTTACTCCACCAATAGTAATCAGGCATGAAGCCCTTCTCATAAAGATCGGCTACAACTCTATACTCTTCCCTAAGACGTTTATTCCGATCCAACCTATGATACATCCATTTCCGATTCTCCGGAATATCCATTGCTGGCAATTAAATAGCCTGAGCAATCCTACAATAACACTTATATATTACGGTGCATTCCAATAACTCCATCAATCTCGTTCTTATGACAAGGTATGAACCTATCCCATTCGAGAAGAAACCTTTACCACACTCGGCTAATAATAGTTATTCCCATATTCAAATACCTTATACTTGACAAAATTTTGGCAGCATTTCCCATCGGTCTCCAAGTACACGACTCGAGCATGGTGAGAATCACCGCGATCAAGTATGCACCAGGAGAACAAAAGGAAATGCATCCGACCGAGATTTCAACAAGTATATAAGGTATTTGAACATTGAAATGACTATTGTACGAGTGTGAAAAGGTTTTTTCCCAAACTGTCCCACTTGGACAATTCAAGATTCAATACAATGAGCATGCGTACCCTGAGAAGGTATGCATGCTCATTAATATTGAATCTCAAACAGGAAACTAAGGCTTTTGTAAATTAATAATTAAATCTAACAGAAAATAAAACCATTAACCTATAAATATAGTTGAGCTTATATATTGCAACGTAAATCAATACAAACTTAGATAAAATATTGTAGCAAACATCCTATTGAGCTCTGCTCTCCACTAACAAGTAACACATAATTGTCAAACACATGCATAACTTTTAAATTATCAGCACACAACCAGCATCCAGCCTTTCGGACTGGTTCACATCCTATTGAGCTCTGCTCTCCACTAACAAACAACACATATTGGCAAACACATGCATAAACATTAAATTATCAGCACACAAATCCTATCGAGCTCCGCTCTCCACTAACAAACAACACAACTTCACATTACACATTACAGATACCACACAAATCAAGGCAGAATAAAGATGTAGTTAACTTACCTCAGCTCCCAGCAAAGAATGATAAATAGTGATAAAGATCGAGGAGTGCTACAAGTGATTAAATTCAACAGTCTGTTCAAAAATAAGTGATTAAATTCATTTCACATGTGACTTAGACATCTCAACAGATACAGTTTAATAAGACCATGTCATGGTAGTCATGGACTCTAGAATTAACAAAATGCTTTTATTCTTATAATCACTAGCCAACTTTATATTCCATGATTTATATACATTGTTAGTTACATGGTTTGTTTTATACTTAGGATCATTTGTGAAGCTCATCCACAACTCTTTAGGTCTCTTACAAGCCAACAAACAATTTGTTTCCTTAATATTAATTTTTCTCAAATGTGTCAATGCCTTGTCAAACATGTACTTATTATGAACCATACCAACAACCCATAACAAAGTTTCCAGCATTAAAGTGTTATACACCTCTTAGTGAAATTATTCAATAGGGGATTACAATAAAACCTACATAAACAACTTACAACACATAGTCACACAACCATAATTGAATAAAATTGATGCACATTACCACATTGTATCTGATTCAAGTACCATCTATAAGCAACAAAATCAATCAAAACAAAGAAATTGGAAGCTATATACACGTGTTTTGCATAAGGGAATGTTCACAGCCCCATCAACAACTATGTCCCTGGTGATGCTGCCCCTTTCACTATAAAATCCTTGAACCCTTTATTCCCAACATCAAACAAAACACATCCAAAGCCTATCTATTTATGTTCTATATTCTTGTTATCATCTAAAATCCAAATCATGAATTGGCATCAACATAAAATAGACAATCACAAAAGCATTGAATGAATGGAAATTTTAACCTACACAAAACACTAGACACTATGACCCATCCCATCACAGTAGCAATACAACAAACCTTAAAGATAAGGAATGAGGGATGATAATTTTACCTCCTTAGTGATGAACAGAGACGCAGCAAGGGGATGAGGAAGTGGAGAAGTGGTGGCTTATCGGGAGTTGCGCAGTGGTGGCTCACCGGAGGTGTGCTAGACAGAGAAAGAGAGAAATTAGATAGAGAGGAAGAGAGCAAGAGAGAATGAGAAAGAGACACAAAGCAATAGATAACTTATGGTGGTGATGTTGTGGTGGTGTTGGTGGTGGCGCGACCGGAGCTTGTAGGCGGCCGGAGAGAGCGAAGGTCTGTGGGGGAGGAGCTGTTGCGCATGAGAGAGAAGAGAAGAAAAGAGAGAAATGGGGGAAGAGAGGAAGGAAATCGTGATTTATGGATTTTATTTTTAGCGACCGAATTATTCGGTCGTTAAATCGATCGCTAACTGGGTTAGTTTGAAATTTGAATTCATAAATTTAGCGACCGATTTAAAAGCGGTCTCTAACACGCTATATTTTAATTTTTTTACGTGCCGTTTAGCGATCGAATTAATATCGGTTGCAAATATAGATAAAATTTAACCGTTACATTTAACTCGGTCGCCATTTCGGTCACTAAAAAGCCAGCAAGTTTTGACTTTTACTTTCCGTTATTTAGCGACCGAAATAGCGACCGATAACTCTGCTACGCTCAATTTCGGTCGTAGTATCAACTATAACCTGGTTTCATGAAGATCCTACAATCGGTCGCCATTTTGGTCGCAAACAGCAACCAACAAATTCGGTCACTATTTTCGGTCGCTAAATAACGTTTTTTTGTAGTGGGGTTAGAATTAGGGATTTGGGTCTAAATTAGGGTTTTAAGTCAGAATTAGGGTTTTGGGTCAAAATTAGGGATTTGGGTTAAAATTAGGGTTTTGGAACAAAATTTCGATTTTGGGTTCAAATTAGGGTTCAAGGTTTGAATTAGGGTTTTGAGTAAGGTTTGGGGTCTAGTTTTGGGTCAAAATTAGGGCTTTGGGTTAAAATTAGGGTTCTGGGACAGGGTTTTGGTCTAAATTAGGGTTTTGGGTCAAATTTAAGGTTTAGGATCAAAATCAGGGTTAAGGGTTTGAATAAGGGTTTTGGGTTAAAAATAAGGTTTTGGGTCAGAATTAGGGTTTTGGGTCAAAATTAGGGCTTTGGGTTATAATGAGGGTTTTATGTCCAAATTAGGGTTTTGGGTCAAAATTAGGATTTAGGGTTTGAATTACGGTTGAGTAAAAAAAAGGGGTTTGGGTCTAAATTGGGGCTAGAATTTGGGTTTTGGGTCAAAATTAGGGCATTGGGTTTAAATTAGGGTTCAAGGTTAAATTTAGTGTTTAGGGTCAAAATTTAGGTTTTTGGGTTAAAATTAGGGTTTCGGGTCAAAATTAGGGTTCTGGTTCAAATTTAGGGTTTAGGGTCAAAATTAGGTTTTAGGGTTTGAATTAGGGTTTTGAGTTAAAAATAGGGTTTTGGGTAAAAATAAGGTTAGAATTAGGGGTTTGGGTCTAAATTAGGGTTTTTGGTCAAAATTTGAGTTTTGGGTCTAAATTAAGGTTTAGGGTTTTGAGTTAAAAAATTGATTTTGGGACAAAAATAGGGTTAGAATTAGGGTTTTGGGTCTGAATTATGGTTTTGGATTAAAAATAGGGTTTGGGTCTGAACTAGGGTTTTGGGTCAAATTTAGGGTTTAGGGTCAAAATTCGTCTTTAGGGTTTGAAATAGGGTTTTGAGTTAAAAATAGAGTTTTGGGTCAAAAATAGGGTTAGAATTAGGGTTTTGGGTCTAAATTAGGGTTAGGATTAGGGTTTTAGGTCAAAATTTGGGTTTTAGGTCAAAATTTGGGTTTTAGGTCCAAATTTGGGTTTTGGGTCCAAATTAAGGTTTCGGGTTTTGAGTTAAAAAAGGGTTTTATGACAAAAATAGGGTTAAAATTAGGGTATTGTGTCTAAATTAGGGTTAAAATTAGGTTTTGGGTCAAATTCAGGGTTTAGGATCAAAATTAGGGTTTAGGGTTTGAATTAGGGTTTTGGGTTAAAATTCGGGTTTCGGGTCAAAATTAGGGTTCTGGGTTAAATTTAGGGCTTTTGGTCAAAATTAGGGTTTAGGGTTTGAATTAGGGCTTTGAGTTAAAAATAGGGTTTTGGGTCAAAAATAGGGTTAGAATTAGGGTTTTGGTTTAAAATTAGGGTTTCGTTTCAAAATTAGGGTTCTGGGTTAATTAATTTAGGGTTTAGGGTCAAATTTTGGGTGTATGGTTTGAATTGGGGTTTTGAGTTAAAAATAGGGTTTTGGGACAAAAATAGGGTTAGATTTAGGGTTTTGGGTCTAAATTAGGGTTAGGATTAGTGTTTTAGGTCAAAATTTGGGTTTTAGGTCCAATTTTGGGTTTTGCGTCAATATTAAGGTTTCGGGTTTTGAGTTAAAAAAGGGGTTTTGGGACTAAAATAGGGTTAAAATTAGGGGGTTTTTTTGTCTAAATTAGGTTTAGAATTAGGTTTTGGGTCAAATTTAGGGTTTAGGATCAAAATTTGGGTCAAAATTAGGGTTTAGGGTTTGAATTAGGGTTTTGGGTTAAAATTAGGGTTCTGGGTTAAATATAGGGCTTTGGGTCAAAATTAAGGTTTAGGGTTTCAATTAGGGCTTTGGGTCAAAAATAGGGTTAAAATTAGGGTTTCGTTTCAAAATTAGGGTTCTGGGTTAAATTTAGGGTTTAGGGTCAAAATCTGGGTTTAGGGTTTGAATTAGGGTTGAGTTAAAAATAGGGTTTTGGGACAAAAATAGGGTTAGATTTAGGGTTTTGGGTCTAAATTAGGGTTAGGATTAGGGTTTGAGGTCAAATTTTGGGTTTTAGGTCCAAAATTGGGTTCTGGGTCAAAATTAAGGTTTCCAGTTTTGAGTTAAAAAAGGGTTTTGGGGCAAAAATAGGGTTAAAATTAGGGTTTTGTGTCTAAATTAGGGTTAGAATTAGGTTTTGGTTCAAATTTAGGGTTTAAGACCAAAATTAGGGCTTTGGGTCAAAATTAGGGTTTTGATTTCAAAATAGGGTTTAGGGACAAAAATAGGGTCAAAATTAGGGATGTGGGTTAAAATTAGGGTTTCAGGTCAAAATTAGGGTTCTGGGTCAAATTTAGGGTTTACGGTCAAAAATAGGGTTTAGGGTTTGAATTAGGATTTTGAGTTTAAAAAGGTTTTGGGTCAAAAATAGGCTTAGTTTTACGGATTTGGGTTAGAATTAGGGTTTAGGGTTTGAATTAGGGTTTTGGGTTAAAAATAGGGTTTTGGGTCTAAATAGGGATTTTGGGCCAGAATTTGGGTTTTGGGTCAAAATTAATGTTTTGAGTAAATAATAGGGTTTTGGGTCTAAATTAGGGTCAGAATTAGGGTTTTGCGTCAAAATTAGCGTTTTTGGTTGAAATTAGGGTTTTCGGTCAAAATTTAGGGTTCTGGGTTAAATTTAGGGTTTAGGTTCAAAATTTAGGTTTTTGGGTTGAAATTTGGGTTTCTAGTCAAAAGTAGTGTTCTGGGTTAAATTTAGGGTTTAGGGTCAAATTTTAGGTTTAGGGTTTGATTAGGGTTTTGAGTTAAAAATAGGGTTTTGGGACAAAAATAGGGTTAGAATTAGGGGTTAGGGTCTAAATTAGGGTTTTGGGTCAAAATTAGGGTTTCGAGTCTAAATTAGGGTTTTGGGTCAAATTTAGGGTTTTGGGTCTAAACTAGGGTTTTAAGTCAGAAATAGGGATTTGGGTCAAAATTAGGGATTTGGGTTAAAAATAGGGTTTTGGGTCAAAATTTTGATTTTGGGTCAAAATTAGGGTTCAGGGTTTGAATTAGGTTTTTGACTAAAAAATAGGGTTTTGTGTCTAAATTATGATTAGAATTAGGGTTTTGGTTAAAATTAGGGTTCTCGTTCAAATTTATGGCTCTGGGTTAAATTTAGGGTTTAGGGTCAAAATTTAGATTTTTGGGTTTGAATTAGTGTTTTGTGATAAGCCTCTGTCTCGTCTAGTTTTATAACTAGTAAGACCATGGTTTTTGTACTAATTATTCGAGTTTAATCTCCTTTTCGCCCAAATTTGGATTTAATTGTCCTCAACCAACATTTTGAGTCTCTTAAGTAGTTTTAGGATATTTTAGTTAATTTTGAGTCAAATAAAGCATTTACTGCTATTTCATATTTTCAGGTTAATGAGAAGAGCAAAAAGGGAAGGACACTTAAAGCAGAAGCCATCACGCCCAGGCCGTGACACTGGTCACGGCCGTGATGAGCTACCCATGAAGACAAGAAACCATCACGGCCCAGCCGTGATACCCATCACGGGCGTGATGAGAAGACCCTGAAGATTAGAGAGCATCACAGCCTAGCCATGATGGAGGTCACGGTCGTGACAGATCAGCACCCATTGACAGAATTGATCACGACCTGGTCGTGATGGGCATCACGACCATGACAGACTAGAATTTGAATGCGCGCCCTTGGCAGAACACGTCACGGCCTGGCCGTGATGGCAATCACGGCCGTGACGCGCACCTGATCTATAAAAAACAATTTTCACTATTTACGAATTATTCCAAAGGTTTTTATTACGTTTGTGATGGAGAACTAATCACCAGGGATTAGTCTGATGTAATCAGTTTCCACCGACACTTGAGGTTCCATAATTCCCAATCAAATTGCTTATCCCTTTCAGTATTATGCCATATGCCTTGTTTGCTTAATTCAAGTTATATAGAACAAGTATTGATTAATTTTGATGATTCTATGTTCCTTTACCTTCATCGTGTTTGCTTAATCTGCGTGTGTTTGATCGTGTTTGCTTAATTCACGATAGCTTTAATTCGTCTTCTTAATTCGGAAATTCGGAACATATATCTCGTAGTGTCAATTGCGCTTGTTTAATTGCTGCTACATTTGAAAAGGGATTAGAATCCGCTTAGGGCATGGAAATTATATGAATCAATGATAGTTGGGAAAACGAAACAGTAGATTAATCGTTCTAGCTTATTGATAATCACTTAATTGCACTGTTACCTTAATCGAATCTTAAACCTAAACCCCCCCCCCAAAATCGATTTGTGATTGCATGATATATGTTATGCCTACTTCTGTTAAATTTTATTAAATTTAGCTTAGATGTATTGCATGATATATGTTGACTATTGATGATTTCCCCCTAGGTTTTGAAAATCGAAAATTTGATCCCCATGTGAAAAATTGAAAATCGAACTTTGACAAAATTTTATTGTGATTGCTTAATTTATGACAAGTTTGGGGTGAAGGGGTGCACACACTAGGAATTGTATCTCGGTCAAACAATTTGGAAAAATGTCCAGGTGAGGAATTTGAGCCTCTAACATTGTTTTTAATTGTGTGAATCGCTTTTAAGCTGCACTTTCCCGAATTTGCTTGAATCTCTTCATTGTTTGCATGTTTATATGGTTGCATCAAATGATTTAGGCAATTTTCTTTGAAATAATTACTTGGCCTAAAAAGAACCATCCCTAATGCATGTTCCCTAGTTAGCCACATTGTGCCTAATAAGCCTATTGTTTCTTGATGACCTTATGTTATAAGCCAAAAATCTGGAAAAACCATATTAACCCAATCTTAGGATTAGGAGAGCATGGAAGCTTAGCAAGAGAAGGGTTGTAAGAAAGTAAGTTTGTGGTGGCTACAAGGTTTGATATGTCATTCTGGGTTGAGAAAAAGAAAAAATAAAGGTTGATGCCAAGGTCAAAAAAAAAAGCCAAAAGAAAAGGGGCAAAAACAAAAAGCTTAGCAAGAAAAAGGTTGTAGCCACCCAAAGCATCAAAAAGAAAAATGGAAAAAGGAATTAGAGTGAAAATAATGGTGTACAGGCTTCATGCTCTCTTAATTCCTAGGGATGTAAAGCCTAGTACCTTTGAATAATCCTACCCTTAGCCAGGCCCCATTACAACCTTTAAAAGACCTTTTGATGTTGCATTCATGTTTTCGTGGGAACTATTTTGAGATGGAAATCAAATTCATGGGAAGTGCTCTTGAAATGTGAAATTGAGTGAAAAGTTGATAGCCTAGACAAATTGAGCGAATGAGTGAAATATTAAATGCCCTTGTGAGGAAGGCAATTGTTTGAAATTGGTGATCTCCCTTTTGTGTGTAACTTGGATCCTCAACTCAGATTATTGATTGCATGAATGATGGAATTCTCAATTGTTTAAAGTAAATGAATGTGGGGATTACATTGTTGCAAAGGGGGAAAACATTGGAGAAAAATTGTTTTGTTAAAATTGCATGAAGTTTGTGCGAAATTGGTTGAATCCTTTAAGCTTGCCAAGTTTGAGTCTTTTTGAGTTTTAGTTTGCTTGGGGACAAGCAAAGTTTAAGTTTGGGGTATTTTGATAAGCCTCTGGCTCGTCTAGTTTTATAACTAGTAAGACCATGGTTTTTGTACTATTTATTCTAGTTTAATCTCGTTTTCCCCCAAATTTGGATTTAATTGTCCTCAACCAACATTTTGAGTCTCTTAAGTAGTTTTAGGATATTTTAGTTAATTTTGAGTCAAATAAAGCATTTACTGCTATTTCATATTTTCAGATTAATGAGAAGAGCAAAAAAGGAAGGACACTTAAAGCAGAAGCCATCACGCCCAGGCCGTGACACTGGTCACGGCCGTGATGAGCTACCCATGAAGACTAGAAACCATCACGGCCCAGCCGTGATACCCATCACGGGCGTGATGAGAAGACCCTGAAGATCAGAGAGCATCACCACCTAGCCGTGATGGAGGTCACGGCCGTGACAGATCAGCACCCATGGACAGAATTGATCACGGTCACGACAGACTAGAATTTGAATGCGCGCCCTTGGCAGAACACGTCACGGCCTGGCCGTGATGGCCATCACGGTCGTGACGCGCACCTGATCTATAAAAAGGCATCAGGGCAGACAGAAAGAAAAAACAATTTTCACTATTTACGAATTATTCCAAAGGTTTTTATTACGTTTGTGATGGAGAACTAATCACCAGGGATTAGTCTGCTGTAATCAGTTTCCGCCGACACTTGAGCTTCCATAATTCCCAATCAAATTGCTTATCCCTTTCAATATTATGCTATATGCCTTGTTTGCTTAATTCAAGTTATATAGAACAAGTATTGATTAATTTCGACGATTCTATGTTCCTTTACTTTGATCGCCTTTGCTTAATCCGCGTGTGTTTGATCATGTTTGCTTAATTCACGATAGCTTTAATCCGTCTGCTTAATTCGGAAATTAGGAACATATATCTCATAATGTCAATTGCGCTTGTTTAATTGCTGCTACATTCGAAAAGGGATTAGAATCCGCTTAGGGCATGTAAATTATATGAATCAATGATAATTGGGAAACCGAAACAGTACATTAATCGTTCCAGCTTATTAATCACTACAACAGATTAGACTTTAGATAGCGTTTTCGTATGCCTTTTAATAGCTTTTGTAACCGCTATCTATGCTACCGCTATTAAAACTCGTTAGCAAAGATAGCATTTAGGAAGTGCTATTAATAGGTGACTTTAGATAGCGTTTGTACACGGAAACGCTATCTAAAGTCTGACTTTAGATAGCATTTGTACACGAAAACGCTATCTAAAGTCTGACTTTAGATAGTGTTTGTATTAACAAACGCTATCTAAAGTCACTTTAGATAGCGTTTGTTAATAACAAACGCTATCTATTCCCTTTTTTTAAAAATTTTTACATATTTCTTAACTTTTACATCCATTCCTGCATATTGAACTACACCAAAATTCATTTATGCAAAGAGGAGGGAAATCTGTGAGAAATAATAACAAACATATATCAATGAACAAATCTACCAATGTTACAGAACCATCAATGTCAGAAATGTGAAATGTTCAACAAATAACAAGAAACTAATAAAAGTCATTGTACCTGCCCTAATGAACAATGTTACTGAACCATCAATGTCAGAAATGTTCAACAAATAACAAGAAACTAATAAAAGTCCTCCATCACAGTTGGGTAAGCATCCTTAAGGTCAATAACAGCAATGCCCTCTGGAAACTCGTGTATCCTTAAGCATCCTTAAGGTCAATAACTCCATCATTATAAGAGAACCGTTGCCCATCATATTTTACTTTTGGGTTTTTCCTCGATCATCAAAAACATCTTTGTTAGCCTTCATGTCAACATAGCATGCTTCATTTATTTGTTTTGGTGTAAAAGCCTGTCGGGTCTGTAAGCAAACACAAGCACCAAATCAATATGGTTTGAACTAAGTGTACCAGGACCCAGAGAAGATAGTACACATCCACCGAGCTAAAAAGAAGGCATGTATATGCTGAAAAAGGTGTATATCAACCACCATTTCCAGATTCATTAGGCATAAAATAAATTAAAGATTGCCAATAGAAAAGTATAACCATACGTCCTATTGGTTGTTATAGAAAACTCCCCTAATGAACATTTTATGAACGAGATTTTGAAATTTAGCATCAATAACCCAATCACCAAAGAAACCAAGTGCTATATACAATTTCATGTAATATTTATAAATTGCCATTCACTTTCTGCATCCTACGAAGCCAAAACATACACTTGTAACATGCATTACTTTGTGATCAAAAGCATTATTCGCATACCAATGAGTATTGCTGCAACTACTGTGATCAATTTGACATAATCAAACGAACTTTTCAACAATATAGCGACACCAATCTTCCTTGACTTCAGATAGTTGAGCAGTGGAGTATGTGGAGCATTTGAAGTCAGGGAAGTACAAATGACATAAAAATTAAATAAATTAAGTTACAATTGCTAAAACATTTGAACAGTCACAGTTAAAAGCTAAGCAAACAACATACCGCCATTGGTATTTTAACTTGGTTATGCAAGATAGTTTCCTTCATGAAACGCATGACATAGTACCCACAATCTGTACTGTTGGGTTGTCTTGGGCACTATAAAAAATAAAATAGTAAATCAATATAGTTTTTTTTTTATCTAATTGCGCATTAAGTTTTTGAAAATGTACCTCTATCTGAATCCATTTAATGTTGGTTGCCTTTAAACGCGGCACCTTAGCTCCGATATTTGCACGATAAACTTGCAAAGGACTAATCACAAAATCAAATAGAGTTCATTAAGAAACATATTTTCAATCATCACAAACACACGGATGCTTTTTTTTATTTTGAACCACAACAGCCACAACCCAGTATATGTCAATTCAACACATGTTCTAATGTCAAAAATCAAAAGCACATTAGGACCATGACAACTTGCAACATGTATCTACCATGGAAGCCATTCGACAGAATCATAGAAAATCAGAAATATAAAAGCATGCTTACTTATCGAACAGATTATTTAATTCTGGGCGACCCCTAGGATCAACATTCAAGGGATCCAGATAGTAAATAATCTCTTCAACAATATTTATCGCGCACAACACCCAATGATTCCTACAAAAATGTTGAGATAACAAATCCTAAGCACCTCAACTTTTATGTGATTCATTATTGTGAATTAAGTCCTATAGGATAAGTGACTCACCCAACATTGCACGGCGCTAGAAACAAGGGCTGATATTCTCTTTCTGTAGTTGCAAAGCGGTCAGCTATATACGTTGTCTGTGAATCCCTCCCGAAGAAGCCGTATGTATCTGTTTGGTGTGGGGACAAGAACAGAAACCTCCTCGTTCTTTCCTTTGGAAGCAACAATTCTTTATACAAATACCTTCAATTAAAATATAAAAATGGATTACACCAATGACATCAATATTTAAATGGAAAGACTAAAAAAATATTGTACACTTTAAGCCTGATTTAGTACCTGATATATACGGAAATAACGGAGGCAGATACCCATTCATTATTTACAACTTCTCTGATATTTTCAGTATTGATCATCTCAATGAAATGCTGACCAAAAATATTTTGTTCCATCTGTATGTCCAATTGGTCATCATTTTTCATATTCTTTCGTTCATGTATTTTAAGAAAATTCAAATATTCCAGAGAAATTGTAGTTGAACCAGCTGTAGGAGGGTTGGCCTCAGAGTTGCCTCCTTTATTTTCTGGGGTTGTAATTGACTCCTTTGTATATCCAGACACTCTGCCCTTGCCTTTAGATTTTGCAGGTGCCTGGAAATTTTGCATTTCAACATGCCAGTTAGTGATCAACTAATGTAATGCATATATGCCATATATGAAAAGGTGGAAAAATGCAATTACATACCATATTAATTACAACCACGAGATCAACTGGCCATGCCACATAAGTACCTATTGCATCTCTTACTGTCATTACATCTGCACGATCGATGGGTACCGGCAATGGGGCATCCCCATCAGTTGCAACGTCAACTCCAACTTTCACATGGTTAAGGGGTACTGGTCCAGTGTGCAGTGTAACATCCGGCTCATTGTATACTTTACCCATAGCAACCATACGATAGTTTGGGGTTGATAAATATAGCTGACATGAGTTGACGCCCTAATCCAATGATAGATGAATAAGTTGTGAATTAAGGCATCCAATTGAATGTATTTAACTGCGAAGGCAATACTAGTAAAAAAAAAAGGCATGCATTACCTATGGAAACCTGATGGCAGATGGTAGAGTGTAACTATATTTGACGCTTGCTTGGGCTGTGAAATTAGCCTGCCTCTCCTCATCCTCCTTTTTTTTCAGCTTTTCTTCCAAAATGTTCAATCTTTCAGAGAGTTGAGACACCAATGTCTCCCACCTTTTCGTTTCCGAGTTATATTTTGCATGACCTTCAGGTGGGAAGTAGTCTTTTTGAGAGACGCCAAAACCCACACCCCTAACACGACCAGGGTTCTCTGGCACACCTAGGGCTTTAGCAAGAATATCCGGGCGACCAAAATCTTGTATCTCTCCCTCTACTGCAGACTGTGACAGTTCCTCCTGACACATAGTTATTGGTGAAATGCAAATGTTAAAATTATTATATATTATCATAAGAAAATAACAAATGAAAATGTAAACGTTAGTCTACTAACACATTTATTCCACACGGTCTGCGTATTTTTGTTGTCAATTACACCCGCCTTGTTCTCGCGGGCTTTCCTCCACACAATATGGCGTTTAATTTTCTTAACTTCTGGCCCCGCCTCCTCCTGCATCTGTATATTGAGATAATATATATTAACCAAACAGTTTAAAAGTCATATTTACCACACATGCAGTTAAATATATATATACATACCAATTCATCCTCAATGTCAGCATACCCCTTACGTGATGCTTTATAAGGGCATGCAGGATCTAACGCCCTGTTGCGATTTTCATTGCTTAATTTCTATTCAGACACATATAAGTAATATTAATACATGGTTAATGTCATTTGTACGTATTGCTATAAAATTATAAGGACTAACGTGATATTAAACATACCAGGAATTGAGCATCTCCTGTGCGTATTGCTATAAAATCTGTCCACTCATCCCTTGATATGTGTGGATATTGTGATGGAGGTTCCTCTATGATACTCTCGTTGGCATCTCTTAGAAATTCTTTGGTCAATCTAGTTCTGAATGCCCTATGTAGGTTACCAGCTTCCTGAAGTACAAATTTTTTCCGAGATTCATCAACATTAAAAGACATCTGCAAAACAATATAAACAACGTGTCAAAGTAAGTATGTTTACATAGTTTACAATATAATTCATAAATTTTAACAATTACCTGTACATCAGCCCATATGCTCTCTTTGAAACCATCCAAAGCTTCATCCTTCCAATTAGAACAAATAATTGGGACCGTTTGCCGAACAACGGCCCCAATGTAACTCTTCAATATTTTACCATTAGCACGAATTGGTTGGTCCAAAGAATTCCATTCAACCTAATAAAAATAATAAAGTAATTAAATCTAGATATCAAATAACATTATGAAATCCTTAGATTAGTAAGTAAATTACATCAAATTTTTGTCCTTTACTCCTAGCGCGGATGACCGCCTTCATAACTGTTGGCCCACGTCTCGTCGCTTTGGCATCACTAGAATTACTTGAAGATGCCATTTACCTACAAAAATATTAGATACAAGTAAAACATCAATGGACATTAATATAACATTAATTGATGCAAAATATAAAATAACTATGAATAACAAAATCAACACTAGCATTACCAGAAGATGCTAACTATAATATAAAAGGATCAGAAAGTTCATTTAAACACAAACAATACATACATGTTTAAATATGGAATATTAGTCCAAATATCTACAAACACTACATATGGAAACATACAAATATGGAATATTAGTCTAAATATCTTCAAGTCAGGAGACACCCCAAAAGCAAGACCAAAAAGAATGCATATTCAGAAAAATCTAAACAAATAATTTTACAAATTGAACATTTATCTAAAGAATTCTGCAGCAAGAAAAACTTTTAATAAAGGCTGATTCATGCATACAGGAACAATGGTTTTATACCTGCACGTCCTTCAAACTTATTGACCGATAAAGAGAATCTAACAAAAGAATTGTTGACCTGTCCAAATTAATGTTGATTGATTCCTTGCTACCTGTAAAAAAAATTATAAAATTAAGTGACAAGATTACAAGAATCCATTATTTTGCGACTAAATGCTTTCTTGAAAGAATGATAAAATAAATTGATTGATTGAAAGTGAAAAGCAACATAATTGCATTAACCTGTTACACTAACTAAAGCACAATTGTTACAAAACCAGAACAGTAGACTCTTAGCTTAAGAATTTGCAATCGTACTATCCAAAGCCATTTAGAAGTTAGAACTATTCTACAGGAAGGTAAAACACATAGTAGCATTTCACCAAAAAATAAATACATAATAGTAGATGAAAAGCAACTTAATGCTAATTCTGCATATTAATTAAGTGATATCAAACCACTATTTACCAAAAGCCACCCTCCACAAACAAAACAAAACATAATAACCAGAATTTTGATCCTCATGGCAATACTAGATGCAATCAACCAAAATACAACCTGCAGCAATTATCTTCCTACCACCAACATTACATTGTTGGAATATTGCCTTCTCTTGGTTGGAGTCCCATGGTTTAACAATTTCTGCCCATTTATTTCGTTTCAGTTCAAGTAGTAATGAAATGCCAAGCCAAAGCAAATCACTTTATCTGGAGGTTCAAGGACATCCTCACCTAACCATCATGTTTGGTCGATGAAAAAAAAAGCCAAACACAGTTAGACACAAAAACATCAATGGCCCCACCAAAAAGTAAATTGACAGGTTTTCAGTAGCAACAAGTAAAACAACCAGGAGCAGCATCAAAATTAAAGCCAAAGCACAACAAAAACAAAAACAAAAAAACAAAAATGCAAATGCAAATGACCCCTTAAACTACAGATAACTCTACAATAAGACAATAAAATTAGAAAAGGCCAAATAATCCATATAATTGCATCAAATCAAAAAGCATCAGACTTAGAGATCCTCTAGAACCATTTGATTAATGTTTTTTCATAGCATGGAAAACTAGAATCAGTCACCAGCTGTGCTTGACTCAGCTAGAACCACTACAACAGATTAGACTTTAGATAGCATTTCCGTATGCCTTTTAATAGCGTTTGTAACCGCTATCTATGCTACCGCTATTAAAACTCGTTAGCAAAGATAGCATTTAGGAAGCGCTATTAAAATGAGACTTTAGATAGCGTTTCCTTGTACAAACGCTATCTAAAGTCTGACTTTAAATAGCGTTTGTACACGGAAACGCTATCTAAAGTCTGACTTTAGATAGCGTTTGTATTAACAAACGCTATCTAAAGTCACTTTAGATAGCGTTTGTTAATAACAAACGCTATCTATTCCCCCTTTTTTTTTTAAATTTTTACATATTTCTTAACTAAATCCATTCCTGCATATTGAACTACACCAAAATTCATTTATGCAAAGAGGATGGAAATCTGTGAGAAATAAGAACAAACATATATCAATGAACAAATCTACCAATGTTACTGAATTAACCATCAATGTCAGAAATGTGAATTGTTCAACAAATAACAAGAAACTAATACAAGTCATTGTACCTGCCCTAATGAACAATGTTACTGAACCATCAATGTCAGAAATGTTCAACAAATAACAAGAAACTAATAAAAGTCCTCCATCACAGTTGGGTAAGAATCCTTAAGGTCAATAAAAGCAATGTCCTCTGGAAAACATCTTTGTTAGCCTTCATGTCAACATAGCATGCTTCATTTATTTGTTTTGGTGTAAAAGCCTGTCGGGTCTGTAAGCAAACACAAGCACCAAATCAATATGGTTTGAACTAAGTGTACCAGGACCAAGAGAAGATAGTACACATCCACCGAGCTAAAGAGAAGGCATGTATATGCTGAAAAAGGTGTATATCAACCACCTTTTCCAGATTCATTAGGCATAAAATAAATGAAAGATTGCCAATAGAAAAGTATAACCATACGTCCTGTTGGTTGTTATAGAAAACTCCCATAATGAACATTTTATGAACAAGATTTTGAAATTTAGCATCAATAACCCAATCACCAAAGAAAGCAAGTGCTATATACAATTTCATGTAATATTTATAAATTTCCATTCACTTTCTGCATCCTACGAAGCCAAAACATACACTTGTAACATGCATTACTTTGTGATCAAAAGCATTATTCGCATACCAATGAGTATTGCTGCAACTACTTTGATCAATTTGACATAATCAAACGAACTTCTCAACAATATAGCGACACCAATCTTCCTTGACTTCGGATAGTTGAGCAGTGGAGTATGTGGAGCATTTGAAGTCAGGGAAGTACTGCGACATAAAAATTAAATAAATTAAGTTACAATTGCTAAAACATTTGAACAGTCACAGTTAAAAGCTAAGTAAACAACATACCGCCATTGGTATTTTAATTTGGTTCTGCAAGATAGTTTCCTTCATGAAATGCATCACATAGTACCCACAATCTGTACTGTTGGGTTGCCTTGGGCACTATAAAAAATAAAATAGTAAATCAATATAGGTTTTTTTATCTAATTGCGCATTAAGTTTTTGCAAATGTACCTTTATCTGAATCCATTTAATGTTGGTTGCCTTTAAACGCGGCACCTTAGCTCCGATATTTGCACGATAAACTTACAAAGCACTAATCACAAAATCAAACAGAGTTCATTAAGCAACATATTTTCAATCATCACAAACACACGGATGCTTTTTTTTATTTTGAACCACAACAGCCACAACCCAGTATATGTCAATTCAACACATGTTCTAATGTCAAAAATCAAAAGCACATTAAGACCATGACAACTTGCAACATGTATCTACCATGGAAGCCATTCGACAAAATCATAGAAAATCAGAAATATAAAAGCATGCTTACTTATCGAACAGATTCTTTAATTCTGGGCGACCCCTAGGATCAACATTCAAGGGATCCGGATAGTAAATAATCTCTTCAACAATATTTATCGCGCACAACACCCAATGATTCCTACAAAAATGTTGAGATAACAAATCCTAAGCACCTCAACTTTTACGTAATTCATTATTGTGAATTAAGTCCTATAGGATAAGCGACTCACCCAACATTGCACGGCGCTAGAAACAAGGGCTGATATTCTCTTTCTTTAGTTGCAAACTGGTCAGCTAGATACGTTGTCTGTGAATCCCTCCCGACAAGAACAGAAACCTCCTCGTTATTTCCTTTGGAAGCAACAATTCTTCATACAAATACCTTCAATTAAAATATAAAAATGGATTACACCAATGACATCAATATTTAAATGGAAAGACTAAAAAAATATTGTACACTTTAAGCCTGATTTAGTACCTGATATATATGGAAATAACAGATGCAAATACCCATTCATGATTTACAACTTCTCTGATATTTTCAGTATTGATCATCTCAATGAAATGCTGACCAAAAATATTTTGTTCCATCTCTATTTACAATTGGTCATCATTTTTCATATTCTTTCGTTCATGTATTTTAAGAAAATTCAAATATTCCAGAGAAATTGTAGTTGAACCAGCTGTAGAAGGGTTGGCCTCAGAGTTGCCTCCTTTATTTTCTGGGGTTGTAATTGACTCCTTTGTATATCCAGACACTCTGCCCTTGCCTTTAGATTTTGCAGGTGCCTGGAAATTTTGCATTTCAATATGCCAGTTAGTGATCAACTAATGTAATGCATATATGCCGTATATGAAAAGGTGGAAAAATGCAATTACATACCATATTAATTACAACCACGAGATCAATTGGCCATGCCACATAAGTACATATTGCATCTCTTACTGTCATTACATCTGCACGATCGATAGGTACCGGCAATGGCGCATCCCCCTCAGTTGCAACATCAACTCCAACTTTCACATGGTTAAGGGGTACTGGTCCAGTGTGCAGTGTAACACCCGACTCATTGTATACTTTACCCATAGCAACCATACGATAGTTTGGGGTCGATAAATATAGCTGACATGAGTTGACGCCCTAATCCAATGATAGATGAATAAGCTGTGAATTAAGGCATCCAATTGAATGTATTTAACTGTGAATGCAATACTAGTAAAAAAAAAAGGCATGCATTACCTCTGCATGAACCCTGACTCATCAATCTGAACACCGTTATTATTGTCAACCCACTTGCAACTAAACACACCAACCTTAAACTTTGTGTAATCCAACTCCCATATGCATTTAATGACGCCGAAGTATGACATATTTGCATATATCGGGTTTCTGTCTTTGGCACTTGAGATATGCATCGACTGAGCTACAATAGTCACACCACTGTTTTGCATTGTACTCCGACCATCTTGTTCTTTTGTATAGAATGTGTACCCATTAATTTGATAACCGTGGTAAGAGAAGACATGCAAACTTGGACCTTTGGCTAACCATCTCAATCTATTTGAAACTGAAGTAACATTTTCAGTCAACTCTGCATAAATGTGATCTCTTAGCCACGTTATAAAACAACGATTGTGTTATCTATTTAGCCAATTTTGATTCTTATTTGGATACAAACTCTTAAGCATGTCCTTGTGTTTTTCAACATATGGCTCAACCTCATCGGCATTGTGCAGAACATATAAGTGTGCTTGCTCCCATTCTGTCCTTGATATAGTCACTATTTCATTTCCAGTAATTCCTTGCCCCATCATTCTCCATGTGTGACGAGACTTTGGCAGCCCTATAGAATCAGCATTGGATAGGTATTCGGTACAGAATTCAACATACCCTTTTAATATCTTCATATAACGCTCAATCGGGTACATCCATCTCATATAAGCTGGCCCACACAGTTGTGTCTCTCTAACAAGGTGAATGGTTAGATGAACCATTATGTCAAAGAATGAAGGTGGAAAGTACATCTCAAGCTCGCATAAAGTCACAACAATTTCTCTTTGCAATGATGGCAACTTCCCAGGGTCAATCACTTTGCTGCAAATTGCCTTGAAGAAGAAACATAGTTTAGTTAAGGCCCCCCCGCACTATGTTAGGTAAAATAGACCGTATACCAATGGGTATCAACTGCTCCATGAGAACATGACAATCGTGGGACTTTAGACCTTTTAACTTGAGATCTTTCATCGATACGAGGTTCCTAATGTTTGAAGAGTACCCTTCCGGAACCTTAACTCCTTCAAGAAACTTACAAAAAACAGTTTTTTCTTTTCTAGATAGAGTGTAAGCAGTGGGAGGAAGATATGTACTTTTACCCTTCTTCGTCGGTCCCAATTCTCTTCTTATTCCCATACTAACCAAGTCCAACCTTGCATTGATGCCATCTTTAGTCTTCCCTGGCACATTGAGTAACGTACCAATGACACTATCACAGATATTTTTTTCAACGTGCATCACATCGAGGAAATGTCTTACATATAATGATTTCCAATATGGCAACTCAAAGAAAATCGACCTTTTCTTCCACCCTCTTGTGACAATATCTCTCGCAAAAGGTTTACCGAATTGGATATTCAAATCCTTTACCTTTTCAAAAAGTTGATCACCCGTCAAAGGTGAAGGAGCTCTACCTTCTTCCGAGTTCCCATTGAACGCCTTTCTCCACCACCGGTAATGATGACTTGGATGCAAAAATCTACGATGCCCAAGAAAGACATTCTTCTTACAATGTTCTAACCGCATCCAATCCGTACCCTCTTCACATATAGGGCATGCACACTGACCCTTGATGCTATATCCTGACAGATTACCGTAGGCTGGAAAATCATTAATTGTCCCAAACAACATAGCTCTCAAATTGAAACTTTCTTCCTTATACCCATCATACACCTCCACACCTGTCTCCCACAGTTGTTTCAAGTCTTCAATCAAAGGAGTCAAATAGACGTATATATCATTTCCTGGTTGTTTGGGCCCATAAATTAACATAGATAACATCATAAATTTGCGCTTCATGCATAGCCATGGGGATAGGTTATAAATCACCAAAATCACAGGCCATGTACTGTGAGAGCTACTTTGAACACCATGCGGGTTAAATCCGTCAGTAGCCAATGCAAGTCGTAGGTTTCTTGATTCTTGCCCAAAATCAGGATAATCATGATCAAATTTCTTCCATTGCGGAGAATCTGCCGGGTGCCGCAGCTTGCCATCTTTGATCCTTTCATCCTCATGCCATGTCAAGTGCTTTGAATCTTCAGAACTACGGTACATGCGCCTAAATCTGGGTATTATGGGAAAATACCACACAACCTTCTCTGGATCTGATTCTTTCTTCTTATATCGTGAGGCATTACATTTAGGACACATCTTTAACGATGCATCATAAGGGAAAGATGGTGAGTTGATGACTACAAAGAATCTGCTAATTAGAGCATCACTATGGCTCCAACAGGTAACAGACGTTTCTATTTATTTAAAAATTGACTACAGTTTGGAGCAGTGTATTATCGGTTCAAGTGGGGAAGGGGATGAGGGTCCACCACTTAGCTAAATTTGCATGAGGGTTTAGAATTAATTGTTTCTCTCAGAAAATATATACCCATAATTCACTCCATGCGGGTAACATCACGTGAACAACTTGTCGAAAGATGAGTCAACAAAGTTAAAAGAGAAAACTAAAAGACAGAATCACATGAATAGAGAGGCGAAAATTATTAAATTTTACAGGATATGGTGAGGTTTTAAACACCTACAAAATCATGTTTTGTCCTATAGGATATACCTGAATAATTGGGTGTTGTAACTAACTCTGGCAGTGTCTTGCAACTTAAATTCGATCCATTTTTCTGGAACCAGTGCTGAAAAGGGAGAAAAAAGTACTAAGTGGAAGGAAGTCAACTATAATAGATGTTATAAAACAAGAACACTGTCATGTTTATTGCAAGATAAATATGTGTGTCAAAATAACTAGATCTCCAAAGTAGAATCCAACAAATTCACTGCACTTTTCCTAGGTAGTTATAGGAAATAATCATGATTTAAGTACTCCAAAACCAGTCATCATAACTAACAAATAACACAATTCGGTAAAGCATATTCAATCTTCAAAAATTTTAGCTATATATGAATTTCAAATTTCAATGGCCCAATGTCTATGTAAAAGAAATTAGTCCAGCAGTAACCAAGACAAGAATACTAGTGCAGTAGAAAACTCGATCAGCGAGAGAATACAAGATTAACATAGAGAATTTGAAATATCCATATAGAAACATTAATTAGCATAAGAATGTGCAATCCATCATGAAAACTAATATCAGTCACTTTTGAAAGCAGTCAATTGACTCAATTCAAAGAGCATCTCACAATCCCAATTTATTTTAACAGCAATTACTCATTGAACCATTTTACATGTTTAGTTGGTAATTTGGTGAACAAGTATAAACTGTAGAGAGTAAAGATATGTTACTTGTTAACAACAATACTTTGGAAACAATGTAGAAGAGTCAAGACTTTAATTGAAACAGGGAAAAACAAAAGAGAATGCTTCATAAGACAACAAATGAAATTCAACAATCAACACACATCTTCAAAACTTTATTGTACTATTTTCACTTTGCATTGCAAAATCTGTGTTATAATTTCTGGTAGATGTGGCATTTGCAGCATTATTCCATACATAGAACCCTCTATCAGTAATTACTAATTACAGTCACATCCTCAAAAATGGGAAGGAAAAAAGACTATAATAAAGGTGAGGTAGCACCTTGTCATCCTCATAAACCACAGAAGCAAGAATTTCCTTATTGATGATCTTGTCAAATCTGTTCATAGAATACAAGAGGAAATGAATACTTGGTACTCCAAAAAATTCACTAAAGAAGCATATTGTTATGTCCCGCCCCAAGCACAAAAAGGCAGAACCTCTGGTTATTCAAATAAATGAGTAAATAAGGATGTATAAATTCCACCATATCCGTATAAAATAATTCACACACTAATGCCAATAGAGGACAGTCATATACTAAATAAATGCACGTTTTACTGCGGAGGCCCAATCAGAGAGTAGAGTAGACCAAAATGCATCAGAATAACTCACCAAAATGAATAACAAAACACTAAAAGAGACTTACTGGAGTTAACACATAAGAGAGGAAACTTGGGATGAATGGAAACGTGTGTGCGCAGTGATGAGTGAGGTGCTTACCCTTGCGCAGGTGCGGTGACAGAAATGTCTACTTGGGCAGTGGCATTTGGGGATGAACACGGAAAGGAAATGAGATGCAGAGATGGGCGACACTGTGCGTAAGGTGGAGCTGGGTTTCAGTGACTCGGTGAAGGTGGGTTACGGTGGAGGAGAAGGGAGTGTGGTTGAAAAGGGTTCCCGCGATGGCAACGACAGTAGGGTTGGGGCTGTGTGTGTCGAGTGGAATGAAGCTGAGCAAGAAAAAAGAGGAGGGAAGAAAGGTCCCGCGTTTAATTCCTGATGAAAATGTAGGTGTGCACCTAAGATAGCGTTTCCGTGTGGAACCGCTATCTTTTCCTAAGTGGCACTTTTAATAGCGGTTCCACACGGAAATGCTATCTTAGGTGATACCTAAGATAGCGTTTTCTAAAGGAAACACTATTAAAAGTCCCCCCCATCACTTTTAATAGCATTTCCACACAGAAATGCTATTAAAGGTGCGTTATTAAAAGTCTAATCTGTTGTAGTGAACATAATGAGTAATGATAAAGCAATACAAGAGGCTGGACTATGTTGGCAAACAAAGATGACAGAACAGTTCTTGTAAATTATGCATTATAAGTTAGTGTTATCATTCTTTACCAAGCCTGCTGAAAGTTATGCTTTGGAATGTTAGGGGTATTGGTAACCCTGAAACTCTACCATTCCATCACCATTCCATCACTCTACCTGGGATGCGAATGGACACGCAACTGGAAGTGGAGCTGTCGAGGCCGCGAGGTCGACACCGGCGGAGTCGCGTTCAAGCGGCGTTCGAAGGAATGGGTCGCGGTTTCAAATGGCGTTCAAGCAGTGGTTCCTTCTTGGTTGGGATGGTCAACAATAGCAGCGGCGGCGGCGGGATGGTCAACAACACCAGTGGTGACGGTGGCAAATAAGGGTTCCCGCGATGGCAACGAGCTACAGTAGGGTTGGGGCTGTGTGTGTCGAGTACTGGAATGAAGAGAGCAAGAAAAAAGAGGAGGGAAGAAACCAAGGTCCCGCGTTTAATTTGCTGTTCTGAACAAAAGGTGAACCTAAGATAGCGTTTCCTTTAGGAAACGCTATCTTAGGTATCACCTAAGATAGCTTTTCCGTGTGGAACCGCTATCTTTTCCTAAGTGGCACTTTTAATAGCGGTTCCACACGGAAACGCTATCTTAGGTGATACCTAAGATAGCGTTTCCTAAAGGAAACGCTATTAAAAGTCCCCCCATCACTTTTAATAGCATTTCCACACGGAAATGCTATAAAAGGTGCGTTATTAAAAGTCTAATCTGTTGTAGTGAATAATCACTTAATTGCACTGTTTCCTTAATCGAATCTCAAACCTAAAACTCCCACCCCAAATCGATTTGTAGGTTAATAATAATCCAAGAGTCCTTCAGATACGATACTCGAGTTGTCGTTCCCTAACTACAGTTTTTCTTCTAATTACTCGTTTTTGAACCGTGTGCGACAGCGAATCATTTTGATTTAAAAATAGGGTTTTAGGACATAAATAGGGTTAGAATTAGGGTTTTGGGTCTAAATTAGGGTTTTGGGTCAAAATTAGGGTTTAGGGCTTGAATTAGGGTTGAGTTTAAAATAGGGTTATGGTTCAAAAATAGGGTTCGAAATAGAGTTTTGGATCAAAATTTGGTTTTGGGTCAATAGGCATTGGGTTAAAATTAGGTTTATGGGTCAAATTTACGGTTCTGGGTTAAATTTAGGGTTTAGCATCAAAATTTAGGGTTTTGGGTAAAAATTAGGGTTTCGGGTCAAAATTAGGGTGCTGGGTTAAATTTAGGGTTTACGGTCAAATTTGGGTTTAGGGTTTGAATTAGGGTTTTGAGTTAAAAATAGGGTTTTGGGACAAAAATAGGGTTAGAAATAGGGTTTTGGGTCTAAATTTGGGTTAGGATTAGGGTTTTGGGTCAAAATTTGGGTTTTAGGTCAAATTTGGGTTTTGGGCCAAAATTAAGGTTTCGGGTTTTGAGTTAAAAAAAAGGGTTTTGGAACAAAAATAGGGTTAGAATTAGGGTTTTGGGTCTAAATTAGGATTAGAATTAGGCATTGTTTCAAATTTAGCGTTTAGGATCAAAATTAGGGTTTAGGGTTTGAATTAGGGTTTTGGGTTAAAATTAGGGTTTCGGGTCAAAATTAGGGTTCTGGGTTAAATTTAGGGCTCTGGGTCAAAATTTGGTTTAGGGTTTGAATTAAGGTTTTGAGTTAAATATAGGGTTTTGGGTCAAAAATAGGGTTAGAATTAAGGTTTTGGTTTAAAAATAGGGTTTCGGGTCAAAATTAGGGTTCTGGGTCAAATTTAGGGTTTAGGGTCAAAAATAGGGTTTTGGGTTTGAATTAGGGTTTATGGTTTGAATTAGTGTTTTGGGTTAAAAATAGGGTTTTGCGTCAAAATTAGGGTTTTGGGTCAGAATTAGGGTTTTCGGTCAAGATTAGGGCTTTGGGTCAAAATTAGGGTTTAGGGTCAAAATTAGAGTTTTGGGTCAAAATTTCGGTTTTGGGTCCAAATTAGGGTTTTGTGTCAAAAATAGGGTCAGAATTAGGGATTTGGGTTAAAATTAGGGTTCTAGGACAGGGTTTTGGGTCTAAAATAGGGTTAGAATTAGGGTTTTTGGGTCAAATTTAGGGTTTAGGATAAAAATTAGGGTTTAGGGTCAAAATTAGGGTTTAGAGTTTGAATTAGGGTTTTGGTTAAAAATAGGGTTTTGGGTCAGAATTAGGGTTTTGGGTTATAATTAGGGTTTTGGTTCAAAATTAGGGTTGAGGGTTTTTTTTTAAGTAAAGAGGCATGCAAAAGCATTACAGTAGAGACTAACATCCCAACTAGGTTGGCACCTTAGCCACTATCCATCATATGCAGCACACCTCAACTTATTTAAAAAGAACAAAAACGAACAATACAAAAGCATGGGGGGGGGGGGGGGGGGGGCAAAACCAAACCCATGAAATCACCTAAAACGAAAATTAGGGAGACCTATTCTATTATTATGGAAATCATCCCTAATGAAACTTGGTATCAAATCCCACCAAAAAAAGCCATTAATCAGCAAGCCATGATTGGCAATTTTATCTGCACAAGTGTTGCCTTCACGAAAGATGTGGGAGGAACCAAAACGCATATCCCTTATAATGGACAGGCAATTTTTCCATCTATTTCTTATTTTCCAAGGAACCATAGATGGAGAGGAGATCGCAGCTTATACCATTTGGGAGTCACATTCCAGCCATAACGACCATCCTTTTTTGTGGGAAATTTCAATAGCCAAGATTGCACCCATTAGCTCCGCATAAAAAGCAGAATTGACACTAAGGTTGGCTGCAAAACAACCAAGGGTAGCAGCACTACGATCACGAAAAATGCCACCACAAGCAGAAGGACCCGGGGCACCTCTAGCAGCTCCATCAGTGTTGCACTTAACCCAGTAACAAGGAGGTGGATGCCATTTAACTTCAGTGATTTGGGGGGCACGATTAAGATGGCAGCTGACTTTAAACTCATTAAAAATCCTGAGTTCCTGAGAGGATGCAGAAGTTGTGCCACTGCTCAAGTTACCTGCCAGGCTGAGGTTGAGGGTTTGAATTATGGTTTTGAGTAAAAAAAAGGTTTTGGATCTAAATTAGGGTCAGAATTAGGGTTTTGGGTCAAAATTAGGGTTTTGGGTTGAAATTAGGGTTCTGGGTTAAATTTAGGGTTTATAGTCAAATTTTAGGTTTTTGGGTTAAAATTAGGGTTTCGGGTCAAAATTAGGGTTCTGGTTCAAATTTAGGGTTTAGGGTCAAAATTAGGGTTTAGGGTTTGAATTAGGGTTTTGATTTAAAAATAGGGTTTTGGGACAAAAATAACGTTAAAATTAGGGGTTTGGGTCAAAATTAGGGTTAGAATTAGGGTTTTGGGTCAAAATTTGAGTTTTGGGTCAAAATTAAGGTTTAGGGTTTAGAGTTAAAAAATGGTTTTGGGACAAAAATAGGGTTAGAATTAGGGTTTTGGGACAAAATTAGGGTTTAGGGTCAAAATTAGGGTATAGGGTTTGAATTAGGGTTTTGAGTTTAAAATAGGGTTTTGGTTCGAAAATAGGGTTAGAAATAGAGTTTTGGATCAGAATTAGGGTTTTGGGTCAAAAGGCTTTGGGTTAAAATTAGGTTTATGGGTCAAATTTATGGTTCTGGGTTAAATTTAGGGTTTAGCATCAAAATTTAGGGTTTTGGGTAGAAATTAGGGTTTTGGGTCAAAATTAAGGTGCTGGGTTAAATTTAGGGTTTAGGGTCAAATTTGGGTTTAGGGTTTGAATTAGGGTTTTGAGTTAAAAATAGGGTTAGAATTAGGGTTTTGGGTCTAAATTTGGGTTAGGATTAGGGTTTTGGGTCAAATTTGGGTTTTGGGTCAAAATTAAGGTTTCGGGTTTTGAGTTAAAAAAAGGGTTTTGGGACAATAATAGGGTTAGAATTAGGGTTTTGGGTCTAAATTAGGGTTAGAATTAGGTTTTGTGTCAAATTCAAAATTAGGGTTTAGGGTCTGAATTAGGGTTTTGGGTTAAAATTAGGGTTTCGGGTCAAAATTAGGGTTCTGGGTTAAATTTAGGACTTTGGGTCAAATTTTGGTTTAGGGTTTGAAATAGAGTTTTGGGAGAACAATAGGGTTAGAATTAGGGTTTCGAGTCTAAATTAGGGTTAGGATTAAGGTTTTGTGTCAAAATTTCTGTTTTGGGTCAAAATTAAGGTTTCGGGTTTTGAGTTAAAATAGTGTTTTGGGACAAAAATAGGGTTAGAATTAGGGTTTTGGTTTAGGATTTAGGGTTTGAATTAGGGTTTTGAGTTATAAATAGGGTTTTGGTTCTAAATTTGGGTTAAGATTAGGGTTTTGGGTCAAAATTTGGGTTTTGGGTCAAAATTAAGGTTTCGGGTTGAGTTAAAAAAAGGGTTTTGGGACAAAAATAGGGTTAGAATTAGGGTTTTGGGTCTAAATTAGGGTTAGAAGTAGGCTTTGTTTCAAACTTAGGGTTTTGGGACAAAAATAGGGTTAGAAATAGGGTTTTGGGTCTAAATTTGGGTTAAGATTAGGCTTTTGGGTCAAAATTTGGGTTTTGGGTCAAAATTAAGGTTTCGGGTTTTGAGTTAAAAAAAGGGTTTTGGGACAAAAATAGGGTTAGAATTAGGGTTTTGGGTCTAAATTAGGGTTAGAAGTAGGCTTTGTTTCAAACTTAGCGTTTAGGATCAAAATTAGGGTCAAAATTAGGGTTTAGGGTTTGAATTAGGGTTTTGAGTTTAAAAAAGGGTTTTGGGTCAAAAATAGGGTTAGAATTTGGGATTTGGGTTAAAATTAGGGTTTAGGGTCAAAATTAGGATTTAGGGTTTGAATTAGGGTTTTGGGTTAAAAATAGAGTTTTGGGTCAGAATTAGGGTTTTAGGTCTAAATTAGGGTCAGAATTAGGGTTTTGGGTCAAAATTAGGGCTTTGGGTTGAAATTAGGGTTCTGGGTTAAATTTAGGGTTTATGGTCAAAATTTCGGTTTTTGGGTTAAAATTAGGGTTTCGGGTCAAAATTAGGGTTCTGATTCAAATTTAGGGTTTAGGGTCAAAGTTAGGGTTTATGGTTTGAATCAGGGTTTTGAGTTAAAAATTGAGTTTTGGGACAAAATTAGGGTTAAAATTAGGTGTTTGGGTCTAAATTAGGGTTAGAACTAGGGTTTTGGGTCAAAATTTGAGTTTTGGGTCATAATTAAGGTTTAGGGTTTATAGTTAAAAAATGGTTTTGGGACAAAATTTGGGTTAGAATTAGGGTTTTGGGACTAAATTAGGGTTTAGGATCAAAACTAGGGTATAGGGTTTGAATTAGGGTTTTGAGTTTAAAATAGGGTTTTGGTTCGAAAATAGGGTTAGAGATAGAGTTTTGGATCAGAATTAGGGTTTGGGGTCAAAAGGCTTTGGGTTAAAATTAGGTTTATGGGTCAAATTTACGGTTATGGGTTAACTTTAGGGTTTAGCATCAACATTTAGGGTTTTGGGTAAAAATTAGGGTGCTGGTTTAAATTTAGGGTTTAGGGTCAAATTTGGGTTTAGGGTTTGAATTAGGGGTTTGAGTTAAAAATAGGGTTTTGGGACAAAAATAGGGTTTTGGGTCTAATTTGGGATTTGGGTCAAAATTAAGGTTTCGGGTTTTGAGTTAAAAAAAGGGTTTTGGGACAAAAATAGTGTTAGAATTAGGGTTTTGGGTCTAAATTAGGGTTAGAATTAGGCTTTGTTTCAAATTTAGCGTTTAGGATCAAAATTAGGGTCAAAATTAGGGTTTAGGGTTTGAATTAGGGTTTTGGGTTAAAATTAGGGTTTCGGGTCAAAATTAGGGTTCTGGGTTAAATTTAGGGCTCTGGGTCAAAATTTGGTTTAAGGTTTGAATTAAGGTTTTGAGTTAAATATAGGGTTTTTGGTCAAAAATAGGGTAAGAATTAAGGTTTTGGGTTAAAAATAGGGTTTCGGGTCAAAATTAGGGTTCTGGGTCAAATTTAGGGTTTAGGGTCAAAAATAGGGTTTTGGGTTTGAATTAGGGTTTATGGTTTGAATTAGTGTTTTGGGTTAAAAATAGGGATTTGCGTCAAAATTAGGGTTTTGGGTCAGAATTAGGGTTTTCGGTCAAGATTAGGGCTTTGGGTCAAAATTAGGGCTTAGGGTCAAAATTAGGGTTTTGGGTCAAAATTTCGGTTTTGGGTCCAAATTAGGGTTTTGGGTCAAAATTAGGGTTTAGGGTTTGAATTAGGGTTTTGAGTTTAAAAAAGGGTTTTGGGTCAAAAATAGGGTCAGAATTAGGGATTTGGGTCTAAAATAGGGTTAGAATTAGGGTTTTGGGTCAAATTTAGGGTTTAGGATAAAAATTAGGGTTTAGGGTCAAAATTAGGGTTTAGGGTTTGAATTAGGGTTTTGGTTAAAAATAGGGTTTTGGGTCAGAACTAGGGTTTTGGGTCAGAATTAGGGTCTTGGGTCAAAATTAGGGTTGAGGGTTTGAATTAGGGTTTTGAGTAAAAAAAGGTTTTGGGTCTAAATTAGGGTCAGAATTAGGGTTTTGGGTCAAAATTAGGGCTTTGGGTTGAAATTAGGGTTCTGGGTTAAATTTAGGGTTTATGGTCAAAATTTAGGTTTTTGGGTTAAAATTAGGGTTTCGGGTCAAAATTAGGGTTCTGGTTCAAATTTAGGGTTTAGGGTCAAAAATAGCGTTTAGGGTTTGAATTAGGGTTTTGAGTTAAAAATAGGGGTTTGGGACAAAAATAACATTAAAATTAGGGGTTTGGGTCTAAATTAGGGTTTTGGGTCAAAATTTGAGTTTTGGGTCATAATTAAGGTTTAGGGTTTATAGTTAAAAAATGGTTTTGGGACAAAATTAGGGTTAGAATTAGGGTTTTGGGACAAAATTAAGGTTTAGGGTCAAAACTAGGGTATAGAGTTTGAATTAGGGTTTTGAGATTAAAATAGGGTTTTGGTTCGAAAATAGGGTTAGAAATAGAGTTTTGGATCAGAATTAGGGTTTTGGGTCAAAAGGCTTTGGGTTAAAATTAGGTTTATGGGTCAAATTTACGGTTCTGGGTTAAATTTAGGGTTTAGCATCAAAATTTATGGTTTTGGGTAAAAATTAGGGTTTCGGATCAAAATTAGGGTGCTGGGTTAAATTTAGGGTTTAGGGTCAAATTTGGGTTTAGGGTTTTGAGTTAAAAATAGGGTTTTGGGACAAAAATTGGGTTTTGGGTCTAAATTTGGGTTAGGATTAGGGTTTTGGGTCAAAATTTGGGTTTTGGGTCAAATTTAGGATTTGGGTCAAAATTAAGGTTTCGGGTTTTGAGTTAAAAAATGTTTTGGGACAAAAATAGGGTTAGAATAAGGTTTTGGGTCTAAATTAGGGTTAGAATTAGGCTTTGTTTCAAATTTAGCGTTTAGGATCAAAATTAGGGTCAAAATTAGGGTTTAGGGTTTGAATTAGGGTTTTGGGTTAAAATTAGGGTTTCGGGTCAAAATTAGGGTTCTGGGTTAAATTTAGGGCTCTGTGTCAAAATTTGGTTTAAGGTTTGAATTAAGGTTTTGAGTTAAATATAGGGTTTTGGGTCAAAAATAGGGTTAGAATTAAGGTTTTGGGTTAAAAATAGGGTTTCGGGTCAAAATTAGGGTTCTGGGTCAAATTTAGGGTTTAGGGTCAAAAATAGGGTTTTGGGTTTGAATTAGGGTTTATGGTTTGAATTAGTGTTTTGGGTTAAAAATAGGGTTTTGCGTCAAAATTAGGGTTTTGGGTCAGAATTAGGGTTTTCGGTCAAGATTAGGGCTTTGGGTCAAAATTAGGGTTTTGGGTCAAAATTTCGGTTTTGGGTCCAAATTAGGTTTTTGGGTCAAAATTAGGGTTTAGGGTTTGAATTAGGGTTTTGAGTTTAAAAAAGGGTTTTGGGTCCAAAATAGGGTCAGAATAAGGGATTTGGGTTAAAATTAGGGTTCTAGGACAGGGTTTTGGGTCTTAAATAGGGTTAGAATTAGGGTTTTGGGTCAAATTTAGGGTTTAGGATAAAAATTAGGGTTTAGGGTCAAAATTAGGGTATAGGGTTAGAATTAGGGTTTTGGGTCAGAATTAGGGTTTTGGGTCAGAATTAGGGTTTTGGGTCAGAATTAGGGTTGAGGGTTTGAATTAGGGTTTTGAGTAAAAAAAAAGGTTTTGGGTCAAAATTAGGGTCAGAATTAGAGTTTTGGGTCAAAATTAGGGCTTTGAGTTGAAATTAGGGTTCTGGGTTAAATTTAGGGTTTATGGTCAAAATTTCGGTTTTTGGGTTAAAATTAGGGTTTCGGGTCAAAATTAGGGTTCTGGTTCAAAATTAGGGTTTAGGGTTTGAATTAGGGTATTGAGGTAAAAATAGGGTTTGGGGACAAAAATGACGTTAAAATTAGGGGTTTGGGTCTAAATTAGGGTTAGAATTAGGATTTTGGGTCAAAATTTGAGTTTTGGGTCAAAATTAAGGTTTAGGGTTTAGAGTTAAAAATGGTTTTGGGACAAAAATAGGGTTAGAATTAGGGTTTTGGGACTAAAATAGGGTTTAGGGTCAAAATTAGGGTATAGGGTTTGAATTAGTGTTTTGAGTTTAAAATAGGGTTTTGGTTCGAAAATAGGGTTAGAAATAGAGTTTTGGATCAGAATTACGGTTTTGGGTCAAAAGGCTTTGGGTTAAAATTAGGTTTATGGGTCAAATTTATGGTTGTGTTAAATATAGGGTTTAGCATCAAAATTTAGGGTTTGGGGTAAAAATTAGGGTTTCGGGTCAAAATTAGGGTGCTGGGTTAAATTTAGGGTTTAGGGTTTGAATTAGGGTTTTGAGTTTAAAAA
Source organism: Sophora flavescens (assembly GCA_030762895.1). Lineage (NCBI taxonomy): Eukaryota > Viridiplantae > Streptophyta > Magnoliopsida > Fabales > Fabaceae > Sophora > Sophora flavescens. The sequence continues at coordinate 3,839,331 of JAUPTC010000011.1, read as the reverse complement.
AGGGTTTTGGGACAAAAATAGGGTTAGAATTAGGGTTTTGGGTTTAAATTTGGGTTAGGATTAGGGTTTTGGGTCAAATTTGGGTTTTGGGTCAAAATTAAGGTTTCAGGTTTAGGGTTAAGGGTTTTGGGACAATAATAGTGTTAGAATTAGGGTTTTGGGTCTAAATTAGGGTTAGAATTAGGTTTTGTGTCAAATTCAAAATTAGGGTTTAGGGTTTGAATTAGGGTTTTGGGTTAAATCAGGGTTTCGGGTCAAAATTAGGGTTATGGGTTAAATTTATGGATTTGGGTCAATTTTTGGTTTAGGGTTTGAAATAGGGTTTTGGGAGAAAAATAGGGTTAGAATTAGGGTTTTGGGTCTAAATTAGGGTTAGGATTAGGTTTTTGTGTCAAAATTAAGGTTTCAGGTTTTGAGTTTAAAATAGTGTTTTGGGACAAAAATAGGCATAGAATTAGGGTTTTGGTTTAGGATTTAGGGTTTGAATTAGGGTTTTGAGTTAAAAATAGGGTTTTGCGACAAAAATAGGGTTAGAAATTGGGTTTTGGGTCCAAATTTGGGTTAAGATTAGGGTTTTGGGTCAAAATTTGGGTTTTGGGTCAAAATTAAGGTTTCGGGTTATGAGTTAAAAAAAGGGTTTTGGGACAAAAATAGGGTTTTGGGTCTAAATTAGGGTTAGAATTAGGCTTTGTTTCAAACTTAGCGTTTAGGATCAAAATTAGGGTCAAAATTAGGGTTTAAGGTTTGAATTAGGGTTTTGGGTTAAAATTAGGGTTTCGGGTCAAAATTAGGTTTATGGGTTAAATTTAGGGCTTTGGGTCAAAATTTGGTTTAGGGTTTGAATTAAAGGTCTTGAGTTAAAAATAGGGTTTTGTGTCAAAAATAGGGTTAGAATTAGGGTTTTGGGTTAAAAATTGGGTTTCGGGTCAAAATTAGGGTTCTGAGTCAAATTTAGGGTTTAGGGTCAAAAATATTTGTTTTGGGTTTCAATTAGGGTTTTGAATCAAAATTAGGGTTTAGGGTTTGAATTAGGGTTTTGGGTTGAATTAGGGTTTAGGGTCTGAATTAGGGTTTTGAGTTTAAAAAAGGGTTTTGGGTCAAAAATAGGGTGAGAATTAGGGATTTGGGTTAAAATTAGGGTTCTAGGACAGGGTTTTGGGTCTAAAATAGGGTTAGAATTAGGGGTTTGGGTCAAATTTAGTGTTTAGGATAAAAATTAGGGTTTAGGGTCAAAATTAGGGCTTTCGGTTAAAATTAGGGTTCTAGGACAGGGTTTTGGGTCTAAATTACGGTTAAAATTAGGGTTTTGGGTGAAATTTAGGTTTTAGTATAAAAATTAGGGTTTAGGGTCAAAATTAGGGTGTAGGGTTTGAATTAGGGTTTTGGGTTAAAAATAGGGTTTTGGGTCAGAATTAGGGTTTTGGGTTATAGTTAGGGTTTTGGGTCAAAATTTGGGTTTAGGGTTTGAATTAGGGTTTCGAGTAAAAAAAAGTGTTTTGGGTCTAAATTGGGGTCAGAATTAGGGTTTTGGGTCAAAATTAGGGCTTTGGGTTGAAATTAGGGTTCTGGGTTAAATTTAGGGTTTATGGTCAAAATTAGGGTTCTGGTTCAAATTTAGGGTTTAGGGTCAAAATTAGGGTTTCTGGTTTGAATCAGGGTTTTGAGTTAAAAATTGGGTTTTGGGACAAAAATAGGGTTAAAATTAGGGGTTTGGGTCTAAATTAGGGTTAGAACTAGGGTTTTGGGTCAAAATTTGAGTTTTGGGTCATAATTAAGGTTTAGGGTTTATAGTTAAAAAATGGTTTTGGGACAAAATTAGGGTTAGAATTAGGGTTTTGGGACTAAATTAGGGTTTAGGATCAAAACTAGGGTATAGGGTTTGAATTAGGGTTTTGAGTTTAAAATATGGTTTTGGTTCGAAAATAGGGTTAGAAATAGAGTTTTGGATCAGAATTAGGGTTTTGGGTCAAAAGGCTTTGGGTTAAAATTAGGTTTATGGGTCAAATTTACGGTTCTGGGTTAAATTTAGGGATTAGCATCAAAATTTAGGATTTTGGGTAAAAATTAGGGTGCTGGGTTAAATTTAGGGTTTAGGGTCAAATTTGGGTTTAGGGTTTGAATTAGGGTTTTGAGTTAAAAATAGGGTTTTGGGACAAAAATAGGGTTTTGGGTCTAAATTTGGGTTAGGATTAGGGTTTTGGGTGAAAATTTGGGTTTTGGGTCAAGTTTGGGATTTGGGTCAAAATTAAGGTTTCGTGTTTTGAGTTAAAAAAGGGTTTTGGGACAAAAATAGGGTTAGAATTAGGGTTTTGGGTCTAAATTAGGGTTAGAATTAGGCTTTGTTTCAAATTTAGCGTTTAGGATCAAAATTAGGGTCTAAATTAGGGTTTAGGGTTTGAATTAGGATTTTGCGTTAAAATTAGGGTTTCGGGTCAAAATTAGGGTTCTGGGTTAAATTTAGGGCTCTGTGTCAAAATTTGGTTTACGGTTTGAATTAAGGTTTTGAGTTAAATATAGGGTTTTGGGTCAAAAATAGGGTTAGAATTAAGGTTTTGGTTTAAAAATAGGGTTTCGGGTCAAAATTAGGGTTCTGGGTCAAATTTAGGGTTTAGGGTCTAAAATAGGGTTTTGGGTTTGAATTAGGGTTTATGGTTTGAATTAGTGTTTTGGGTTAAAAATAGGGTTTTGCGTCAAAATTAGGGTTTTGGGTCAGAATTAGGGTTTTCGGTCATGATTAGGGCTTTGGGTCAAAATTAGGGTTTAGGGTCAAAATTAGGGTTTTGGGTTAAAATTTCGGTTTTGGGTCCAAAATAGGGTGTAGGGTTTGAATTAGGGTTTTGAGTTTAAAAAAGGGTTTTGGGTCCTAAATAGGGTCAGAATTAGGGATTTGGGTTAAAATTAGGGTTCTAGGACAGGGTTTTGGGTCTAAAATAGGGTTAGAATTAGGGTTTTGGGTCAAATTTAGGGTTTAGGATAAAAATTAGGGTTTAGGGTCAAAATTAGGGTATAGGGTTTGAATTAGGGTTTTGGTTAAAAATAGGGTCATGGGTCAGAATTAGGGTTTTGGGTCAAAATTAGGGTTGAGGGTTTGAATTTGGGTTTTGAGTAAAAAAAAGGTTTTGGGTCTAAATTAGGGTCAGAATTAGGGTTTTGGGTCAAAATTAGGGCTTTGGGTTGAAATTAGGGTTCTGGGTTAAATTTAGGGTTTATGGTCAAAATTTAGGTTTTTGGGTTAAAATTAGGGTTTCGGGTCAAAATTAGGGTTCTGGTTCAAATTTAGGGTTTAGGGTTTGAATTAGGGTATTGAGTTAAAAATAGTGTTTGAGGACAAAAATAACGTTAAAATTAGGGGTTTGGGTCTAAATTAGGGTTAGAATTAGGGTTTTGGGTCAAAATTTGAGTTTTGGGTCAAAATTAAGGTTTAGGGTTTAGAGTTAAAAAATGGTTTTGGGACAAAAATAGGGTTAGAATTAGGGTTTTGGGACTAAATTAGGGTTTAGGGTCAAAATTAGGGTATAGGGTTTGAATTAGGGTTTTGAGTTTAAAATAGGGTTTTGGTTCGAAAATAGGGTTAGAAATAGAGTTTTGGATCAGAATTAGGGTTTTGGTTCAAAAGGCTTTGGGTTAAAATTAGGTTTATGGGTCAAATTTATGGTTCTGGGTTAAATTTAGGGTTTAGCATCAAAATTTAGGGTTTGGGGTAAAAATTAGGGTTTCGGGTCAAAATTAGGGTGCTGGGTTAAATTTAGGGTTTAGGGTCAAATTTGGGTTTAGGGTTTGAATTAGGGTTTTGAGTTTAAAAAAGGGTTTTGGGACAAAAATAGGGTTAGAATTAGGGTTTTGGGTCTAAATTTGGGTTAGGATTAGGGTTTTGGGTCAATATTAAGGTTTCGGGTTTAGGGTTTAGGGTTTTGGGACAATGATAGGGTTAGAATTAGGGTTTTGGATCTAAATTAGGGTTAGAATTAGGTTTTGTGTCAAATTCAAAATTAGGGTTTAGGGTTTGAATTAGGGTTTTGGGTTAAATTAGGCTAACCAGAATTTGAAGAAGGATCATCTTAAAGCCCGTCATAGGGCTGGACCTCATAACTTTGCCTAATGATGATGCTTTATTGGAACGCTAAAGGCGTTGCCAACCTAGACACTAGGTTAGTTCTTAAAAGGTTACTTCTTGTGAATAAACCAGAATTTCTTTTCATTGCTGAATAATGGATTAGGATTGATCAATTTCCTAGAAGATTTTTCAGTAGCTTGCATCTTAAAGTTTTTGCGGTTAATGATAGAGATAATTTGGCTCCAAATCTTTGGTGCATTTGCCATGAAAACATTTCTCCGTCTGTTATTAGTAGATCTACTCAGCATGTCTCTTTTTCCATCAATTGGGAGAATCGCTTGTTATATTGCTCTGCTGTTTATGCGGCCACTAATTATCTTTCCCGTAGGATTTTGTGGAATGAGTTAAATTTGTTGCAGGATAACCACCCAGGATCTTGGTGCTTCATTGGTGACTTCAACGCCATTTTAGGAAATCATGAGCATAGAGGCAGATTAGCTCCATCTCAAATTTCTTGCAATGATTTCAAAGATTGGTCTGATGCTCATAGCCTCTCTCATCTGCCTACAAGAGGTTCCTTGTACACCTGGTCCAATGGAAGAAGGGGTAACAACCTCACAAAAAAGAGATTGGATAGAGTGGTTTGCAATGATGCTTGGTTGGATTCTTGGACAAGTGTCTCTTGTTGCACCTTAACTAGAAGTAAATATGATCATTTTCCAATCCTTTTATCACTGGAAACAGCAACCAACTCTTACAGCTCGTCTTTCAAATTCCTCAGAATGTGGGCTCAACATCAGGACTGCAGTGGTATTGTATCGGAAGCTTGGAAGTTGCATGTTGTTGGTTGCCCAATGTACATTCTTTCTGAAAAATTAAAGCATCTGAAACATAAGTTGAAGGCCTGGAACAGAGATGTGTTTGGCAATGTTCATGACAGAGTTAGCAAGGCTCAACAGGCCGTGGACAGAATTCAAGAGCAAACCTCTGTGCTTGGCTACTCTGATGACCGATCTGAGCAGGAAAAAGTTGCCCAAATGGAATTAAGTCTTGCTCTTTCATTCTAGGAGGAATTCTGGAGAGAAAAATACAGAATTGATTGGCACTCCAATGGTGACAGAAACACGTCCTTCTTCCATAAGGTTACTAAATTCAGAAATACAACCAAGAAAATGTCCGTGTTGAAAAAGGATGGTCTGATTCTGGACAGAAAAGAGGATATAGAATCTCATGTTTGTAAATACTACACTTCACTGTTTGCCTCTGAGAACAACTGCAGTGATAATGGTTTGATTGAGCAAGTCATATCTCCTGTAGTGAGCCTTGAGGACAACATTATGCTGACCAATCTGCCCTCTTTGGAGGAAGTCAAAAATGCAGTTTTCTCCATGAATGTTAATGGCGCCCCAGGACCGGATGGCTTTGGTGCCTTTTTCTATCAGAGATTCTGGGATGTGGTTGGCCATGATGTTTTTGATGTCGTTTTCTTGATTCTTCCAGCAGGGTTGGATTTTGCCTAACTTCAACTCTAATGTGGTGGTTTTAATTCCCAAGACTCCGGAGGCTGTGTCAATTGATCAGTATAGACCAATCTCCCTGGCAAATTTTAAATTCAAAATTATTACAAAGGTTTTAGCTGACAGGTTAGCTGTGGTGGCTCCTAAGATTATCTCGGAAAATCAAAGGGGCTTCATCAAAGGTAGACATATACATGACTGCATTGGAGTTGCCTCCGAAGCTGTAAACCTTATGCAGAAGCGCTCATTTGGAGGTAACATTGCTCTAAATATTGATATCAAGAAGGCCTTTGACTCTTTAGATTGGAATTTTCTACTTATGGTCCTTCACCAGTTTGGATTTGATCCTATTTTCTGCAATTGGGTGAAAATTGTCTTGCTCTCTGCAAAGATGTCTATTTCAGTTAATGGTAATCCAGTTGGTTTTTTCTCTTGTAAGAGGGGCGTTAGACAAGGTGATCCTCTGTCCCCCCCCCCCCCCCCTCTTTTTTTGTGTGGCTGAGGAAATACTTAGCAGGGCTATCTCTCTTCTTGTCCAGCAAGGGAAGCTGTTACCTATGTCGAGTCCCAAAGTTTACCAAGTCCCTTCTCATGTGCTATATGATGATGACATCCTTATCTTTTGTAGGGGAACCAAGAGAAACATAGATTGTTTAATGTCTTTGTTCACAAGGTACGGTGAGGCCTCGGGCCAATTGATTAGTTTAGACAAATTCAAAGTCTATCACGGGAATGTTCCATCTAGAAAATTGACGGAGACTATTAATACCCTTGGTTTTAAACTGGGCCATCTCCCTTTTATTTATCTTGGTGTGCCCCTTTTTAAAGGCAAACCAAAGAAGATTCATCTGATGTATATTGCAGACAAGATCAAGATCAAATTGGCCAATTGGAAGGGTGCAATGTTGTCCGTTATGGGAAGGGTCCAGCTGGTCAAGTCTACAATTCAGGGTATGTTACTCTACTCTTTCCAGATTTATGTTTGGCCAGCTTCCTTGTTAAAACTGCTAGACACCTGGATTAGGAACTTCATTTGGTCGGGTAGCATTGATTCTCGGAAGATAGTCACGGTAGCTTGGAACACCGTGTGCTCCCCTTTTTCTGAGGGTGGCCTCGGATTGAGATCCCTTAGCTCTATTAATAAAGCGGCCTTGCTGAAAAGATGCTGGGAGCTAGTTTCTTCGGACAAACAATGGGCGCTCCTCCTTCGTGCCAGGGTCTTTCTGAAAAAAAAACCCAATCCAGTATCACATAAGCTCTTCGATTTAGGCAGGTATGAAAAATCAAATCTTGACTGTCATAGCTAACGGTAGATGGAATGTTGGAAATGGCTTGAATATCAATTTCTGGACTGATTGTTGGCTGTCCAATCCTATTGTTGATCTTCTGGATATCCCGTATAGTGTGCACCATTTATTGCGGGCCAAAGTAGAGGATTTTATTGATCATGGCAAATGGAAGATCCCTCAAGCCATCTTGGAGCGCAATCAAAATCTGTCCTCTGAACTCAGCCGTATTAGCATCCCTATCTCTCCTGTGAATGACTCATTGTACTGGGCCGCCTCTAATTCTGGTGAGTTAACCTCGAAAGATGCCTACAATTTTCTGTTTCCGGTAACATCTGCTTTATCTTGGTGTAAGCTTATTTGGTCCACTTCTATTCCTCCATCCAAATCTTTCCTCACCTGGCGCCTCTTTCATAATAAGGTCCCAACTGAGGATAAGCTCTGGTCTCGTGGATGTCATGTGGTTTCCATTTGCAGTTTGTGTTGCCAGGCATATGAAACTTCAGATCACCTTTTTTTTTGTTGCAGCTTTGCTCTTCGGTTCTGGCACTGGCTTAGTTCTGTGTTGAACATGCCTATTGATACCTCTTCAATCCAAACCGTCCTTTCGGTTTGCAACAGAAATTGGATCTCTCAAGTCAGAGACATCGTTGTCTCAGCAATTGTAAACGTGATTGGGGGTATTTGGTTCTATAGAAACCAACTTAAATTTGAAGGGAAGGTAATATCTTTTGAGGCTTCTTTGAATTCGGTCCGGGCTAACGTGGCTTTATTTGGAAATTCTTCTTCAGGTACCATGTCTTCTGCCATTGAGGATTTCATTATCTTAAAGCACTTCCAGGTTATTGGTAAGCCCATTCGAGCTCCAGTGATTAAGGAGGTTTTTTGGTATCCTCCAAAAACGGGTTGGGTTAAGGCTAACAGTGACGGTGCAGACAGAGGTTCCCCTGGAAGGGCTGCTTGTGGTGGCATTTTTAGGGACAACAGCTCAGCCATTCTGGGTTGTTTTTCCTATCATATTGGAATATCTGATGCTTTCTCTACTGAGATCATGGGCGCCATTCTCTCCATTGAACTGGCACATAAGAAGAATTGGTGCAAGCTTTGGCTTGAGTGTGACTCAAAGTTGGCAGTGGAATCTTTCTCCAACCCAAAGTTGGTTCCTTGGCCGCTTCGTAACAGATGGATGAATTGCCTAAGTTTAACTAAGGAAATGCATTTTGGTTGCACACACAATCTTAGAGAGGGAAATTCCTGCGCTGACAAATTAGCCAATTACGGCATTCTTTCCCAGGGGTTTGTCTGGTGGAATATAGGTTCTAGTTTTATTTTACAAGACTTCTTCCGGAATAGGATTGGTCTACCTAATTATAGGTTTAAATAACTCTGTTTCTTTCATGGGTTTTGGTTTGTCCCCCCATGCTTTGTACTGTTTTCTCCTTTTTAATAAATTTATGGTGTGCTGCAAGTGATTAGTTGGACTTGGGGTGCCAACATAGTTGGGATGTCAAGTTTCCACAGTGATACCTTTGCACCCCATTTTGGTTAAAAAAAAAAGGGTTTCGGGTCAAAATTAGGGTTCTGGGTTAAATTTAGGGCTTTGGGTCAAATTTTGGTTTAGGGTTTGAAATACGGTTTTGGGAGAACAATAGGGTTAGAATTAGGGTTTTAGGTCTAAATTAGGGTTAGGATTATGGTTTTGTGTCAAAATTTGTGTTTTGGGTCAAAATTAAGGTTTCGGGTTTTGAGTTAAAAATAGTGTTTTGGGACAAAAATAGGGTTAGAATTAGGGTTTTGGTTTAGGATTTAGGGTTTGAATTAGGGTTTTGAGTTAAAAATAGGGTTTTGGGACAAAAATAGGGTTAGAAATAGGGTTTTGGGTCTAAATTTGGGTTAAGATTAGGGTTTTGGGTCAAAATTTGGGTTTTTGGTCAAAATTAAGGTTTCGGGTTTTGAGTTAAAAAAAGGATTTTGGGACAAAAATAGGGTTAGAATTAGGGTTTTGGGTCTAAATTAGGGTTAGAATTAGGCTTTGTTTCAAACTTAGCGTTTAGGATCAAAATTAGGGTCAAAATTAGGGTTTAGGGTTTGAATTAGGGTTTTGGGTTAAAATTAGGGTTTCGGGTCAAAATTAGGGTTCTGGGTTAAATTTAGGGCTTTGGGTCAAAATTTGGTTTAGGGCTTAGTCTTGAGTTAAAAATAGGGTTTTGGGTCAAAAATAGGGTTAGAATTATGGTTTTGGGTTAAAAATTGGGTTTCGGGTCAAAATTAGGGTTCTGGGTCAAATTTAGGGTTTAGGGTCAAAATTATTTGTTTTGGGTTTGAATTAGGGTTTTGAATCAAAATTAGGGTTTAGGGTTTGAATTAGGGTTTTGGGTCAGAATTAGGGTTTTCGGTCAAGATAAAGGCTTTGGGTCAAAATTTCGGTTTTGGGTCCAAATTAGGGTTTTGGGTCCAAATTAGGGTTTAGGGTTTGAATTAGGGTTTTGAGTTCAAAAAAGGGTTTTGGGTCAAAAATAGGGTCAGAATTAGGGATTTGGGTTAAAATTAGGGTTCTAGGACAGGGTTTAAGGTCTAAAATAGGGTTAGAATTAAGGTTTTGGGTCAAATTTAGGGTTTAGGATAAAAATTAGGGTTTAGGGTCAGAATTAGGGATTTGGGTTTCAATTAGGGTTTTGGGTCAAAAATAGGGTCTGAATTAGGGATTTGTGTTAAAATTAGGGTTCTAGGACAGGGTTTTAGGTCTAAAATAGGGTTAGAATTAGGGTTTTGGGTCAAATTTAGGGTTTAGGATAAAAATTAGGGTTTAGGGTCAAAATTAAGGTTTAGAGTTTGAATTAGGGTTTTGGGTTAAAAATAGCGGTTTGGGTCAGAATTAGGGTTTTGCGTTATAATTTGGGTTTTGGGTCAAAATTAGGGTTTAGGGTTTGAATTAGGGTTTTGAGTAAAAAAAAGGGTTTTTGGTCTAAATTAGGGTCATAATTAGGGTTTTGGGTCAAAATTAGGGCTTTGGGTTGAAATTAGGGTTCTGGGTTAAATTTAGGGTTTATGAACAAAATTTAGGTTTTTGGGTTAAAATTAGGGTTTCGGGTCAAAATTAGGGTTCTGGTTCAAATTTAGGGTTTAGGGTCAAAATTCGGGTTTAGGGTTTGAATTAGGGTTTTGAGTTAAAAATAGGGTTTTGGTACAAAAATAACGTTAAAATTAGGGGTTTAGGTCTAAATTAGGGTTGGGGCTTCTAAAGGTTCTCCGGGTCAAGCTGGTGGTGGTGCAATCTTTAGAGACAGTAGTGGAGCTACTCTTGGCTGTTTTGCTGAATTCTATGGGACTCAGGACTCTTTCTCTGCTGAACTGCTTTAGAATCGATTGCTTTTGAGAGGGGGTCTAGATTATGGTGGAATGTGACTCTTCTCTTGTGGTTCTTGCTTTCGAATCCGGACATAGCTCCTTGGAAAATTAGAACTAAATGGTGAAACCGTATTGCTTTGGCCTCAAACTTTACTTTCTTGATCTCTCATGTTTTAGAGAAGCTTATCAGCGATAAGCTAGCAATTGGAGTTAGTTCTAAATGCTTCACTTGGTGGAGCATGATTCCCGATTTTATTAGGCATGATTTCTTCCAAGGTGGGGTATGCCTAATTTTAGATTCTTGTAATCCCCCCTCTTCTCATGGGTAAGGTCCTATGTCCCCCCATGTTTTCTTGTATTTCTTTCTTTTGTTTTTAATAATACTTTGGGGTGCTGCAGATGATTGGTAGTGGTTTTGGTGCCAACATAGTTGGGATGATTTCCGCTGCAGTGATGCTTCTGCACTCCTTTTTGCTTAAAAAAAAAGAGTTTTGGGTCAAAATTAAGGTTTAGGGTTTAGAGTTAAACAATGTTTTTGGGACAAAAATAGGGTTAGAATTAGGGTTTTGGGACTAAATTAGGGTTTAGGGTTAAAATTAGGGTATAGGGTTTTAATTAGGGTTTTGAGTTAAAAATAGGGTTTTGGTTTGAAAATAGGGTTAGAAATAGAGTTTTGGATCAGAATTAGGGTTTTGGGTCAAAAGGCTTTGGGTTAAAATTAGGTTTATGGGTCAAATTTACGGTTCTGGGTTAAATTTAGGGTTTAGCATCAAAATTTAGGATTTTGGGTAAAAATTAGGGTTTCGGATCAAAATTAGGGTGCTGGGTTAAATTTAGGGGTTAGGGTCAAATTTGGGTTTAGGTTTTGAATTAGGGTTTTGAGTTAAAAATAGGGTTTTGGGACAAAAATAGGGTTTTGGGTCTAAATTTGGGTTAGGATTAGGGTTTTGGGTCAAAATTTGGGTTTTGGTACAAATTTGGGATTTGGGTCAAAATTACAGTTTCGGGTTTTGAGTTAAAAAAGGGTTTTGCGACAAAAATAGGGTTAGAATTAGGGTTTTGGATCTAAATTAGGATTAGAATTAGGCTTTGTTTCAAATTTAGTGTTTAGGATCAAAATTAGGGTCAAAATTAGGGTTTAGGGTTTGAATTAGGGTTTTGGGTTAAAATTAGGGTTTCGGGTCAAAATTACGGTTCTGAGTTAAATTTAGGGCTCTGTGTCAAAATTTTCTTTAAGGTATGAATTATGGTTTTGAGTTTAAAATAGGGTTTCGGGTCAAAATTAGGATTCTTGGTCAAATTTAGGGTTTAGGGTCAAAAATAGGGTTTTGGGTTTGAATTAGTGTTTTGGGTTAAAAATAGTGTTTTGCGTCAAAAATAGGGTTTTGGGTCAGAATTAGGGTTTCCGGTCAAGATTAGGGCTTTAGGTCAAAATTAGGGTTTTGGGTCAAAATTTCGGTTTTGGGTCAAAATTTGGGTTTTGGGTCAAAATTTGGGTTTAGGGTTTGAATTAGGGTTTTGAGTTTAAAAAAGGGTTTTAGGTCCAAAATAGGATCAGAATTAGGGATTTGGGTTAAAATTAGGGTTCTAGGACAGGGTTTTGGGTCTAAAATACGGTTAGGATTAGGGTATAGGGTTTGAATTAGGGTTTTGGTTAAAAATAGGGTTTTGGGTCATAATTAGGGTTTTGGGTCAATTAGGGTTTTGGGTCAAAATTAGGGTTGAGGGTTTGAATTAGGTTTTGAGTAAAAAATAGGTTTTGGGTCTAAATTAGGGTCAGAATTAGGGTTTTGGGTCAAAATTAGGGCTTTGGGTTGAAATTAGGGTTCTGGGTTAAATTTAGAGTTTATGGTCAAAATTTAGGTTTTTGGGTTAAAATTAGGGTTTCGGGTCAAAATTAGGGTTCTGGTTCAAATTTAGGGTTTAGGGTCAAAAATAGGGTTTAGGGTTTGAATTAGGGTATTGAGTTAAAAATAGGGTTTGGGGACAAAAATGACGTTAAAATTAGGGGTTTGGGTCTAAATTAGGGTTAGAATTAGGGTTTTGGGTCAATATTTGAGTTTTGGGTCAAAATTAAGGTTTAGGGTTTAGAGTTAAAAAATGGTTTTGGGACAAAAATAGGGTATAGGGTTTGAATTAGGGTTTTGAGTTTAAAATAGGGTTTTGGTTCGAAAATAGGGTTAGAAATAGAGTTTTTGATCAGAACTAGGGTTTTGGGTAAAAAGGCTTTTGGTTAAAATTAGGTTTATGGGTCAAATTTATGGTTCTGGGTTAAATTTAGGGTTTAGCATCAAAATTTAGGGTTTGGGGTAAAAATTAGGGTTTCGGGTCAAAATTAGGGTGCTGAGTTAAATTTAGGGTTTAGTGTCAAATTTGGGATTAGGGTTTGAATTAGGGTTTTGAGTTTAAAAAAGGGTTTTGGGACAAAAATAGGGTTAAAATTAGGGTTTTGTGTCTAAATTTGGGTTAGGATTAGGGTTTTGGGTCAAAATTAAGGTTTCGGGTTTAGGGTTTAGGGTTAAGGGTTTTGGGACAATAATAGGATTAGAATTAGGGTTTTGGGTCTAAATTAGGGTTAGAATTTGGTTTTGTGTCAAATTCAAAATTAGGGTTTAGGGTTTGAATTAGGGTTTTGGGTTAAAATTAGCGTTTCGGGTCAAAATTAGGGTTCTGGGTTAAATTTAGGGCTTTGGGTCAAATTTTGGTTTAGGGTTTGAAATAGGGTTTTGGGAGAACAATAGGGTTAGAATTAGGGTTTTGGGTCTAAATTAGGGTTGTATCAAAATTTGTGTTTTGGGTCAAAATTAAGGTTTCGGGTTTTGAGTTAAAAATAGTGTTTTAGGACAAAAATAAGGTTAAAATTAGGGTTTTGGTTTAGGATTTAGGGTTTTAATTAGGGTTTTGAGTTAAAAATAGGGTTTTGGGACAAAAATAGGGTTAGAAATAGGGTTTTGGGTCTTTATTTGGGTTAAGATTAGGGTTTTGGGTCAAAATTTGGGTTTTGGGTCAAAATTAAGGTTTCGGGTTTTGAGTTAAAAAAAGGATTGTGGGACAAAAATAGGGTTAGAATTAGGGTTTTGGGTCTAAATTAGGGTTAGAATTAGGCTTTGTTTCAAACTTAGCGTTTAGGATCAAAACTAGGGTCAAAATTAGGGTTTAGGGTTTGAATTAGGGTTTTGGGTTAAAATTAGGGTTTCAGGTCAAAATTAGGGTTCTGGGTTAAATTGAGGGCTTTGGGTCAAAATTTGGTTTAGGGTTTGAATTAAGGTCTTGAGTTAAAAATAGGGGTTTGGGTCAAAAATAGGGTAAGAATTAGGGTTTTGGGTTAAAAATTGGGTTTCGGGTCAAAATTAGGGTTCTGAGTCAAATTTAGGGTTTAGGGTCAAAAATATTTGTTTTGGGTTTGAATTAGGGTTTGGAATCAAAATTAGGGTTTATGGTTTGAATTAGTGTTTTGGGTCAGAATTAGGGTTTTCTGTCAAGATTAGGGCTTTGGGTCAAAATTAGCGTTTTGGGTCAAAATTTCGGTTTTGGGTCCAAATTAGGGTTTTGGGTCAAAATTAGGGTTTAGGGTCTGAATTAGGGTTTTGAGTTTAAAAAAGGGTTTTGGGTCCAAAATAGGGTCAGAATTAGGGATTTGGGTTAAAATTTGGGTTCTAGGACAAGGTTTTGGGTCTAAAATAGGGTTAAAATTAGGGTTTTGGGTCAAATTTAGGTTTTAGGATAAAAATTAGGGTTTAGGGTCAAAGTTAGGGTGTAGGGTTTGAATTAGGGTTTTGGGTTAAAAATAGGGTTTTGGGTCAGAATTAGGGTTTTGGGTTATAGTTAGGGTTTTGGGTCAAAATTTGGGTTTAGGGTTTGAATTAGGGTTTCGAGTAAAAAAAAAAGGGTTTTGGGTCTAAATTAGGGTCAGAATTAGGGTTTTGGGTCAAAATTAGGGCTTTGGGTTGAAATTAGGGTTCTGGGTTAAATTTAGGGTTTATGGTCAAAATTTCGGTTTTTGGGTTAATATTAGGGTTTCGGGTCAAAATTAGGGTTCTGGTTCATATTAGGGTTTAGGGTCAAAATTAGGGTTTCTGGTTTGAATCAGGGTTTTGAGTTGAAAATTGGGTTTTGGGACAAAAATAGGGTTAAAATTAGGGGTTTGGGTCTAAATTAGGGTTAGAACTAGGGTTTTGGGTCAAAACTAGGGTTTAGGATCAAAATTAAGGTTTAGGGTTTATAGTTAAAAAATGGTTTTGGGACAAAATTAGGGTTAGAATTAGGGTTTAGGGACTAAATTAGGGTTTAGGATCAAAACTAGGGTATAGGGTTTGAATTAGGGTTTTGAGTTTAAAATAGGGTTTTGGTTCGAAAGTAGGGTTAGAAATAGAGTTTTGGATCAGAATTAGGGTTTTGGGTCAATACGCTTTCGGTTAATATTAGGTTTATGGGTCAAATTTACGGTTCTGGGTTAAATTTAGGGTTTAGCATCAAAATTTAGGATTTTGGGTAAAAATTAGGGTTTCGGATCAAAATTAGGGTGCTGGGTTAAATTTAGGGTTTAGGGTCAAATTTGGGTTTAGGGTTTGAATTAGGGTTATGAGTTAAAAATAGGGTTTTGGGACAAAAATAGGGTTTTGGGTCTAAATTTGGGTTAGGATTAGGGTTTTGGGTGAAAATTTGGGTTTTGGGTCAAATTTGGGATTTGGGTCAAAATTAAGGTTTCGGGTTTTGAGTTAAAAAAGGGTTTTGGGACAAAAATAGGGTTAGAATTAGGGTTTTGGGTCTAAATTAGGTTTAGAATTAGGCTTTGTTTCAAATTTAGCGTTTAGGACCAAAATTAGGGTCAAAATTAGGGTTTAGGGTCTGAATTAGGGTTTTGCGTTAAAATTAGGGCTTCGGGTCAAAATTAGGGTTCTGTGTTAAATTTAGGGCTCTGTGTCAAAATTTGGTTTATGGTTTGAATTAAGGTTTTGAGTTAAATATAGGGTTTTGGGTCAAAAATAGGGTTCGAATTAAGGTTTTGGGTTAAAAATAGGGTTTCGGGTCAAAATTAGGGTTTTGGGTTTGAATTAGGGTTTATGGTTTGAATTAGTGTTTTGGGTTAAAAATAGGGTTTTGAGTCAAAATTAGGGTTTTGGGTCAGAATTAGGGTTTTCGGTCAAGATTAGGGCTTTGGGTCAAAATTAGGGTTTAGGGTCAAAATTAGGGTTTTGGGTCAAAATTTCGGTTTTGGGTCCAAATTAGGGTTTAGGGTTTGAATTAGGGTTTTGAGTTTAAAAAAGGGTTTTGGGTCCAAAATAGGGTCAGAATTAGGGATTTGGGTTAAAATTTGGGTTCTAGGACAAGGTTTTGGGTCTAAAATAGGGTTAAAATTAGGGTTTTGGGTCAAATTTAGGTTTTAGGATAAAAATTAGGGTTTTGGGTCAAAATTAGGGTGTAGGGTTTGAATTAGGGTTTTGGGTTAAAAATAGGGTTTTGCGTCAGAATTAGGGTTTTGGGTTATAGTTAGGGTTTTGGGTCAAAATTTGGGTTTAGGGTTTGAATTAGGGTTTGGAGTAAAAAAGGGTTTTGGGTCTAAATTAGGGTCAGAATTAGGGTTTTGGGTCAAAATTAGGGCTTTGGGTTGAAATTAGGGTTAGGTTAAATTTAGGGTTTATGGACAAAATTTGGTTTGGGTTAAAATTAGGGTTTGGGTCAAAATTTGGGTTCGTTCAAATTTAGGGTTTAGGGTCAAAATTAGGGTTTGGTTTGAATCGGGGTTTTGAGTTAAAAATTGGGTTTTGGGACAAAAATAGGGTTAAAATTAGGGTAAAATTAGGGGTTTGGGTCTAAATTAGGGTTAGAACTAGGGTTTTGGGTCAAAATTTGAGTTTTGGGTCATAATTAAGGTTTAGGGTTTATAGTTAAAAAATGGTTTTGGGACAAAATTAGGGTTAGAATTAGGGTCTTGGGACTAAATTAGGGTTTAGGATCAAAACTAGGGTATAGGCTTTGAATTAGGGTTTTGAGTTTAAAATAGGGTTTTGGATCGAAAATAGGGTTATAAATAGAGTTTTGGATCAGAATTAGGGTTTTGGGTCAATAGGCTTTGGGTCAATATTAGGTTTATGGGTCAAATTTACTGTTCTGGGTTAAATTTAGGGTTTAGCATCAAAATTTAGGATTTTGGGTAAAAATTAGGGTTTCGGATCAAAATTAGGGTGCTGGGTTAAATTTAGGGTTTAGGGTCAAATTTGGGTTTAGGGTTTGAATTAGGGTTTTGAGTTAAAAATAGGGTTTTGGGACAAAAATAGGGTTTTGGGTCTAAATTTGGGTTAGGATTAGGGTTTTGGGTGAAAATTTGGGTTTTGGGTCAAATTTGGGATTTGGGTCAAAATTAAGGTTTCGGGTTTTGAGTTAAAAAAGGGTTTTGGGACAAAAATAGGGTTAGAATTAGGGTTTTGGGTCTAAATTAGGTTTAGAATTAGGCTTTGTTTCAAATTTAGCGTTTAGGATCAAAATTAGGGTCAAAATTAGGGTTTAGGGTTTGAATTAGGGTTTTGCGTTAAAATTAGGGTTTCGGGTCAAAATTAGGGTTCTGGGTTAAATTTAGGGCTCTGTGTCAAAATTTGGTTTATGGTTTGAATTAAGGTTTTGAGTTAAATATAGGGTTTTGGGTCAAAAATAGGGTTCGAATTAAGGTTTTGGGTTAAAAATAGGGTTTCGGGTCAAAATTAGGGTTTTGGGTTTGAATTAGGGTTTATGGTTTGAATTAGTGTTTTGGGTTAAAAATAGGGTTTTGAGTCAAAATTAGGGTTTGGGTCAAAGGTTCGGTCAAGATTAGGGTTTGGGTCAAAATTAGGGTTTAGGGTCAAAATTAGGGTTTTGGGTCAAAATTTGGGGTGGTCCAAATTAGGGTTTAGGGTTTGAATTAGGGTTTTGAGTTTAAAAAGGGTTTTGGGTCCAAAATAGGGTTAATTAGGGATTTGGGTTAAAATTTGGGTTCTAGGACAAGGTTTTGGGTCTAAAATAGGGTTAAAATTAGGGTTTTGGGTCAAATTTAGGTTTTAGGATAAAAATTAGGGTTTTGGGTCAAAATTAGGGTGTAGGGTTTGAATTAGGGTTTTGGGTTAAAAATAGGGTTTTGCGTCAGAATTAGGGTTTTGGGTTATAGTTAGGGTTTTGGGTCAAAATTTGGGTTTAGGGTTTGAATTAGGGTTTCGAGTAAAAAAAAAGGGTTTTGGGTCTAAATTAGGGTCAGAATTAGGGTTTTGGGTCAAAATTAGGGCTTTGGGTTGAAATTAGGGTTCTGGGTTAAATTTAGGGTTTATGGTCAAAATTTCGGTTTTGGGTTAAAATTAGGGTTTGGGTCAAAATTAGGGTTCTGGTTCAAATTTAGGGTTTAGGGTCAAAATTAGGGTTTCTGGTTTGAATCAGGGTTTTGAGTTAAAAATTGGGTTTTGGGACAAAAATAGGGTTAAAATTAGGGGTTTGGGTCTAAATTAGGGTTAGAACTAGGGTTTTGGGTCAAAATTTGAGTTTTGGGTCATAATTAAGGTTTAGGGTTTATAGTTAAAAAATGGTTTTGGGACAAAATTAGGGTTAGAATTAGGGTCTTGGGACTAAATTAGGGTTTAGGATCAAAACTAGGGTATAGGCTTTGAATTAGGGTTTTGAGTTTAAAATAGGGTTTTGGTTCGAAAATAGGGTTATAAATAGAGTTTTGGATCAGAATTAGGGTTTTGGGTCAATAGGCTTTGGGTTAATATTAGGTTTATGGGTCAAATTTACGGTTCTGGGTTAAATTTAGGGTTTAGCATCAAAATTTAGGATTTTGGGTAAAAATTAGGGTTTCGGATCAAAATTAGGGTGCTGGGTTAAATTTAGGGTTTAGGGTCAAATTTGGGTTTAGGGTTTGAATTAGGGTTTTGAGTTAAAAATAGGGTTTTGGGACAAAAATAGGGTTTTGGGTCTAAATTTGGGTTAGGATTAGGGTTTTGGGTGAAAATTTGGGTTTTGGGTCAAATTTGGGATTTGGGTCAAAATTAAGGTTTCGGGTTTTGAGTTAAAAATGGGTTTTGGGACAAAAATAGGGTTAGAATTAGGGTTTTGGGTCTAAATTAGGTTTAGAATTAGGCTTTGTTTCAAATTTAGCGTTTAGGATCAAAATTAGGGTCAAAATTAGGGTTTAGGGTTTGAATTAGGGTTGTGCGTTAAAATTAGGGTTTCGGGTCAAAATTAGGGTTCTGGGTTAAATTTAGGGCTCTGTGTCAAAATTTGGTTTATGGTTTGAATTAAGGTTTTGAGTTAAATATAGGGTTTTGGGTCAAAAATAGGGTTAGAATTAAGGTTTTGGGTTAAAAATAGGGTTTCGGGTCAAAAATAGGGTTTTGGGTTTGAATTAGGGTTTATGGTTTGAATTAGTGTTTTGGGTTAAAAATAGGGTTTTGAGTCAAAATTAGGGTTTTGCGTCAGAATTAGGGTTTTCGGTCAAGATTAGGGCTTTGGGTCAAAATTAGGGTTTTGGGTCCAAATTTTGGTTTTGGGTCCAAATTAGGGTTTAGGGTTTGAATTAGGGTTTTGAGTTTAAAAAAGGGTTTTGGGTCCAAAATAGGGTCAGAATTAGGGATTTGGGTTAAAATTTGGGTTCTAGGACAAGGTTTTGGGTCTAAAATAGGGTTAAAATTAGGGTTTTGGGTCAAATTTAGGTTTTAGGATAAAAATTAGGGTTTTGGGTCAAAATTAGGGTGTAGGGTTTGAATTAGGGTTTTGGGTTAAAAATAGGGTTTTGCGTCAGAATTAGGGTTTTGGGTTATAGTTAGGGTTTTGGGTCAAAATTTGGGTTTAGGGTTTGAATTAGGGTTTCGAGTAAAAAAAAAGGGTTTTGGGTCTAAATTAGGGTCAGAATTAGGGTTTTGGGTCAAAATTAGGGCTTTGGGTTGAAATTAGGGTTTTGGGTTAAATTTAGGGTTTATGGTCAAAATTTCGGTTTTGGGTTAAAATTAGGATTTCGGGTCAAAATTAGGGTTCTGGTTCAAATTTAGGGTTTAGGGTCAAAATTAGGGTTTCTGGTTTGAATCAGGGTTTTGAGTTAAAAATTGGGTTTTGGGACAAAAATAGGGTTAAAATTAGGGGTTTGGGTCTAAATTAGGGTTAGAACTAGGGTTTTGGGTCAAAATTTGAGTTTTGGGTCATAATTAAGGTTTAGGGTTTATAGTTAAAAAATGGTTTTGGGACAAAATTAGGGTTAGAATTAGGGTCTTGGGACTAAATTAGGGTTTAGGATCAAAACTAGGGTATAGGCTTTGAATTAGGGTTTTGAGTTTAAAATAGGGTTTTGGTTCGAAAATAGGGTTATAAATAGAGTTTTGGATCAGAATTAGGGTTTTGGGTCAATAGGCTTTGGGTTAATATTAGGTTTATGGGTCAAATTTACGGTTATGGTTTAAATTTATGGATTAGCATCTAAATTTAGGATTTTGGGTAAAAATTAGTTTGGTGGGTTAAATTTAGGGTTTAGGGTCAAATTTGGGTTTAGGGTTTGAATTAGGGTTTTGAGTTAAAAATAGGGTTTTGGGACAAAAATAGGGTTCTGGGTCTAAATTTGGGTTAGGATTAGGGTTTTGGGTGAAAATTTGGGTTTTGGGTCAAATTTGGGATTTGGGTCAAAATTAAGGTTTCGGGTTTTGAGTTAAAAATGGGTTTTGGGACAAAAATAGGGTTAGAATTAGGGTTTTGGGTCTAAATTAGGTTTAGAATTAGGCTTTGTTTCAAATTTAGCGTTTAGGGTCAAAATTAGGGTTTAGGGTTTGAATTAGGGTTTTGCGTTAAAATTAGGGTTTCGGGTCAAAATTAGGGTTCTGGGTTAAATTTAGGGCTCTGTGTCAAAATTTGGTTTATGGTTTGAATTAAGGTTTTGAGTTAAATATAGGGTTTTGGGTCAAAAATAGGGTTCGAATTAAGGTTTTGGGTTAAAAATAGGGTTTCGGGTCAAAATTAGGGTTTTGGGTTTGAATTAGGGTTTATGGTTTGAATTAGTGTTTTGGGTTAAAAATAGGGTTTTGAGTCAAAATTAGGGTTTTGGGTCAGAATTAGGGTTTTCGGTCAAGATTAGGGCTTTGGGTCAAAATTAGGGTTTAGGGTCAAAATTAGGGTTTTGGGTCAAAATTTCGGTTTTGGGTCCAAATTAGGGTTTAGGGTTTGAATTAGGGTTTTGAGTTTAAAAAAGGGTTTTGGGTCCAAAATAGGGTCAGAATTAGGGATTTGGGTTAAAATTTGGGTTCTAGGACAAGGTTTTGGGTCTAAAATAGGGTTAAAATTAGGGTTTTGGGTCAAATTTAGGTTTTAGGATAAAAATTAGGGTTTTGGGTCAAAATTAGGGTGTAGGGTTTGAATTAGGGTTTTGGGTTAAAAATAGGGTTTTGCGTCAGAATTAGGGTTTTGGGTTATAGTTAGGGTTTTGGGTCAAAATTTGGGTTTAGGGTTTGAATTAGGGTTTCGAGTAAAAGGGTTTGGGTCTAAATGGGGGGGGGGGGAATGGGCTTGGGTGAATGGGTTGGTTAAATTAGGGTTATGGTCAAAATGGTTTTGGGTTAAAATAGGGTTTGGGTCAAAATTAGGGTTCGGTTCAAATTTAGGGTTTAGGGTCAAAATTAGGGTTTGGTTTGAATCGGGGTTTTGAGTTAAAAATTGGGTTTTGGGACAAAAATAGGGTTAAAATTAGGGGTTTGGGTCTAAATTAGGGTTAGAACTAGGGTTTTGGGTCAAAATTTGAGTTTTGGGTCATAATTAAGGTTTAGGGTTTATAGTTAAAAAATGGTTTTGGGACAAAATTAGGGTTAGAATTAGGGTCTTGGGACTAAATTAGGGTTTAGGATCAAAACTAGGGTATAGGCTTTGAATTAGGGTTTTGAGTTTAAAATAGGGTTTTGGTTCGAAAATAGGGTTATAAATAGAGTTTTGGATCAGACTTAGGGTTTTGGGTCAATAGGCTTTGGGTTAATATTAGGTTTATGGGTCAAATTTTCGGTTTTGGGTTAAATTTAGGGTTTAGCATCAAAATTTAGGATTTTGGGTAAAAATTAGGGTTTCGGATCAAAATTAGGGTGCTGGGTTAAATTTAGGGTTTAGGGTCAAATTTGGGTTTAGGGTTTGAATTAGGGTTTTGAGTTAAAAATAGGGTTTTGGGACAAAAATAGGGTTTTGGGTCTAAATTTGGGTTAGGATTAGGGTTTTGGGTGAAAATTTGGGTTTTGGGTCAAATTTGGGATTTGGGTCAAATTAGGTTTAGGGTTTTGAGTTAAAAATGGGTTTTGGGACAAAAATAGGGTTAGAATTAGGGTTTTGGGTCTAAATTAGGTTTAGAATTAGGCTTTGTTTCAAATTTAGCGTTTAGGATCAATAGGGTCAAAATTAGGGTTTAGGGTTTGAATTAGGGTTTTGCGTTAAAATTAGGGTTTGGTCAAAATTAGGGTTAGGGTAGGTTAAATTTAGGGCTCTGTGTCAAAATTTGGTTTATGGTTTGAATTAAGGTTTTGAGTTAAATATAGGGTTTTGGGTCAAAAATAGGGTTGAATTAAGGTTTTGGGTTAAAAATAGGGTTTGGTCAAAGGGGTAGGGTTTTGGGTTTGAATTATGGTTGATGGTTTGAATTAGTGTTTTGGTTTTTAAATAGGGTTTTGATTCAAAGTTAGGGTTTAGGGTTTGAGTTAGGGTTTTCGGTCAAGATTAGGGCTTTGGGTCAAATTTAGGGTTTAGGGTCAAAATTAGGGTTTTGGGTCAAAATTTGGTTTGGGTCCAAATTAGGGTTTAGGGTTTGAATTAGGGTTTTGAGTTTAAAAAGGGTTTTGGGTCCAAAATAGGGTCGAATTAGGGATTTGGGTTAAAATTTGGGTTCTAGGACAAGGTTTTGGGTCTAAAATAGGGTTAAAATTAGGGTTTTGGGTCAAATTTAGGTTTTAGGATAAAAATTAGGGTTTTGGGTCAAAATTAGGGTGTAGGGTTTGAATTAGGGTTTTGGGTTATAAATAGGGGTTTGCGTCAGACTTAGGGTTTTGGGTTTTAGTTAGGGTTTTGGGTCAAAATTTGGGTTTAGGGTTTGAATTAGGGTTTGAGTAAAAAAAAGGGTTTGGGTCTAAATTGGGTGAGGGTTTTGGGTCAAAATTAGGGCTTTGGGTTGAAATTAGGGTTAGGGTTAAATTTAGGGTTTATGGTCAAAATTTGGTTTTGGGTTAAAATTAGGGTTTGGGTCAAAATTAGGGTTCTGGTTCAAATTTAGGGTTTAGGGTCAAAATTAGGGTTTCTGGTTTGAATCAGGGTTTTGAGTTAAAAATTGGGTTTTGGGACAAAAATAGGGTTAAAATTAGGGTTAAAATTAGGGGTTTGGGTCTAAATTAGGGTTAGAACTAGGGTTTTGGGTCAAAATTTGAGTTTTGGGTCATAATTAAGGTTTAGGGTTTATAGTTAAAAAATGGTTTTGGGACAAAATTAGGGTTAGAATTAGGGTCTTGGGACTAAATTAGGGTTTAGGATCAAAACTAGGGTATAGGCTTTGAATTAGGGTTTTGAGTTTAAAATAGGGTTTTGGTTGAAAATAGGGTTATAAATAGAGTTTTGGATCGAATTAGGGTTTTGGGTCAATAGGCTTTGGGTTAATATTAGGTTTATGGGTCAAATTTACGGTTATGGGTTAAATTTAGGGTTTAGCATCAAAATTTAGGATTTTGGGTAAAAATTAGGGTTTCGGATCAAAATTAGGGTGCTGGGTTAAATTTAGGGTTTAGGGTCAAATTTGGGTTTAGGGTTTGAATTAGGGTTTTGAGTTAAAAATAGGGTTTTGGGACAAAAATAGGGTTTTGGGTCTAAATTTGGGTTAGGATTAGGGTTTTGGGTGAAAATTTGGGTTTTGGGTCAAATTTGGGATTTGGGTCAAAAATAGGGTTAGAATTAGGGTTTTGGGTCTAAATTAGGTTTAGAATTAGGCTTTGTTTCAAATTTAGCGTTTAGGATCAAAATTAGGGTCAAAATTAGGGTTTAGGGTTTGAATTAGGGTTTTGCGTTAAAATTAGGGTTTCGGGTCAAAATTAGGGTTCTGGGTTAAATTTAGGGCTCTGTGTCAAAATTTGGTTTATGGTTTGAATTAAGGTTTTGAGTTAAATATAGGGTTTTGGGTCAAAAATAGGGTTCGAATTAAGGTTTTGGGTTAAAAATAGGGTTTGGCAAGGGGGGAAAAAGGGTTTTGGGTTTGAATTAGGGTTTATGGTTTGAATTAGTGTTTTGGGTTAAAAATAGGGTTTTGAGTCAGAATTAGGGTTTTCGGTCAAGATTAGGGCTTTGGGTCAAGATTAGGGTTTAGGGTCAAAATTAGGGTTTTGGGTCAAAATTTCGGTTTTGGGTCCAAATTAGGGTTTAGGGTTTGAATTAGGGTTTTGAGTTTAAAAGGGTTTTGGGTCCAAAATAGGGTTGGATTAGTGATTTGGGTTTAAATTTGGGTTCTAGGACAAGGTTTTGGGTCTAAAATAGGGTTAAAATTAGGGTTTTGGGTCAAATTTAGGTTTTAGGATAAAAATTAGGGTTTAGGGTCAAAATTAGGGTGTAGGGTTTTAATTAGGGTTTTGGGTTAAAAATAGGGTTTTGCGTCGGATTAGGGTTTTGGGTTATAGTTAGGGTTTTGGGTCAAAATTTGGGTTTAGGGTTTGAATTAGGGTTTGAGTAAAAAAGGGTTTTGGGTCTAAGTTAGGGTCGAATTAGGGTTTTGGGTCAAAATTAGGGCTTTGGGTTGAAATTAGGGTTAGGTTAAATTTAGGGTTTATGGTCAAAATTTGGTTTTGGGTTAAAATTAGGGTTTGGGTCAAAATTAGGGTTAGGTTCAAATTTAGGGTTTAGGGTCAAAATTAGGGTTTGGTTTGAATCGGGGTTTTGAGTTAAAAATTGGGTTTTGGGACAAAAATAGGGTTAAAATTAGGGTAAAATTAGGGGTTTGGGTCTAAATTAGGGTTAGAACTAGGGTTTTGGGTCAAAATTTGAGTTTTGGGTCATAATTAAGGTTTAGGGTTTATAGTTAAAAAATGGTTTTGGGACAAAATTAGGGTTAGAATTAGGGTCTTGGGACTAAATTAGGGTTTAGGATCAAAACTAGGGTATAGGCTTTGAATTAGGGTTTTGGGTTTAAATTAGGGTTTTGGTTGAAAATAGGGTTATAAATAGAGTTTTGGATCGAAATTAGGGTTTTGGGTCAATAGGCTTTGGGTTAATATTAGGTTTATGGGTCAAATTTACGGTTCAGGTTAAATTTTGGGTTTATCATCAAAATTTAGGATTTTGGGTAAAAATTAGGGTTTCGGATCAAAATTAGGGTGCTGGGTTAAATTTAGGGTTTAGGGTCAAATTTGGGTTTAGGGTTTGAATTAGGGTTTTGAGTTAAAAATAGGGTTTTGGGACAAAAATAGGGTTTTGGGTCTAAATTTGGGTTAGGATTAGGGTTTTGGGTGAAAATTTGGGTTTTGGGTCAAATTTGGGATTTGGAGTCAAAATTAAGGTTTGGGTTTTGAGTTAAAGGGTTTTGGGACAAAAATAGGGTTAGAATTAGGGTTTTGGGTCTAAATTAGGTTTAGAATTAGGCTTTGTATCAAATTTAGCGTTTAGGATCAAAATTAGGGTCAAAATTAGGGTTTAGGGTTTGAATTAGGGTTGTGCGTTAAAATTAGGGTTTCGGGTCAAAATTAGGGTTCTGGGTTAAATTTAGGGCTCTGTGTCAAAATTTGGTTTATGGTTTGAATTAAGGTTTTGAGTTAAATATAGGGTTTTGGGTCAAAAATAGGGTTCGAATTATGGTTTTGTGTTAAAAATAGGGTTTGGTCAAAATTAAAAGGGGGGTTTGGGTTTGAATTAGGGTTTATGGTTTGAATTAGTGTTTTGGGTTAAAAATAGGGTTTTGAGTCAAAATTAGGGTTTTGGGTCAGAATTAGGGTTTTCGGTCAAGATTAGGGCTTTGGGTCAAAATTAGGGTTTAGGGTCAAAATTAGGGTTTTGGGTCAAAATTTCGGTTTTGGGCCAAATTAGGGTTTAGGGTTTGAATTAGGGTTTTGAGTTTAAAAAAGGGTTTTGGGTCCAAAATAGGGTCAGAATTAGGGATTTGGGTTAAAATTTGGGTTCTAGGACAAGGTTTTGGGTCTAAAATAGGGTTAAAATTAGGGTTTTGGGTCAAATTTAGGTTTTAGGATAAAAATTAGGGTTTTGGGTCAAAATTAGGGTGTAGGGTTTGAATTAGGGTTTTGGGTTAAAAATAGGGTTTTGCGTCAGAATTAGGGTTTTGGGTTATAGTTAGGGTTTTGGGTCAAAATTTGGGTTTAGGGTTTGAATTAGGGTTTCGAGTAAAAAAAAAGGGTTTTGGGTCTAAATTAGGGTCAGAATTAGGGTTTTGGGTCAAAATTAGGGATTTGGGTTGAAATTAGGGTTATGGGTTAAATTTAGGGTTTATGGTCAAAATTTGGTTTTGGGTTAAAATTAGGGTTTGGTCAAAATTAGGGTTGCGTTCAAATTTAGGGTTTAGGGTCAAAATTAGGGTTTCTGGTTTGAATCAGGGTTTTGAGTTAAAAATTGGGTTTTGGGACAAAAATAGGGTTAAAATTAGGGTTAAAATTAGGGGTTTGGGTCTAAATTAGGGTTAGAACTAGGGTTTTGGGTCAAAATTTGAGTTTTGGGTCATAATTAAGGTTTAGGGTTTATAGTTAAAAAATGGTTTTGGGATAAAATTAGGGTTAGAATTAGGGTCTTGGGACTAAATTAGGGTTTAGGATCAAAACTAGGGTATAGGCTTTGAATTAGGGTTTTGAGTTTAAAATAGGGTTTTGGTTCGAAAATAGGGTTATAAATAGAGTTTTGGATCAGAATTAGGGTTTTGGGTCAATAGGCTTTGGGTTAATATTAGGTTTATGGGTCAAATTTACGGTTCTGGTTAAATTTAGGGTTTAGCATCAAAATTTAGGATTTTGGGTAAAAATTAGGGTTTGGATCAAAATTAGGGTCTTGGGTTAAATTTAGGGTTTAGTGTCATATTTGGGTTTA
This sequence comes from Sophora flavescens, assembly GCA_030762895.1. Classification (NCBI taxonomy): domain Eukaryota; kingdom Viridiplantae; phylum Streptophyta; class Magnoliopsida; order Fabales; family Fabaceae; genus Sophora; species Sophora flavescens. The sequence goes on along the minus strand of JAUPTC010000011.1, from coordinate 3,813,097 downwards.
GGGTTTGAATTAGGGTTTTTAGTTAAAAATAGGGTTTTGGGACAAAAATAGTGTTCTGGGTCTAAATTTGGGTTAGGATTAGGGTTTTGGGTGAAAATTTGGGTTTTGGGTCAAATTTGGGATTTGGAGTCAAGATTAAGGTTTGGGTTTTGAGTTAAAAATGGGTTTTGGGACAAAAATAGGGTTAGAATTAGGGTTTTGGGTCTAAATTAGGTTTAGAATTAGGCTTTGTTTCAAATTTAGCGTTTAGGATCAAAATTAGGGTTTAGGGTTTAGGGTTTGAATTAGGGTTTTGCGTTAAAATTAGGGTTTGGGTCAAAATTAGGGTTAAGGTTAAATTTAGGGCTCTGTGTCAAAATTTGGTTTATGGTTTGAATTAAGGTTTTGAGTTAAATATAGGGTTTTGGGTCAAAAATAGGGTTGAATTAAGGTTTTGGGTTAAAAATAGGGTTTGAGGGGGAAAAAGGGTAGGGTCAAAATTAGGGTTTTGGGTTTGAATTAGGGTTTATGGTTTGAATTAGTGTTTTGGGTTAAAAATAGGGTTTTGAGTCAAAATTAGGGTTTTGGGTCAGAATTAGGGTTTTCGGTCAAGATTAGGGCTTTGGGTCAAAATTAGGGTTTAGGGTCAAAATTAGGGTTTTGGGTCAAAATTTCGGTTTTGGGTCCAAATTAGGGTTTAGGGTTTGAATTAGGGTTTTGAGTTTAAAAAATGGTTTTGGGTCCAAAATAGGGTCAGAATTAGGGATTTGGGTTAAAATTTGGGTTCTATGACAAGGTTTTGGGTCTAAAATAGGGTTAAAATTAGGGTTTTGGGTAAAATTTAGGTTTTAGGATAAAAATTAGGGTTTAGGGTCAAAATTAGGGTGTAGGGTTTGAATTAGGGTTTTGGGTTAAAAATAGGGTTTTGTGTCAGAATTAGGGTTTTGGGTTATAGTTAGGGTTTTGGGTCAAAATTTGGGTTTAGGGTTTGAATTAGGGTTCCGAGTAAAAAAAAAAGGTTTTGGGTCTAAATTAGGGTCAGAATTAGGGTTTTGGGTCAAAATTAGGTCTTTGGGTTGAAATTAGGGTTCTGGGTTAAATTTAGTGTTTATGGTCAAAATTTCGGTTTTTGGGTTAATATTAGGGTTTCGGGTCAAAATTAGGGTTCTGGTTCAAATTTAGGGTTTAGGGTCAAAATTAGGGTTTCTGGTTTGAATCAGGGTTTTGAGTTAAAAATTGGGTTTTGGGACAAAAATAGGGTTAAAATTAGGGTTAAAATTAGGGGTTTGGGTCTAAATTAGGGTTAGAACTAGGGTTTTGGGTCAAAATTTGAGTTTTGGGTCATAATTAAGGTTTAGGGTTTATAGTTAAAAAATGGTTTTGGGACAAAATTAGGGTTAGAATTAGGGTCTTGGGACTAAATTAGGGTTTAGGATCAAAACTAGGGTATAGGCTTTGAATTAGGGTTTTGAGTTTAAAATAGGGTTTTGGTTCGAAAATAGGGTTATAAATAGAGTTTTGGATCAGAATTAGGGTTTTGGGTCAATAGGCTTTGGGTTAATATTAGGTTTATGGGTCAAATTTACGGTTCTGGGTTAAATTTAGGGTTTAGCATCAAAATTTAGGATTTTGGGTAAAAATTAGGGTTTCGGATCAAAATTAGGGTGCTGGGTTAAATTTAGGGTTTAGGGTCAAATTTGGGTTTAGGGTTTGAATTAGGGTTTTGAGTTAAAAATAGGGTTTTGGGACAAAAATAGGGTTTTGGGTCTAAATTTGGGTTAGGATTAGGGTTTTGGGTGAAAATTTGGGTTTTGGGTCAAATTTGGGATTTGGGTCAAAATTAAGGTTTCGGGTTTTGAGTTAAAAATGGGTTTTGGGACAAAAATAGGGTTAGAATTAGGGTTTTGGGTCTAAATTAGGTTTAGAATTAGGCTTTGTTTCAAATTTAGCGTTTAGGGTCAAAATTAGGGTTTAGGGTTTGAATTAGGGTTTTGCGTTAAAATTAGGGTTTCGGGTAAAAATTAGGGTTCTGGGTTAAATTCAGGGCTCTGTGTCAAAATTTGGTTTATGGTTTGAATTAAGGTTTTGAGTTAAATATAGGGTTTTGGGTCAAAAATAGGGTTCGAATTAAGGTTTTGGGTTAAAAATAGGGTTTCGGGTCAAAATTAGGGTTTTGGGTTTGAATTAGGGTTTATGGTTTGAATTAGTGTTTTGGGTTAAAAATAGGGTTTTGAGTCAAAATTAGGGTTTTGGGTCAGAATTAGGGTTTTCGGTCAAGATTAGGGCTTTGGGTCAAAATTAGGGTTTAGGGTCAAAATTAGGGTTTTGGGTCAAAATTTCGGTTTTGGGTCCAAATTAGGGTTTAGGGTTTGAATTAGGGTTTTGAGTTTAAAAAAGGGTTTTGGGTCCAAAATAGGGTCAGAATTAGGGATTTGGGTTAAAATTTGGGTTCTAGGACAAGGTTTTGGGTCTAAAATAGGGTTAAAATTAGGGTTTTGGGTCAAATTTAGGTTTTAGGATAAAAATTAGGGTTTTGGGTCAAAATTAGGGTGTAGGGTTTGAATTAGGGTTTTGGGTTAAAAATAGGGTTTTGCGTCAGAATTAGGGTTTTGGGTTATAGTTAGGGTTTTGGGTCAAAATTTGGGTTTAGGGTTTGAATTAGGGTTTCGAGTAAAAAAAAAGGGTTTTGGGTCTAAATTAGGGTCAGAATTAGGGTTTTGGGTCAAAATTAGGGCTTTGGGTTGAAATTAGGGTTCTGGGTTAAATTTAGGGTTTATGGTCAAAATTTCGGTTTTGGGTTAAAATTAGGATTTCGGGTCAAAATTAGGGTTCTGGTTCAAATTTAGGGTTTAGGGTCAAAATTAGGGTTTCTGGTTTGAATCAGGGTTTTGAGTTAAAAATTGGGTTTTGGGACAAAAATAGGGTGAAAATTAGGGTTAAAATTAGGGGTTTGGGTCTAAATTAGGGTTAGAACTAGGGTTTTGGGTCAAAATTTGAGTTTTGGGTCATAATTAAGGTTTAGGGTTTATAGTTAAAAAATGGTTTTGGGACAAAATTAGGGTTAGAATTAGGGTCTTGGGACTAAATTAGGGTTTAGGATCAAAACTAGGGTATAGGCTTTGAATTAGGGTTTTGAGTTTAAAATAGGGTTTTGGTTGAAAATAGGGTTATAAATAGAGTTTTGGATCAGAATTAGGGTTTTGGGTCAATAGGCTTTGGGTTAATATTAGGTTTATGGGTCAAATTTACGGTTCTGGGTTAAATTTAGGGTTTAGCATCAAAATTTAGGATTTTGGGTAAAAATTAGGGTTTCGGATCAAAATTAGGGTGCTGGGTTAAATTTAGGGTTTAGGGTCAAATTTGGGTTTAGGGTTTGAATTAGGGTTTTGAGTTAAAAATAGGGTTTTGGGACAAAAATAGGGTTTTGGGTCTAAATTTGGGTTAGGATTAGGGTTGTGGGTGAAAATTTGGGTTTTGGGTCAAATTTGGGATTTGGGTCAAAATTAAGGTTTCGGGTTTTGAGTTAAAAAAGGGTTTTGGGACAAAAATAGGGTTAGAATTAGGGTTTTGGGTCTAAATTAGGTTTAGAATTAGGCTTTGTTTCAAATTTAGCGTTTAGGATCAAATAGGGTCAAATTAGGGTTTAGGGTTTGAATTAGGGTTTTGCGTTAAAATTAGGGTTTGGTCAAAATTAGGGTTAGGTTAAATTTAGGGCTCGTGTCAAAATTTGGTTTATGGTTTGAATTAAGGTTTTGAGTTAAATATAGGGTTTTGGGTCAAAAATAGGGTTAGAATTAAGGTTTTGGGTTAAAAATAGGGTTTGGTCAAAATTAGGATTAGGAGGGTTTAGGGTAAGTTTGGGTTTGAATTAGGGTTTATGGTTTGAATTAGTGTTTTGGGTTAAAAATAGGGTTTTGAGTCAAAATTAGGGTTTTGGGTCAGAATTAGGGTTTTCGGTCAAGATTAGGGCTTTGGGTCAAAATTAGGGTTTAGGGTCAAAATTAGGGTTTTGGGTCAAAATTTCGGTTTTGGGTCCAAATTAGGGTTTAGGGTTTGAATTAGGGTTTGAGTTTAAAAAGGTTTTGGGTCCAAAATAGGGTCGAGATTAGGGATTTTGGTTTTAATTTGGGTTCTAGGACAAGGTTTTGGGTCTAAAATAGGGTTAAAATTAGGGTTTTGGGTCAAATTTAGGTTTTAGGATAAAAATTAGGGTTTTGGGTCAAAATTAGGGTGTAGGGTTTGAATTAGGGTTTTGGGTTAAAAATAGGGTTTTGCGTCAGAATTAGGGTTTTGGGTTATAGTTAGGGTTTTGGGTCAAAATTTGGGTTTAGGGTTTGAATTAGGGTTTTGAGTTAAAAATGGGGTTTTCGGTCTAAATTAGGGTCGAATTAGGGTTTTGGGTCAAAATTAGGGCTTTGGGTTGAAATTAGGGTTAGGTTAAATTTAGGGTTTATGGTCAAAATTTGGTTTGGGTTAAAATTAGGGTTTCGGGTCAAAATTAGGGTTCTGGTTCAAATTTAGGGTTTAGGGTCAAAATTAGGGTTTCTGGTTTGAATCAGGGTTTTGAGTTAAAAATTGGGTTTTGGGACAAAAATAGGGTTAAAATTAGGGTAAAATTAGGGGTTTGGGTCTAAATTAGGGTTAGAACTAGGGTTTTGGGTCAAAATTTGAGTTTTGGGTCATAATTAAGGTTTAGGGTTTATAGTTAAAAAATGGTTTTGGGACAAAATTAGGGTTAGAATTAGGGTTTTGGGACTAAATTAGGGTTTAGGATCAAAACTAGGGTATAGGGTTTGAATTAGGGTTTTGAGTTTAAAATAGGGTTTTGGTTCGAAAATAGGGTTATAAATAGAGTTTTGGATCAGAATTAGGGTTTTGGGTCAATAGGCTTTGGGTTAATATTAGGTTTATGGGTCAAATTTACGGTTCGGGTTAAATTTAGGGTTTAGCATCAAAATTTAGGATTTTGGGTAAAAATTAGGGTTTAGGATCAAAATTAGGGTGCTGGGTTAAATTTAGGGGTTAGGGTCAAATTTGGGTTTGGGGTTTGAATTAGGGTTTTGAGTTAAAAATAGGGTTTTGGGACAAAAATAGGGTTTTGGGTCTAAATTTGGGTTAGGATTAGGGTTTTGGGTCAAATTTGGGTTTTGGGTCAAATTTGGGATTTGGGTCAAAATTAAGGTTTGGGTTTTGAGTTAAAAAGGGTTTTGGGACAAAAATAGGGTTAGAATTAGGGTTTTGGGTCTAAATTAGGTTTAGAATTAGGCTTTGTTTCAAATTTAGCGTTTAGGATCAAATAGGGTCAAAATTAGGGTTTAGGGTTTTAATTAGGGTTTTGAGTTAAAAATAGGGTTTCGGTGCAAAATTAGGGTTAAGGTTAAAATTTAGGGATCTGTTTCAAAAATTGTTTAATGGTTTGAATTAAGGTTTTGAGTTAAATATAGGGTTTTGGGTCAAAAATAGGGTTAGAATTAAGGTTTTGGGTTAAAAATAGGGTTTGGTCAAAATTAGGATTAAAAGGGTAGGGCAAAAAAGGGTTTGGGTTTGAATTAGGGTTTATGGTTTGAATTAGTGTTTTGGGTTAAAAATAGGGTTTTGAGTCAAAATTAGGGTTTTGGCTCAGAATTAGGGTTTTCGGTCAAGATTAGGGCTTTGGGTCAAAATTAGGGTTTAGGGTCAAAATTAGGGTTTTGGGTCAAAAATTTGGTGTTGGGTCCAAATTAGGGTTTAGGGTTTGAATTAGGGTTCTGAGTTTAAAAAAGGGTTTTGCGTCCAAAATATGGTCAGAATTAGGGATTTGGTTTAAAATTTGGGTTCTAGGACAAGGTTTTGGGTCTAAAATAGGGTTAAAATTAGGGTTTTGGGTCAAATTTAGGTTTTAGGATAAAAATTAGGGTTTATGGTCAAAATTAGGGTGTAGGGTTTGAATTAGGGTTTTGGGTTAAAAATAGGGTTTTGCGTCAGAATTAGGGTTTTGGGTTATAGTTAGGGTTTTGGGTCAATATTTGGGTTTAGGGTTTGAATTAGGGTTTCGAGTAAAAAAAAAAGGGTTTTGGGTCTAAATTAGGGTCAGAATTAGGGTTTTGGGTCAAAATTAGGGCTTTGGGTTGAGATTAGGGTTACGGGTTAAATTTAGGGTTTATGGTCAAAATTTCGGTTTTGGGTTAAAATTAGGGTTTGGTCAAAATTAGGGTTGCGGGTTCAAATTTAGGGTTTAGGGTCAAAATTAGGGTTTGGTTTGAATCGGGGTTTTGAGTTAAAAATTGGGTTTTGGGACAAAAATAGGGTTAAAATTAGGGTTAAAATTAGGGGTTTGGGTCTAAATTAGGGTTAGAACTAGGGTTTTGGGTCAAAATTTGAGTTTTGGGTCATAATTAAGGTTTAGGGTTTATAGTTAAAAAATGGTTTTGGGACAAAATTAGGGTTAGAATTAGGGTTTTGGGACTAAATTAGGGTTTAGGATCAAAACTAGGGTATAGGCTTTGAATTAGGGTTTTGAGTTTAAAATAGGGTTTTGGTTCGAAAATAGGGTTATAAATAGAGTTTTGGATCAGAATTAGGGTTTTGGGTCAATAGGCTTTGGGTTAATATTAGGTTTATGGGTCAAATTTACGGTTCTGGGTTAAATTTAGGGTTTAGCATCAAAATTTAGGATTTTGGGTAAAAATTAGGGTGCTGGGTTAAATTTAGGGTTTAGGGTCAAATTTGGGTTTAGGGTTTGAATTAGGGATTTGAGTTAAAAATAGGGTTTTGGGACAAAAATAGGGTTCTGGGTCTAAATTTGGGTTAGGATTAGGGTTTTGGGTGAAAATTTGGGTTTTGGGTCAAATTTGGGATTTGGGTCAAAATTAGGTTTGGGTTTTGAGTTAAAAAGGGTTTTGGGACAAAAATAGGGTTAGAATTAGGGTTTTGGGTCTAAATTAGGTTTAGAATTAGGCTTTGTTTCAAATTTAGCGTTTAGGATCAAAATTAGGGTTTAGGGTTAGGGTTTGAATTAGGGTTTTGCGTTAAAATTAGGGGTTCGGTCAAAATTAGGGTTAGGTTAAATTTAGGGCTCTGTGTCAAAATTTGGTTTATGGTTTGAATTAAGGTTTTGAGTTAAATATAGGGTTTTGGGTCAAAAATAGGGTTAGAATTAAGGTTTTGGGTTAAAAATAGGGTTTGGTCAAAATTAGGATAAGTAAATAGGTAGGGCAAAATAGGGTTTTGGGTTTGAATTAGGGTTTATGGTTTGAATTAGTGTTTTGGGTTAAAAATAGGGTTTTGAGTCAAAATTAGGGTTTTGGGGTCAGAATTAGGGTTTTCGGTCAAGATTAGGGCTTTGGGTCAAAATTAGGGTTTAGGGTCAAAATTAGGGTTTTGGGTCAAAATTTGGGTTTGGATCCAAAATAAGGGTTTAGGGTTTGAATTAGGGTTTGAGTTTAAAAAGGGTTTTGGGTCCAAAATAGGGTCAGAATTAGGGATTTGGGTTAAAATTTGGGTTCTAGGACAAGGTTTTGGGTCTAAAATAGGGTTAAAATTAGGGTTTTGGGTCAAATTTAGGTTTTAGGATAAAAATTAGGGTTTAGGGTCAAAATTAGGGTGTAGGGTTTTAATTAGGGTTTTGGGTTAAAAATAGGGTTTTGGCGTCGAATTAGGGTTTTGGGTTATAGTTAGGGTTTTGGGTCAAAATTTGAGTTTAGGGTTTGAATTAGGGTTTGAGTAAAAAAAAAGGTTTTGGGTCTAAGTTAGGGTCAGAGTTAGGGTTTTGGGTCAAGATTAGGGCTTTGGGTTGAAATTAGGGTTAGGTTAAATTTAGGGTTTATGGTCAAAATTTCGGTTTTGGGTTAAGATTAGGGTTTGGTCAAAGTTAGGGTTACGGTTCAAATTTAGGGTTTAGGGTCAAAGTTAGGGTTTGGTTTGAATCGGGGTTTTGAGTTAAGAATTGGGTTTTGGGACAAAAATAGGGTTAAAATTAGGGTAAAATTAGGGGTTTGGGTCTAAATTAGGGTTAGAACTAGGGTTTTGGGTCAAAATTTGAGTTTTGGGTCATAATTAAGGTTTAGGGTTTATAGTTAAAAAATGGTTTTGGGACAAAATTAGGGTTAGAATTAGGGTTTTGGGACTAAATTAGGGTTTAGGTTCAAAACTAGGGTATAGGGTTTGAATTAGGGTTTTGAGTTTAAAATAGGGTTTTGGTTCGAAAATAGGGTTATAAATAGAGTTTTGGATCAGAATTAGGGTTTTGGGTCAATAGGCTTTGGGTCAATATTAGGTTTATGGGTCAAATTTACGGTTTTGGGTTAAATTTAGGGTTTAGCATCAAAATTTAGGATTTTGGGTAAAATTAGGGTTTGGGTCAAAATTAGGGTGCTGGGTTAAATTTAGGGTTTAGGGTCAAATTTGGGTTTAGGGTTTGAATTAGGGTTTTGAGTTAAAAATAGGGTTTTGGGACAAAAATAGGGTTCTGGGTCTAAATTTGGGTTAGGATTAGGGTTTTGGGTGAAAATTTGGGTTTTGGGTCAAATTTGGGATTTGGGTCAAAATTAAGGTTTCGGGTTTTGAGTTAAAAAAGGGTTTTGGGACAAAAATAGGGTTAGAATTAGGCGTTTGGGTCTAAGTTAGGTTTAGAATTAGGCTTTGTTTCAAATTTAGCGTTTAGGATCAAATTAGGGTCAAATTAGGGTTTAGGGTTTGAATTAGGGTTTTGCGTTAGAATTAGGGTTTGGTCAAAATTAGGGTTAAGGTTAAATTTGGGGCTCTGTGTCAAAATTTGGTTTATGGTTTGAATTAAGGTTTTGTGTTATATATAGGGTTTTGGGTCAAAAATAGGGTTAGAATTAAGGTTTTGGGTTAAAAATAGGGTTGCGGGTCAAAATTAGTATTCTGGGTCAAATTTAGGGTTTAGGGTCAAAAATAGGGTTTTGGGTTTGAATTAGGGTGTATGGTTTGAATTAGTGTTTTGGGTTAAAAATAGGGTTTTGAGTCAAAATTAGGGTTTTGGGTCAGAATTACGGTTTTCGGTCAAGATTAGGGCTTTGGGTCAAAATTAGGGTTTAGTGTCAAAATTAGGGTTTTGGGTCAAAATTTCGGTTTTGGGTCCAAATTAGGGTTTAGGGTTTGAATTAGGGTTTTGAGTTTAAAAAATTGTTTTGGGTCCAAAATAGGGTCAGAATTAGGGATTTGGGTTAAAATTTGGGTTCTAGGACAAGGTATTGGGCCTAAAATAGGGTTAAAATTAGGGTTTTAGGTCAAATTTAGGTTTTAGGATAAAAATTAGGGTTTAGGGTCAAAATTAGGGTGTAGGGTTTGAATTAGGGTTTTGGGTTAAAAATAGGGTTTTGCGTCAGAATTAGGGTTTTGGGTTATAGTTAGGATTTTGGGTCAAAATTTGGGTTTAGGGTTTGAATTAGGGTTTCGAGTAAAAAAAAAGGGTTTTGGGTCTAAATTAGGGTCAGAATTAGGGTTTTGGGTCAAAATTAGGGCTTTGGGTTGAAATTAGGGTTACGGTTAAATTTAGGGTTTATGGTCAAAATTTCGGTTTTGGGTTAAAATTAGGGTTTGGTCAAAATTAGGGTTCTGGTTCAAATTTAGGGTTTAGGGTCAAAATTAGGGTTTCTGGTTTGAATCAGGGTTTTGAGTTAAAAATTGGGTTTTGGGACAAAAATAGGGTTAAAATTAGGGTTAAAATTAGGGGTTTGGGTCTAAATTAGGGTTAGAACTAGGGTTTTGGGTCAAAATTTGAGTTTTGGGTCATAATTAAGGTTTAGGGTTTATAGTTAAAAAATGGTTTTGGGACAAAATTAGGGTTAGAATTAGGGTTTTGGGACTAAATTAGGGTTTAGGATCAAAACTAGGGTATAGGCTTTGAATTAGGGTTTTGAGTTTAAAATAGGGTTTTGGTTCGAAAATAGGGTTATAAATAGAGTTTTGGATCAGAATTAGGGTTTTGGGTCAATAGGCTTTGGGTTAATATTAGGTTTATGGGTCAAATTTACGGTTCTGGGTTAAATTTAGGGTTTAGCATCAAAATTTAGGATTTTGGGTAAAAATTAGGGTTTCGGATCAAAATTAGGGTGCTGGGTTAAATTTAGGGTTTAGGGTCAAATTTGGGTTTAGGGTTTGAATTAGGGTTTTGAGTTAAAAATAGGGTTTTGGGACAAAAATAGGGTTTTGGGTCTAAATTTGGGTTAGGATTAGGGTTTTGGGTGAAAATTTGGGTTTTGGGTCAAATTTGGGATTTGGAGTCAAAATTAAGGTTTGGGTTTTGAGTTAAAAAGGGTTTTGGGACAAAAATAGGGTTAGAATTAGGGTTTTGGGTCTAAGTTAGGTTTAGAATTAGGCTTTGTTTCAAATTTAGCGTTTAGGATCAAAATTAGGGTCACAATTAGGGTTTAGGGTTAGAATTAGGTTTTTGCGTTAAAATTAGGGTTTCGGGTCAAAATTAGGGTTCTGGGTTAAATTTAGGGCTCTGTGTCAAATTTTGGTTTATGGTTTGAATTAAGGTTTTGAGTTAAATATAGGGTTTTGGGTCAAAAATAGGGTTAGAATTAAGGTTTTGGGTTAAAAATAGGGTTTGGGTCAAAATTAGGGGTTTTGGGGCAAAGGGTTTTGGGTTTGAATTAGGGTTTATGGTTTGAATTAGTGTTTTGGGTTAAAAATAGGGTTTTGAGTCAAAATTAGGGTTTTGGGTCGAATTAGGGTTTTCGGTCAAGATTAGGGCTTTGGGTCAAAATTAGGGTTTAGGGTCAAAATTAGGGTTTTGGGTCAAAATTTGGTTTTGGGTCCAAATTAGGGTTTAGGGTTTGAATTAGGGTTTGAGTTTAAAAAGGGTTTTGGGTCCAAAATAGGGTCAGAATTAGGGTTTTGGGTTAAATTTAGGGTTCTAGGACAAGGTTTTGGGTCTAAAATAGGGTTAGAATTAGGGTTTAGGGTCAATTTAGGTTTTAGGATAAAAATTAGGGTTTAGGGTCAAAATTAGGGTGTAGGGTTTGAATTAGGGTTTTGGGTTAAAAATAGGGTTTTGTGTCAGAATTAGGGTTTTGGGTTATAGTTAGGGTTTTGGGTCAAAATTTGGGTTTAGTGTTTGAATTAGGGTTCCGAGTAAAAAAAAAAGGTTTTGGGTCTAAGTTAGGGTAAGAATTAGGGTTTTGGGTCAAAATTAGGGATTTGGGTTGAAGTTAGGGTTAAGGTTAAATTTAGGGTTTCTGGTCAAAATTTCGGTTTTGGGTTAAAATTAGGGTTTAGGTCAAAATTAGGGTTCGGTTCAAATTTAGGGTTTAGGGTCAAGATTAGGGTTTAGGTTTGAATCGGGGTTTTGAGTTAAAAATGGGTTTTGGGACAAAAATAGGGTTAAATTAGGGTTAAAATTAGGGGTTTGGGTCTAAATTAGGGTTAGAGCTAGGGTTTTGGGTCAAAATTTGGGTTTTGGGTCATAATTAAGGTTTAGGGTTTATAGTTAAAAAATGGTTTTGGGACAAAATTAGGGTTAGAATTAGGGTTCCGGGTCAAATTTAGGATTTAGGGTCAAAATTAGGGATTAGGGTTTGAATTAGGGTTTTGAGTTTAAAATAGGGTTTTGGTTGGAAATAGGGTTATAAATAGAGTTTTGGATCGAGAATTAGGGTTTTGGGTCAATAGGCTTTGGGTTAATATTAGGTTTATGGGTCAAATTTACGGTTGGGTTAAATTTAGGGTTTAGCATCAAAATTTAGGATTTTGGGTAAAGATTAGGGTTTCGGTGCAACATTAGGGTGCTGGGTTAAATTTAGGGTTTAGGGTCAAATTTGGGTTTAGGGTTTGAATTAGGGATTTGAGTTAAAAATAGGGTTTTGGGACAAAAATAGGGTTTTGGGTCTAAATTTGGGTTAAGATTAGGGTTTTGGGTCAAAATTTGGGTTTTGGGTCAAATTTGGGTTTTGGGTCCAAATTAAGGTTTCGGGTTTTGAGTTAAAAAAAGGGTTTTGGGACAAAAATAGGGTTAGAATTAGGGTTTTGGGTCTAAATTAGGTTTAGAATTAGGCTTTGTTTCAAATTTAGCGTTTAGGATCAAAATTAGGGTCAAAATTAGGGTTTAGGGTTTGAATGAGGGTTTTGGGTTAAAATTAGGGTTTCGGGTCAAAATTAGGGTTCTGGGTTAAATTTGGGGATCTGGGTCAAAATTTGATTTAGGGTTTGAATTATGGTTTTGAGTTAAATATAGGGATTTGGGTCAAAAATAGGGTTAGAATTAAGGTTTTGGGTTAAAAATAGGGTTTCGGGTCAAAATTAGGGTTCTGGGTCAAATTTAGGGTTTAGGGTCAAAATTAGGGTTTTGGGTTTAAATTAGGGTTTATGGTGTGAATTAGTGTTTTGGGTTAAAAATAGGGTTTTGAGTCAAAATTAGGGTTTTGGGTCGAGATTAGGGTTTTCGGTCAAGATTAGGGCTTTGGGTCAAAATTAGGGTTTAGGGTCAAAATTAGGGTTTTGGGTCAAATTTTGGTTTTGGGTCCAAATTAGGGTTTAGGGTTTGAATTAGGGTTTTGAGTTTAAAAAGGTTTTGGGTCCAAAATAGGGTCGAGTTAGGGATTTGGGTTAAAATTAGGGTTCTAGGACAAGGTATAGGGCCTATAATAGGGTTAAAATTGGGGTTTTGGGTCAAATTTGGGGTTTAGGATAAAAATTGGGGTTTAGGGTCAAGATTAGGGTGTAGGGTTTGAATTAGGGTTTTGGTTGAAAAATAGGGCTTTGGGTCATAATTAGGGTTTTGGGTTATAGTTAGGGTTTTGGGTCAAAATTAGGGTTTAGGGTTTGAATTAGGGTTTCGAGTAAAAAAAAAGGGTTTTGGGTCTAAATTAGTGTAAGAATTAGGGTTTTTGGTCAAAATTAGGGCTTTGTGTTGAAATTAGGGTTATGGGTTTAAATTTAGGGTTTATGGTCAAAATTTCGGTTTTGGGTTAAAATTAGGGTTTGGTCAAAATTAGGGTTACGGTTCAAATTTAGGGTTTAGGGTCAAAATTAGGGTTTCGGTTTGAATCGGGGTTTTGAGTTAAAAATTGGGTTTGGGACAAAAATAGGGTTAAAATTAGGGTTAAATTAGGGGTTGGGGTCTAAATTAGGGTTAGAACTAGGGTTTTGGGTCAAAATTTGAGTTTTGGGTCATAGTTAGGTTTAGTGTTTATTGTTAAAAAATGGTTTGGGACAATATTTGGGTTAGAATTAGGGTTTTGGGACTTTTTTAGGGTTTAGGATCAAAACTAGGTTATAGGGTTTGAATTAGGGTTTGGAGTTTAAAATATGGTTTTGGTTCGAAAATAGGGTTATAAATAGAGTTTTGGATCAGAATTAGGGTTTTGGGTCAATAGGCTTTGGGTTAATATTAGGTTTATGGGTCAAATTTACGGTTCTGGGTTAAATTTAGGGTTTAGCATCAAAATTTAGGATTTTGGGTAAAAATTAGGGTGCTGGGTTAAATTTAGGGTTTAGGGTCAAATTTGGGTTTAGGGTTTGAATTAGGGTTTGAGTTAAAAATAGGGTTTTGGGACAAAATAGGGTTTTGGGTCTATATTTGGGTTATTATTAGTGTTTTGGGTTAACATTTGGGTTTTGGGTGAAATTTGGGATTTGGGTCAAGTGGAGGTTTGGGTTTTGAGTTAAAAAGGGTTTTGGGACAAAAATAGGGTTAGAATTAGGGTTTTGGTCTAAGTTAGGTTTAGAATTAGGCTTTGTTTCAAATTTAGCGTTTAGGATCAAAATTAGGGTAAATTAGGGTTTAGGGTTTGAATTAGGGTTTTGCGTTAAAATTAGGGTTTGGGTCAAAATTAGGGTTAGGTTAAATTTAGGGCTCTGTGTCAAAATTTGGTTTATGGTTTGAATTAAGGTTTTGAGTTAAATATAGGGTTTTGGGTCAAAAATAGGGTTAGAATTAAGGTTTTGGGTTAAAAATAGGGTTTGGTCAAAATTAGGATTAGGTCAAATTTGGGTTTAGGGTCAAAAATAGGGTTTTGGGTTTGAATTAGGGTTTATGGTTTGAATTAGTGTTTTGGGTTAAAAATAGGGTTTTGAGTCAAAATTAGGGTTTTGGGTCGAATTAGGGTTTTGGTCAAGATTAGGGCTTTGGGTCAAGATTAGGGTTTAGGGTCAAGATTGGGGTTTTGGGTCAAAATTTGGGTTTGGGTCCAAATTAGGGTTTAGGGTATAAATTCTGTTTTTGAGTTTAAAAAAGGGTTATGGGTCCAAAAAAGGGTCACAATTAGGTATTAGGGTTAAAATTTGTGTTCTAGGACAAGGTTTTGGGTGTAAAATAGTGTTAATATTAGGGATTTGGGTCAAATTTAGGTTTTAGGATAAAAATTAGGGTTTAGGGTCAAAATTAGGGTGTAGGGTTTGAATTAGGGTTTTGGGTTAAAAATAGGGTTTTGGGTCAAAATTAGGATTCTGGGTCAAATTTAGGGTTTAGGGTCAAAAATAGGGTTTTGGGTTTGAATTAGGGTTTGAGTAAAAAAAAAGGGTTTTGGGTCTAAATTAGGGTGAGAATTAGGGTTTTGGGTCAGAATTAGGGCTTTGGGTTGAAATTAGGGTTACGGTTAAATTTAGGGTTTATGGTCAAAATTTCGGTTTTGGGTTAAGATTAGGGTTTTGGTCAAGGTTAGGGTTGGTTCAAATTTAGGGTTTAGGGTCAAAATTAGGGTTTGGTTTGAATCGGGGTTTGAGTTAAAAATTGGGTTTTGGGACAAAAATAGGGTTAAAATTAGGTTAAAATTAGGGGTTTGGGTCTAAGTTAGGGTTAGAACTAGGGTTTTGGGTCAAAATTTGAGTTTTGGGTCATAGTTGAGGTTTAGGGTTTATAGTTAAAAAATGGTTTTGGGACAAAATTAGGGTTAGAATTAGGGTTTTGGGACTAGAATTAGGGTTTAGGATCAAAACTAGGGTATAGGAGTTTGAATTAGGGTTTTGAGTTTAAAATAGGGTTTTGGTTCGAAAATAGGGTTATAAATAGAGTTTTGGATCGAATTAGGGTTTTGGGTCAATAGGCTTTGGGTTAATATTAGGTTTATGGGTCAAATTTACGGTTCAGGGTTAAATTTGGGGTTTAGCATCAAAATTTAGGATTTTGGGTAAAAATTAGGGTTTCGGATCAAAATTAGGTCTTGGGTTAAATTTAGGGTTTAGGGTCAAATTTGGGTTTAGGGTTTGAATTAGGGTTTTGACGTTAAAATTAGGGGTTTGGGACAAAAATAGGGTTCTGGGTCTAAATTTGGGTTAGGATTAGGGTTTTGGGTGAAAATTTGGGTTTTGGGTCAAATTTGGGTTTTGGGTCAAAATTAAGGTTTCGGGTTTTGAGTTAAAAAAAGGGTTTTGGGACAAAAATAGGGTTAGAATTAGGGTTTTGGGTCTATTTTAGGATTAGAATTTGGCTTTCTTTCAAACTTAGCGTTTATGATCAAAATTAGGGTCAAAATTAGGGTTTAGGGTTTGAATTAGGGTTTTGGGTTAAAATTAGGGTTTCGGGTCAAAATTAGGGTTCGGGGTTAAATTTAGGGCTCTGTGTCAAAATTTGGTTTATGGTTTGAATTAAGGTTTTGAGTTAAATATAGGGTTTTGGGTCAAAAATAGGGTTAGAATTAAGGTTTTGGGTTAAAAATAGGGTTTCGGGTCAAAATTAGGATTCTGGGTCAAATTTAGGGTTTAGGGTCAAAAATAGGGTTTTGGGTTTGAATTAGGGTTTATGGTTTGAATTAGTGTTTTGGGTTAAAAATAGGGTTTTGAGTCAAAATTAGGGTTTTGGGTCAGAATTAGGGTTTTCGGTCAAGATTAGGGCTTTGGGTCAAAATTAGGGTTTAGGGTCAAAATTAGGGTTTTGGGTCAAAATTTCGGTTTTGGGTCCAAATTAGGATTTAGGGTTTGAATTAGGGTTTTGAGTTTAAAAATTGGTTTTGGGTCCTATTTAGGGTCAGAATTAGGGATTTGGGTTAAAATTTGTGTTCTAGGACAAGGTTTTGGGTCTAAAATAGGGTTAAAATTAGGGTTTTGGGTCAAATTTAGGTTTTAGGATAAAAATTAGGGTTTAGGGTCAAAATTAGGGTGTAGGGTTTGAATTAGGGTTTTGGGTTAAAAATAGGGTTTTGGGTCAAAATTAGGATTCTGGGTCAAATTTAGGGTTTAGGGTCAAAATTTGGGTTTAGGGTTTGAATTAGGGTTGAGTAGAAAAAAAGGGTTTTGGGTCTAAGTTGGGTCAGGAAGTAGGGTTTTGGGTTAAAATTAGGGCTTTGGGTTGAAATTAGGGTTAGGTTAAATTTAGGGTTTATGGTCAAAATTTCGGTTTTGGGTTAAAATTAGGGTTTGGTCAAAATTGGGTTCTGGTTCAAATTTAGGGTTTAGTGTCAAAATTAGGGTTTTGGTTTGAATCGGGTTTTGAGTTAAAAATTGGGTTTTGGGACAAAAATAGGGTTAAAATTAGGGTTAATTAGGGGTTTGGGTCTAAGTTAGGGTTAGAACTAGGGTTTTGGGTCAAAATTTGAGTTTTGGGTCATAGTTAAGGTTTAGGGTTTATAGTTAAAAAATGGTTTTGGGACAAAATTAGGGTTAGAATTAGGGTTTTGGGACTAAGTTAGGGTTTAGGATCAAAACTAGGGTATAGGCTTTGAATTAGGGTTTTGAGTTTAAAATAGGGTTTTGGTTCGAAAATAGGGTTATAAATAGAGTTTTGGATCATAATTAGGGTTTTGGGTCAATAGGCTTTGGGTTAATATTAGGTTTATGGGTCAAATTTACGGTTCTGGGTTAAATTTAGGATTTAGCATCAAAATTTAGGGTTTTGGGTAAAAATTAGGGTTTCGGATCAAAATTAGGGTGTTGGGTTAAATTTAGGGTTTAGGGTCAAATTTGGGTTTAGGGTTTGAATTAGGGTTTTGAGTTAAAAATAGGGTTTTGGGACAAAAATAGGGTTTTGGTTCTAAATTTGGGTTAGGATTAGGGTTTTGGGTCAAAATTTGGGTTTTGTGTCACATTTGGGATTTGGGTCAAAATTAAGGTTTCGGGTTATGAGTTAAAAAAGGTATTGGGACAAAAATAGGGTTAGAATTAGGGTTTTGGGTCTAAATTAGGGCTAGAATTAGGCTTTGTTTCAAATTTAGCGTTTAGGATCAATATTAGGGTCAAAATTAGGTTTGGGGTTTGAATTAGGGTTTTGGGTTAAAATTAGGGTTTCGGGTCAAAATTGGGGTTAAGGTTAAATTTAGGGCTCGTGTCAAAATTTGGTTTATGGTTTGAATTAAGGTTTTGAGTTAAATATAGGGTTTTGGGTCAAAAATAGGGTTAGAATTAAGGTTTTGGGTTAAAAATAGGGTTTGGTCAAAATTAGGATTAGGTCAAATTTAGGGTTTAGGGTCAAAATAGGGTTTGAATTAGGGTTTATGGTTTGAATTAGTGTTTTGGGTTAAAAATAGGGTTTTGAGTCAAATTTAGGGTTTTGGGTCGAATTAGGGTTTTCGGTCAAGATTAGGGCTTTGGGTCAAAATTAGGGTTTAGGGTCAAAATTAGGGTTTTGGGTCAAAATTTGGTTTTGGGTCCAAATTAGGGTTTAGGGTTTGAATTAGGGTTTTGAGTTTAAAAAGGTTTTGGGTCCAAAATAGGGTCGGAATTAGGGATTTGGGTTAAAATTTGGGTTCTAGGACAAGGTTTTGGGTCTAAAATAGGGTTAAGATTAGGGTTTTGGGTCAAATTTGGGTTTTAGGATAAAAGTTAGGGTTTGGGGTCAAAATTAGGGTGTAGGGTTTGAATTAGGGTTTTGGGTTAAAAATAGGGGTTTGGGTCAGAATTAGGGTTTTGGGTTATAGTTAGGGTTTATGGTCAAAATTTGGGTTTAGGGTTTGAATTAGGGTTTGAGTAAAAAAAAGGGTTTTGGGTCTAAATTAGGGTCGAAAGTAGGGTTTTGGGTCAAAGTGGGGGCTTTGGGTTGAAATTGGGGTTACGGGTTAAATTTAGGGTTTATGGTCAAAATTTCGGTTTTGGGTTAAAATTAGGGTTTGGGTCAAGATTAGGGTTCTAGTTCAAATTTAGGGTTTAGGGTCAAAAGTAGGGTTTCGGGTTTGAATCCGGGTTTTGAGTTAAACAGTTGGGTTTGGGACAAAATTAGGGTTAAAATAAGGGGTAACATTCGGGGTTTGGGTCTAAATTAGGGTTAGAACTAGGGTTTTGGATCAAAATTTGAGTTTTGGGTCATAATTAAGGTTTAGGGTTTATAGTTAAAAAATGGTTTTGGGACAAAATTAGGGTTAGAATTAGGGTTTTGGGACTAAATTAGGGTTTAGGATCAAAACTAGGGTATAGGGTTTGAATTAGGGTTTTGAGTTTAAAATAGGGTTTTGGTTAGAAAATTGGGTTATAAATAGAGTTTTGGATCAGAATTAGGGTTTTGGGTCAATATGCTTGGGGTCAATATTAGGTTTATGGGTCAAATTTACGGTTCTGGGTTAAATTTAGGGTTTAGCATCAAAATTTAGGATTTTGGGTAAAAATTAGGGTTTCGGATCAAAATTAGGGTCTTTGGGTTAAATTTGGGTAGGGGCAAATGTGGGTTTAGGGTTTGACTTAGGGTTTTGAGTTAAAAATATGGTTTTGGGACAAAAATAGGGTTTTGGGTATAAATTTGGGTTAGGATTAGGGTTTTGGGTGAAAATTTGGGTTTTGGGTCAAATTTGGGATTTGTGTCATAATTAAGGTTTCGGGTTTGAGTTAAAAAGGGTTTTGGGACAAAAATAGGGTTAGAATTAGGGTTTTGGGTCTAAATTAGGTTTAGAATTAGGCTTTGTTTCAAATTTAGCGTTTAGGATCAAAATTAGGGAAGTTAGGGTTTAGGGTTTGAATTAGGGTTTTGGGTTAAAATTAGGGTTTCGGGTCAAAATTAGAGTTCTGGGTTAAATTTAGGGCTCTGTGTCAAAATTTGGTTTAAGGTTTGGATTAAGGTTTTGAGTTAAATATAGGGTTTTGGGTCAAAAATAGGGGTAGAATTAAGGTTTTGGGTTAAAAATAGGGTTTCGGGTCAAAATTAGGGTTGGGTTTTTTGGGTCAAAAATAGGGTTTTGGGTTTGAATTAGGGTTTATGGTTTGAATTAGTGTTTTGGGTTAAAAATAGGGTTTGCGTCAAAATTAGGGTTTTGGGTCATAATTAGTGTTTTCGGTCAAGATTAGGGCTTTGGGTCAAAATTAGGGTTTAGGGTCAAAATTTCGGTTTTGGGTCCAAATTAGGGTTTAGGGTTTGAATTAGGGTTTTGAGTTAAAAATTGGGTTTTGGGTCAAAAATAGGGTGAAAATTAGGGATTTGGGTTAAAATTTGGGTTCTAGGACAAGGTTTTGGGTCTAAAATAGGGTTAAAATTACGGTTTTGGGTCAAATTTAGGTTTTAGGATAAAAATTAGGGTTTAGGGTCAAAATTAGGGTGTAGGGTTTGAATTAGGGTTTTGGGTTAAAAATAGGGTTTTGGTTCTGAATTAGGGTGATCGGATATAGTTAGGGTTTTGGGTCAAAATTTGGGTTTAGGGTTTGAATTAGGGTTTCAGAGTAAAAAAAGGGTTTTGGGTCTAAGTTAGGGTCGATTAGGGTTTTGGGTCAAGTTAGGGCTTTGGGTTGAAATTGGGGTTACAGGTTAGAATTTAGGGTTTATGGTCAAAATTTGGTTTTGGGTTAAAATTGGGGTTTGGTCAAGTTAGGGTTAGGTTCAAAATTAGGGTTTAGGGTTTGAATTAGGGTATTGAGGTAAAAATAGGGTTTGGGGACAAAAATGACGTTAAAATTAGGGGTTTGGGTCTAAATTAGGGTTCGAATTAGGGTTTTGGGTCAAAATTTGAGTTTTGGGTCAAAATTAAGGTTTTGGGCTTAGAGTTAAAAAATGGTTTTGGGACAAAAATAGGGTTAGAATTAGGGTTTTGGGACTAAATTTGGGTTTAGGTCAAAATTAGGGTATAGGGTTTGAATTAGGGTTTTGAGTTTAAAATAGGGTTTTGGTTCGAAAATAGGGTTAGAAATAGAGTTTTGGATCAGAATTAGGGTTTTGGTTCAAAAGGCTTTGGGTTAAAATTAGGTTTATGGGTCAAATTTATGGTTCTGGGTTAAATTTAGGGTTTAGCATCAAAATTTAGGGTTTGGGGTAAAAATTAGGGTGTCGGGTCAAAATTAGGGTGATGGGTTAAATTTAGGGTTTAGGGTCAAATTTGGGTTTAGGGTTTGAATTAGGGTTTTGAGTTTAAAAAAGGGATTTGGGACAAAAATAGGGTTAGAATTAGGGTTTTGGGTCTAAATTTGGGTTAGGATTAGGGTTTTGGGTCAAAATTAATGTTTCGGGTTTAGGGTTTAGGGTTAAGGGTTTTGGGACAATGATAGGGTTAGAATTAGGGTTTTGGGTCTAAATTAGGGTTAGAATTAGGTTTTGTGTCAAATTCAAAATTAGGGTTTAGGGTTTGAATTATGGTTTTGGGTTAAAATTAGGCTAACCAGAATTTGAAGATGGATCATCTTAAAGTAGGTCAAAATTTGGACCTCCTTTGCCAATGAAATGCTTTATGGATTTGAACTAGGATAGTTTTGTAAAGGTTCTTGTGAATAAAAGGGAATTTCTTTTTCTTTGAATAATGGATTAGGATTGATCAATTTCTAGAAGATTTTTCGGGTTGCATCTTAAAGTTTTGCGGTTAATTAGAGATAATTTGGCTCCGAATCTTTGTATCATTGCCATGAAAACATTTCTCGGCTTATTAGGTATTGGGAAGAATCGTTGTTATATTGCTTTTGTTTATGCGGCCACTAAGTATCTTTCCGTGAGGTTTTGTGGAATGAGTTAAATTTGTTGCAGGATAACCACCCAGGATCTTGGTGCTTCATTGGTGACTTCCCCGCGCCATTTTAGGAAATCATGGCATAGAGGGAGTAGCTCAGTCTCAAATTTCTTTGCAATGATTTCAAGATTGGGTGCGATGCTCATACCCTCTCCCTCTTACAAGAGGTTGACAAGGTCGATGAAAAAAGGGGTAACAACCCCAAAAGAGAGGATAAGTGGTTTGCAATGATGCTTGGTTGAGGTTCCTTGTACCACCTGGTCCAATGGAAGAAGGGGTAACAACCCTCCTGAAAAGAGATTGGATAGAGTGGTTTTGCCAATGATGTGGATTTGGATTCTTGGACAAAGTGTCTCTTGTTGCTATACTTCAGAAGTAAATATGATCATTTTCAATCTGCCCCCACATCCTTCAGAGAAGCTTATTTGCTCAACTCTTACAGCTAGATCTTTCAAATTCCTCGAGAATGTGGGCTCAACATCGAGGCTAGCGGTAAATATTGTATTGGAAGCTTGGAAGTTGCATG